>BSBK01000447.1:12500-427500 GCA_027943335.1 Chamaecyparis obtusa | reverse complement strand
GGAAGAGAATCAAGAAAGTCCCCCCTCAATGTAGAATGTACACCCATGATAGATGCACCTGGATTAATGTAGAAACTGCACCAAGAAAATTGAATGATGCTCCTCCCCTTAGGAAGAAATGAGTCCATAGGTGTATCAATGAATCCTCCCCAATCTCTAGGAAGAATACTCACAATGTATGATGTCTCAGGAAACTGAATAGGAATCTCCAACACATGAGTATGGTCAACCTTAACCATGCAATGTGACATCTCAAGTGAAGTTTGAGACTCATGAAAACCTATCTCTAAAGAGTCAAATGTCTTCTTTGAAGCTAAAGAGATGTCCTCCAAATGTTGTATCAAAGGATCCACAATCATGTCAATATTGAAAGAAGGATCAAGTGGAGATTTAAGATGAGGGTCAACATGCTCCCTCAAAACAACTGAAGAAGGATCATCCTCAACAAAGAGAAGATGAATGTCATCAATGAAGTCTCCCAAATCTAAAATGTAGGACTCCACAAACAAACCTGCAATGTCTATCAAGTAGGCATCACATGGAACTATAACTGGAAGACAAGGAATATATTGTTGCATTGAATCACAAGAGTCAGTGGCTATAGGAAGATAAGAATCATCAAGAGATGTGATCTCAGTAGGAGGAGAGGGAGATGCAACTGGAGGTTCTAGATGTTTTGGAAGTGGAGGAATATCTCCATACATTTCCCAAAGAACAGTCCAAACATTAGAAATATTCATTGTTTCATCTTCATATTCATCAAGGGAATCCATAACATCCATATCCATATTCAAATAGATAACCTTAACAACTTCTGACTAAGAGTCACAATTGTAAGAAGGACTTTTAGGTCCATACTCATGCAAATAGGATAATAGGTTATGCTCACTAAGGTGAGCAAGAACCAATTCACTCCATTTCTTATAGTTCCCTCTTGTCAACTTAATTAAACCATCCATGATGTGCTTATCACATGAAACAATGAGACCAAAAAAATAATGCACCCCCCAAAATGCAATGAGCCAAAGAACCCCTCAAAATGATGATTTTGGCACTTTATATATAGTGCATGTACAATTGCCACTTGCCAAAATGGATCAAAGTGGACTTCTAATTTTGATTATTACAACAGAAAATATGATGCTATAGTAGACTCAAAAAAATAAGACACAAGATCTCTCAAGGATCTAACAAATTACAAGTGCCAAAAATAGGCCAAAATAAACCAAAATTTGAAAGTACCATGTGTACTCAGAATTTTTCCAAACTAATACCAGATCTGGAAAGTAGACAAAAAATTATGAATTTTCAAAAAAAATAGCACCTAAAAATGTGTCCATATGAGCCCGAACAAAGCCTCTAAAGTTGTAAAAATCAAGATTTGCAATTTTCAAAAAATATCAAAAACAAAGATTAGAAATCACCTGCACCATTGTGTAGATCATGAAATTCTACCCCAAAACAAAAAAAATTACTTTAAAAAAGGAGTCCGAATGACTGAGATATCACTGTTTGAAAATCACCTCTGAAATTATCTTTTCTGAATCGCCACCGTCGAACCTTGAAAATTCAAATGGCTCTAGATTTGGCTTCAGATGTCCGATTTGGAAGAAAAAAAATTTGATTTAGGGTTTTTTGGACCTCCTCAATGTGATGCCAACCTCTGATTTGCACCAGCGAGCTCCAACTTTGACCTGCAATAAAAATCTCTCCAAATAGGCTATACAAATGAAACTCCTATGGCTCTGATACCATGTAAGAATTTTGATATCTCTTTGATACCATGTAATAATTTTCCTAAGGCAAAGGATAAATTCCAAGATCTAGAAGCTCAAGAGATAGCACAAGAGAGATAGGCAAAATGATGAAATAATTGATTATATCCAATTTGAATTGAATACAAAGTAGGAGTGCCTAAAATATAGGCAATGCAATAAGACTACATGATAAGGAGATGATAAGATATCACCTATGATAGGTGTAATCACATGTCCACCAAATGTGGATCATCGTTCATTATGTAATAAAGTATGTGCAATGGATTAGTATGATAATGTGATAAGAGCACGAAAGGTGGATCTCACACACAAAGAGGTATGTGATGACAACTATCACACCTAAAGTGAAAATTCTCCTAACCATGTGCTAAAATGAAATGCAAACTTCTAGGTGTCACAATGACAACTAATATGCAAGTACATTATCCTAAGTAAACTTAAGTAAAGTGTAATTAGTAATATTTAATTACACAAATAGTATATATATATATATATATACACACACATATATACACATATATATATACATACATACATATATATATATATGTGTGTGTGTGTGTGTGTGTGTGTGTGTATACATACATACATACATATATATATATATATATATATATATATATATATATATATATATATATATATATATATACATACATACATACATATATACATATATACATATATACACACACACACACACACACACACACACATATATACATATATATATATCTATATATATATACATGTATATGTATATATATATGTGTGTGTGTGTGTGTGTGTGTGTGTGTGTGCATAATGAAACATATTTAATTGTATTTATATTGGTAACATTAATTTGATAGGTGTTTATGTTTAATTGAAATTGGGTGATTTTATTCTATTGGATCCATAGGAAGATTATAGGGAATATTCGTTGATTATAGCATTGTTGTGATGTTTATGTTAAGGTTCTCTTAGTAAGTTTATGCATTTCTTTACTTGGATTCGATTATGTTCAATATGGGATTTAATTACTTTATGGCTCAGTTTCAGTTTACTATGATGCAAATGTTGTATTTTCATTCCTGAAGTGTCTTCTTTTTCCTATTATGTTATCGGGGTACTAGAAGACCTAGGGGGAAAAAAAATATAGAGGTCAAGGTATGTGTCAGTTGATCATGATTTCAGTGTTATGTTTTGGTGTGTATGTTTGTGTTCCGATCATCACTCTGATTTGACCTTTTGGGCTCATGTTGTATTGTGTTCTGCTTCATATTCTATATAGGGGAATATGGTATTGACTTTTTATATCCTATCCATAGGATCAGGTGTATATTCTTTTGTGAACACTTGGAGAGTGTTTTGTGATATTATTGTTGGAGACCTTTTGCATGTTCCTGTTGTTTTGCGGAACAGTCCTGAGGGACATTATTATTATCTTATGATGTTATGTGGCATCTTTGAGACTATGATAGTTTACATAGATATGTAGTAGGGGGTGGCTTGCAATAAGCACCGAGGCCCACAAGTGGCTACTAGGATCACTTATTGTAAGTATTTGTAATCAAGTGATAACCTAATATAACATTGAGAGATATTAAAATGAAATTAATAAGATGTGGTTCCTCACCCATACTTGAGTGGTAGTGCAGACTAAGATGGAGGATGAGATGATGCTTGACACCTTTGAGAGGTGTGTGTCTAGCATAGTTTATGGCTTTGTCTATACGAGAGGTCATTGATACTGTGTATGGTCACTTGAGTGCTGGGATCCAGAGTGATTACCAGGATGAGACTCAAGGGTTAGACTTACATTATGACACCTTCCTATGCATAGTCTATTTATCCTACATGTGTCTGTTACCTTTTGATTAGTGAGTCTTACCTATCACTATCTTTTGTACACCTTGAGTTAGAGAGCTTTCAGGATCTCTTCCTTAGCTTTTTTTTTTGATGTTTTTTTATCTAAGTGGGATCTATTGTTATCTCTTCAGAATGGTGGGAGTGGACCATTTAGGTTCCATGAGATTGGGTGGTAGTGATTCTTTTACCATTTGAGATTTTGAGATTCGTGTACTAGTGTTGGATGATCCCTATGGCAGCTGATTCTTCTTGTTCTTCTTTGGTGGAGATGTGTTCTTATCTTCTTATTCTATGTGACATTGTATCATTGTATAAGTTATTCAGAGATATCATGTTGTACTTTATTTCAATTATTGTATTACATACCTTGTGACATGTATAGTGGATGTAGGTTATTATGGATACCTTATGGTACCATCTGTATGTATGTTATCTTTTATGTGATGTTTTATTTATTGTTCATTTGTTTATATGAGTTTTGTAATTATATTTAATCTAAATTAATTAATTAATTTTTATGTAATCTTCATCAAGAAATCATGGAGAGTTGCAATCTATGTGAGTTGTATATTTCATTCTATTTCTTTTGCATAGAAAAACTTTACTGTTGTTGTTTCTTAACACTTTAAAAAAAAAAAATTTGCAAACTTAGTTGCATGTTTAGGTTAAGTTCTCGTGGGTTCCCTGGTAGGGCATTACACCATCTAAAGCCAAAGGTTGGGGAATTGGTCATATTACTCAACAAAATCAAGGGTAAGTAGCACACGTATTACTAGCAAGACTAGATGTATTTATACATCCAAATAACCCTAGGAGGACATAAATTCATTGATTGGGCTGATAGTATTGTAGATGAACATCACCATCAGTTGGAAAATCTCTCAAGAGGAAGTAATTTTTGTCACATCCAAAATTTAGGGCAAAACAATCACAACAATTTTTTCTTTAAAGCACAAAAGACAACAACGAAACCTAATAAGGATCACTCAACATGAACACAATGAAAAAACCTATGCAAGTTAACTCACAAGAGGTGTCATTGCATGCAATGTCTTCCCAACATCCCTAGATTGCTAATTTTGTTAGCCCTCTTGAAACCCTAACTAGGTCTCTAAGAAACCCTAACAAGGTTGAAGATGAGAAATAATAAAAGAGATAAAAAAAAGGAAAATTAGAAACTTAAAAAATAGTATAAAGTCAAAGGTTGGGTCAACACACCACCAAAGGGTTAAATTAAACTAAAGATTAAATCAAATGCAATCATAACCCTAATGGCCCCTAACATGAACCAGGTTAGCAACAAGGGTTGAAAACACAAAATATCCTCAATAAATAAAATGATAAAATAAGGTCAACAAAATTACCCTACAAGAAAACTAGGCTTATAAAAATCTTACCTAATAAAGTAATAAGGTCCAATATTTTAAATATAATATTCTCACTTAAAAGCAAGGGTGTTAGGTTACCAACTCGAAGAGAAGGTGAAACGCACGGGATATGTGATCCTCGACATGCTGAGTATATCGAACAAGGACTATTCAGGGACAACCATGGAGCAAAATTTGACTGGTATGAACATTCAGATACAAATGCCAATGCAGGGCATGGTGAACACAATTCAAAACAATCCTAATGAAGTCTCAACCTTAGCTGAAAGGGTCAACGATGTTTCAGTTGGCCATGACTGGATAGACCATTCTTCAGTGGGTTGCAAGGAAACTGAATGGAATGATGTGTCACAACAAAGGGGAGACTCCCAGGTGGAGGAATACGAAGAGATGGAAGAATAGTGAAAAGATAGAATTTTTTTTGAAATTTTTTTAAATTTTTTGAAATGATTTTTATATGCTATATCAAGTGGTGTAAGTCGATTTTATCACAAGGAGACTATTTGACATTTTCAAAAATGAGAGGATATTAGCCCTCAAAATGTTTATTGACATGTAATTATCAATATAATAGTTATAAATATCGATACTCTTTTTTGAGTATTGATGCTGGAATGTATTTTGACATGTAATTATCAATATAAAAAGTTGTAAATATCGATAATCTTTTATGAGTAACGATGTTGGGTTTTCTTACTGGTTCTTTCCTGGTTGAACTCTTTTTGAATCAGTTTTATAAAAATTAATAATATATATAGTGGTTAGAAACCACTTTTGTCAAAAAAAAATAAAAATTCTCACTTAAAACATAAGATTCCAAAGTTTATTAATTAATTTAATTTACACATTTAAAAGATATTTGAAAACCATATAAATACATTAATAATAAATTTTAACATTAAAGCTAAGGGGGAAATAATTTACCTAAGTCCCACCTTGGACAATTAATTAATCTCCCCTAGAGTAATCCATTTAAATAATCAAGTCAATTTAAATATTAAATATTAAGTTTATCTCCAACTTTTTATTAAAACTATAATAATTTTCAATTAGAAATAAATATTAAACTTTAAATCTAAAATAACAAATCTCAATAACCTTGAATTAAAATAATAAAGTCCATTAATTAACATATATTAATAAATAAAATATTCAATTTCCATCACCAACATTTTAAAATTAAAAAAATAATGTTCAATAAAGCTTTATTATTTACTTTACAATTGACAATAACAAAACCCAATAATAATATTAAAATTATAAATAAAATCTAGCAAATAATAATGTCCTCATTTCAAATTTAAGTAAAGTTTAAAAGGAAACTAATAGCTGAATATTAAAATCCCACTAAAACAAAAGACATAATTTGCTTAAAATCCCAATGAGTTTAAAATATTAAATAAATCAGAATTCAAATTAAAGTGATTGTCAAAAGTCAATAGTCATTAAATTAAAATAAGACAAGGATTAAAATCTAAACAGAATCCCACTAAATAAATAAAGAATCTCTTTCAGAATTCTAATGAAAATAAAAATAATAAATAAATCCGAATTCAAATTAAAGTGACTCTCAAAAGTCAACGGTCACTAAATTATAAAAAAATAGAGATTAAAATTTAAATACAATTTAATGAAAACTTAATTAAAAATTAAAATTTAAAATGGCTCCAAACATCCAATCCTAACCCTAATTCAAAGTTAGGGTTAGGTTAAGAATAAAACATCTACCAAAACCCTAATCTCTCATTTGGTTATTGTAGGTTTGGCAAAGAGCAAGAAGAAGATGAAGATTTTTGAGTTTTGTATACACATAAGTATACATGTATGTATATACATACTAAGGATGTGTATATACATACATATATATTTATGTATACATACTCTTCCAAAATCAACAAGAGGAAAGATAGAGAATAACCAAGTCTATTATTTTTTTATAAACATCAATATTGAAAATGTATTCAAATAGAGTATATACATCTAAGTATATATACATAAGTTTATATATAAGAATTTTTATTGTTTTGATGAATAGAGGCCTTTTCTATTAATTAAAATATTAAAGTAAAATATTCACAAAAAAAGCGTTGGGGGAAAGAGTCATCCCGTGAAGAGTCACACGACACCTAGGCTGGAAACATACAACTATTCATAAAAAAAACATATAAAGAAAGAAACCCTCAAGCTGCGAGGGCAGTAGCAGAAGAGGGAGGACGATCTATGGCATCACGATTTCCCCAAACATTGGGCCCTGGGGTCTGGTCAGGGACTGACCAACCATCATTTTTTTTTTCTTCTTTTTCCAACTCTCCTTCCTCTCACCTAGGAGAAATAACAAGCACTAGGTGGGGGAACTTATCAAAAGTGGAAGGAGGCCACGTAGGAACATTGGCCAAAGGCCAAGTAGAAGAAAAAATAGTAGAAATAAGTAGGGGAGGCTAGCCGACACCCGCAACCCTGTGAGGAGGAGAGGCAGAGTGGTGGTGCGAAGGGTGTGAAGTCCTGGAATGTCTGGTAGAGGAACTCTAGCTACGACGACAGCCCCTGGGTAGCGTGTAGTCAACCGAGAGAGAATACGGTGGCACCCTAGCAATAGTATAGGGGGCATTGCTCGAGTTCTGTAGCAATTCCTATAAATGAGCGACCTATAGGGCCACCTTGTCCACTTGAACTTGAATCTAGAGCGGGACATTATTACATAAACATGCCTTAGCATGAAGAGAAATATTAATATCCAGAAAGCTTTGAGAAAAAATAATAGAATTTTGGTCTTTCCATAATGTAAAAAGATCTCCATCCTGAAAGCATACCATATCTAGGTATACTCGGAAGGCATTTTGGGAGAGTCACCAAGGAGCGCCATATGATAGGAAAAAGGCTTGGTTCGGAAAGGCATAAAGAGGTCATGAATCCAGATCCAATAATTTTGGGCTCGACGACAAAACCAAAAAATGTGCATAATAGTTTCAGAATGCCCACAAAAAGGGCAATTAGGGTCAGGCACAACCAAATGCCACAACTGAGCTCCCAAAGGTAAACCCTAATAAACAAACACCAAGCAAAATAAGCAATCTTAGGCTCAGTGAAAACATCACAAATAGTACAAAAATACCAGCTCCATGTCTTCTAAGAGGAAGAAAGGTGCAATCTATGATTGAGAGAATCAATCATAGGCAAATGAGGCATATGCCAATAATATGAAAGCTTGGGCTTGTAACTAGTGAATGGTGTAGAAGGATACCATTTTTAATCTTTCCACCAATGTTTAACTAATTGAATTCTCAATTGATGTAGGAAATGGGGCGCAATGGCCGAAACACGCAAGTTTAAAGTCTGACAATTTGAGTAGATGAGCTGGAACTGAACACGAAGGTCATCCCAAGAGTGAAGACTCATAGTGGCTCTAGAAAACAAGTCTTTTGGAGTTTTTATGCCATGTTTATAAAAATGAAGAGCACTCATTCCCTGGATTCTAGCTAGAGGAAGCCCTTGCTGAGAAAACAAAGGGGACCACCAAATATTTTGTTGGTTAAGAGAAAGACCATAAGAAAAACCATTCCTAGCCTACCAAAGCCAAGGTTTGACAATTTCACAGGCTCTCTACATAATTTTGGCAACAAAAGTTCCATGTATATGAATAGGGGCCTTCATAACTAGAAGGTTTTGAAAGCTAATCCCCTTCCAAGTAGGCTTGTGTTACAGATACCCTGCCTTGAAGAAAATTTTTCTAGGGCACATTACCTATGAGACATTGTACAATCCATTTCACACAAAGGGCCAGACCTTATTTTTAAGTATCAAGCAAACCAAGTCTAGCAAAGGCATTGGGGATGCAACAAAAATCTTAGGAAACTCTATGAAAACCATGATGATCAATTCCAGAAGCCCAAAGGAAATCCTGTAGTAATTTCTTGAGCTTCTTGTAAGAAGCTTTTGAGGAAGCCTAGATAGAGGAATAGTACACACCTATAGTATCTAACACCTTGGAGCATATTTGAAACTTCCTAGCAAGAGAAAGTGGCTTGGTGATCCAATAGGTAATATTTTTCTCAATTTTGGCTATATCTGCATTCCATAATTCAATAGGAGTATCTTGAAAAGAAAAGGGGATGCCCAAAAAGTGGAAAATTTCCCCATGTTGAATCCTAGACCATCCAAACTAATAAAACTAGGGTGGATTAGGGAGGGTAGACTGCATGAAACATAAGGTTTTATACCATTGAATGGCGGAACTAGAGGCAAGACAAAAGGTGTCTAAACAATGCAAGGCTACCTTGATATTTTCTTCATCCTATTCAAGAGTGAGAAAGGAATCATCAATAAAATGGCCATTGACCAATTGTTGGGAAGAGTCTGGTAATGTAATTGCCCAAACATAGCCCATATAAATATAATGAGCTAGCAAGTATCCAAATCCTTCAGCTGCTAGAACATACAAGGCAGGAGCAAGAGGGCGGCCCTGTCTAATAGAATGAAAAATCCCAAAAGTAGAAGATTGTTTGACATTGATGGTGATGCAGGTAGAGACGTCACTAAAAAGAATCTTCATAGATTGAAGAAATATAGGACCAAAACCAAGAGCATGAAGTATAGCTAAAATAAAAGGCCATTTAATGTGATCTTAAGCTTTAGAAAAATAAATTTTGAGAAAGAGGGCTTTCTGGTGAGATTTATGAGTCCATTCCATACCTTCCCAAACTGCAATGATATTATCAAGAATAAATCTCAATTTGATAAAGCCATTTTTCTCTGACCAAACAAACTGAGGTAGAATGTGATGGAGCTTGAGATTCAGAGCCTTGGCAATGATCTTGTAAGAGACATTGAGAAAGGTAATAGTACACCAATTGCAGATATCCTTTGGGTCCCTAGCTTTGGGAATGAATTTAATATTTCCCTGATTGATGATGTCCCCAAGAGATTGGGAATGAAATGATTCAAGGTAGATCTAGTGAAGATCAAGACCAATGGCATCCCAGAGGGCTTTATAAAACTCACAGGGAAAGCCATCACATCTTGGGGATTTATCATCGGCAATAGAAAAACTAGCTTCTCAAAGATCCTGCAAGGTAAGAAGTTGATCACAAAGAACATGCTGACAGGAGAAAACACATTGAGGAACAACACCAATGCAGTCAAAAAGGGTTTTCTTGCTCGCCGAAGAAGATCCTTGAGTGGCAAAGACTTGTTCATAATGATGAAAAAAGGCTAGCATAATATCAGGAAGCTTCGTGAGGAGGCATTAACCTTTGTTAATCCTAGTTATGCCCACATTGGTATGACAAGCACAAAGAGAAGAAAAAATTCTTTAGAAGTTTGGTCTTTGACTTTTAACCAGTGTATTCGAGCTTTGATCTGGGCACCTCTTACTGTATAATTTTCTATAACTTGCTTCTGATGATGAATCATGGCAAGGTGAAGTTGTAGGTCCTGATTAAAAGGATCTTGAGCTAAGGCCTCTGTGGCAACACATAGAGCTTTGGTGCTGACATCATAGGATCTATGGAAATACTTGGCAAGTCGCCAACCATAAATGCACAAAAAATGTGTCGTACACCGGATGGCATCATTCCACCATTGAATCCAGCTTGTCGAATATGACGGTCGAGGCTTGAGGTTCTAAACTTGATGAATGTGGGCCACCATGGAGGGGTGGTGAAGGACATAAGTATTAAAAAATTATGTGGTGGGAGGTCATGCCTTAGCTTTCTTCTAGACAATATTAAATTAAATGGGAAAATGATCTGACAAGGTCACATCAACAAGAGGAGTAACTAGTAAGGCTTTCTTTTCAGAAAAAGAGAAGAAAGATTATGCCAATATCATAGAATGATCAAGCCTTTTATGAATTATGTCAGATGAAGCTCTAAAATTAGACCAAGTGTGCCAAACCCCATCAGGATGACAACAGACAATATTGGGATAAAAAATCCCTAATTTATTGCACATGTAGTACTAGGCTTCTCTCTCACCAGCTGTCCATAAAAAATGCAAAAGTCCATCCTTGTCAGAAGCCATTTTGAAAATATTAAAATCACTACAAAAAATCCAAGTTGTAGGTGGTAGAGAATCCTCAAGCCAACACCAAAGGTGAGATCTCTCAACAACATCATTGGGAGCATAAACATTAACTATGCCAAAAGAATGATTCTCAATAATGAAAGTGGCCCTTCTCTGCATGGGATTTGAGACATGACTAACCAAAAAAGAATGCCAATGAGGAGAAAGGAGAGTAAAAATTCCACCTCAACCAGCCTCATGTTGAGAGAAGAGAGAAAGGCTCTTAGGCCAGATAACCTTGCATGCATCATCAAGCAAAAAACTAGAAATTTTAACTTCCTGGAGGCATAAAACATCTAGATTACTAATATGATGAAGCAAATCCCTAACAAAATACTTTCTGGGTAGGTCTGTCAAACCTTGAACATTCCATAACATGTACTTTATGGAAAAATAATGTCATCCATACCATCACCTTCCCCAAGGGAAGAAAAACTATTTGACAAATAAGCTTGAGAACGTCATTCCAAGAAGACTCCATGGAAATATTCCTCTATTTTTATTGCATCTCCTCAAACCCATTCTCAACATGCCAAGGAGGGCTGTTAGAAAGGCAAAAAGGAACATGAGAGGAAATCATAGTAGCCACCCGGGGCACGCAGGCTAAAGGAGCATTAGTACTGGAGTCAAAAACTTCCTTCCCCTGCAAGGAAGGGTTTAAAATTAGAGTAACCTTTTCAGCACAAACCTCAACATCTGGGGGTGGTAGATGAGACATGGAAGTTGAAGTAGCAAGCTTGGCTTGGCTTTCCTATGAGGGACTGTAACCCAGCCATCCTTCTTGATTTCCTCTTTTTTTTCCAGCAATAACTGGCCAAGAACCATAATCCTTAGGAGGAGACTTGGTATGAGGTACTACCAAAGGGAAGTCCTTAATCTTGTGCCTTGCAGATTGACAATGATAACATGTGTTGGGAAGGTTGAGATAAAGAACCTTCTGAGTGAAGGTGGTCTCACCAACCTAAATCTCAACAGACTCTTTAAGGTCCCTAGAAAGGTCGACCTCAACACAGAGCCTCTTCTGAGGCTGAGGATTGATAAAATGACCATGCTCACTACAAATAACCCTACCTAGTATTTCTGCAATGGCATGCATGAAAGGCCAATAGGGTAGAGGGAGAACAAAAAACTTGACCCACATAAGAACTTTCAGCTTCTTGTCATTAGAGAAAAAAATGTATGGAGACCAGCGTTGAAAAATTAAAAAGGAATCCCTAAGATTTCAAGGTCCTTTGACAAATATGGCGTCCACATGTGTGAGATTAGAAAAATGAAACATAAAAAATCCCATGGTAAGACTCTAAATGCCATCCAGGGGGATTCCATGAGGAGTCCAATCTTTTGTAACCTAGTCCTTAATAACATTTTTAGGCTGGTTGTGACCCAAAAAATAGCCAATAAGGGTATGTGTTACAAGCCAAGTACATGCATCATCAAGACTTTTTATTTTTAATTCACATGATATGAAAATAAAAATATATCTAACATAGACTATTAGAAGAAAATCTACATAATTTTTTTCTTTTTTCAAATAAATACTTGAAGTAAAATTTGACTACATAGCGAAGAGATTAACAATCATAAGAAAATCTAACTTTTTGTTGCATATGAGAAGGAAAACCAACAACCCTTTTTTTGCATTCAAAGCATAAGGAATCTTCATTTTTACATTGTTGATCCTACCTAGATCCCCACCCTTTAGAATAGTAGGATCCCTCTAGATAGATATGGGGCTCTTTCTCTTAATGGGGGAATAATAGAATAATAGGGCACCCATGTTACATATATAATCTCAAGCTCCAATGCCAATTCAACTATACCTTTCTCAATATAACCCCAAAATACATAGAAATTTATGGAGAACATTTCACATTCAAGTACAAACTTTTACAAGCATTCATCATGAATTTAGGCATTTACATGGCTATTTTACACTACTTTCTACACATGGGTTTTAAGCCCTTTTTACAAAATAAAAATCTGCAAGTAGTAAATGACAAAATCTTATTTCCTTCAACAAAACCAGCAAGCTCTTCAAATAAAAATCTGCAAAAAGAAACCACTTGACCATGGAGACTCACCTCACAATCTAGGCCATTACATGGCCACTCCTGAGCTTGGGGAAAAAAATGATGGATGATAATAAAAAAAAATCTTCAACACACATACACCATAAAAATCAGCAATTACATTAACATGTAAAATTCCCATCCCAAGGATTTTTACACAATGGGTCACCTTGTACCCATAATAGGGGTGAAGGTGGAAAATACCCAAGTAGGATAAGTCATTCAAATATGAAACCAGGTCTTCAATAAGGCCATTACCAAAATACCATTGCATTCACAAGGCCATAACCCAAAACACCATTGCCTTCACAAGGCTATAACCAAAATAGCATTTCCTTCATGAGGCCATAACCAAAATACCATTTCCTCTATTTCCATACACATGTAACACCCCTTATGACCCCCAAATGAGAAAATAACAAAATGGAAACATGGAGACCAAACATGCATGCCTCATCCCCTTCCTCCATGAGGAAGGACTCTACACTAAATGAGCATTCCCAATTAAATCCCTTCACCCATAAAGGCTCTCTTCCCTCCCAAGGGTGAGTTTGGCCTTACACACCTCAATAAAATAAAAATACTAAAACAAAACCAAAAAAAAGAAATAAACAAGAAGCCATGAAACCAAGCATAAAGCTTCACAAAACCATAAATAATAACACACCAAAAATATACATTTTTAAAACAAGTAAAAGAAAAGAGTCTTCCATTACAAGGAAACCAACCTTACTATAGGTTATGGCAATGAGGGTTTGAGAAGAGCTCCATTTCTTACTATCCTTCCTTGCTAAGTCCATCCAAAACCTACTAAGTCCACTAGAATTCTCCCAAAATTAGAGAATGGTAAATTCACCTACCAAATTCCTCTTCATCCCACTAAAAAGGAAAACCCTACCTAACCTCAAAGATGATTGGGCACACTACCCAAGGGTTCTCTCTCCAACAAGAGAGAATTTTAAAATTGCAAAGAGAGAAAGACATGGCACACTTCCCAATTTCCTCACATTCTAAAAAGACATTTTTAGAAGAGGCAAAAATGGGGAAAAAACATCATATTGGTCAAAATTTGACCCCCAAACCAAGGTACACCTATGGAGTTATCTTATTTTCACCCAACTAACCCTTGGGGCTACTTTTAACCTTTGAAAAGTCCACTAAGAGTTGACCCACAAAATTTAAAATAAGATTTCCTCCCAAGGCTCAACAACCAAGATACGTAACCTTGAGATTCTACAAGATGTCTCAAAGGTGGAAGCCAACTAGTAAACAATGCACTTGGTCATGCCAACTCACAAAAACATGTGTCAATTGACACCACATAAAGTTACAACACATCACTACACACATGGCATGCCAAGTAGACATTAATTTAAAATAAAAATAAACACAATTAAAGTAATACATTAAAACATCACTTTAGAACATTATTACATTACAACGAGGTCATTTCTCCCCTTGGAATTAACCTTGTCTTTACAAGATTTTCCACGTGCATCCATCTTTAATTTCCCCTCATTTTAATTCCATGGTTAATTTTCATGCACACTAGACAAAAATATCAGTAGCTCATGAAAAATCAAATGAAATATTCATATAATTCACATCATACATAATCACACTCAAATAGATTATATAATCCAACTGCATCCACACTATACCACAAGAAATTCACATAATCTCAATAATACATTTCTTCATTTCAAAGCAATTTAATACAAGAACACATTAATATATCAATTAGCCTAACTCATTAACCCATGATCATCTCACATAAACTCAAAATCTATTAAATTTCAATATCATGATATTCTAAAAAACAAATCTATCACAAACAACCTAAATCATTTACATACAACATTTCAACTGATTCACATTTCTCGCATCAATATAACATCAAAGTGTAATACTCAAAAATTTCTTCAGTATGAAATCTCTAGAAATACAATACTGACAAGCATACAAAAAACCCTTTCATAATCAAGATAATATTGACATTTCAATTCATTCTATAATCACTTTGAATTACATCTTTTGAATCAATAATCAAAGCATAATACCTGGAAATCTCTTTCTTAATATCAAGACCTAAAATCAACTTCCTATTAATTCACATCTCAACCTAATATAAATTCAATTGGTCATTTTTATAAGCATTCATATCCAATAGTAACATTTAAAAATTCCTTAAGGGTACATTCTACCTACTCAATTCATGACTCTACACACCTTTCCTACTCCATTTTCTATTAGAAATTACATATATGAGGAAAATATCATTTATTTCATTAGAATTTACATCTCAATGCATTATAATTTAAATTTTTTTATTCCCATTCAAACCCCTCAAAACATTCACTTAATTTCTCTATAGTAAGAATGTTAGTTGAATTCATTTAGCCCTTAAGCAAATATAGTGCATCCCAGAAACATTGACATGAGTACATAAGCAACATGAAAAATAGTAAAGCATAAAATAATGGTCAAGCCTCTATCTATCAGAATAAAAATCCATAATGTATCAATGTAGCTTATCAAATTATTGAGTCCATAATACAAAAGAAGAAATATAATGAGAGGACCGGGGTAGGATCCCCCAATACACTTGTCATGACAACAAAGATAACCTCTTGATTAATGCAAGAAAAAGATAAAAAAGGTGCATCTAATGATGCCATCATAAAACATAATGTGGATAAAAATCACTGCATTCTTAGTTTCAACTCATCCCTATCCCTAAGGATCATTGGAATAGGATCCAAGACCACACCCTACCTCTCAAAGTTCCCATAGGGCATCAAAAATATTCTCCAAAAAAAATCCTCCTGGAAGATTCACCCCCACAAGGGACCAACATGATCATACCCAATGGGTGTGTGCAATTCAAAACCACACCATCAAGATGTTCCTACAAGGAGGAAAATTAAGGAGGCACAACAATTTCTATATGACCTCTTAATTGTTATATGTTCTGGCATGCACCAGGGAGTAGAAAGGTCTCTTTCATTAATTACCTCCAACAAATATGAAAGTGTATAATTATTACCCTCATCTACAGAAATAATTTCACACAAGTAGCTTCATGAAGTTAAATGGTATCTTTTTCAGGAGGTTAGTCTATCAATTTCAAGTGAATGTTGAACAAAGGATGTCAGAAGAAGCTAAAACCTTAATCAACATTTATGGAAGATTATTTATTCAATTCAAGAGATTTACTTACATTAGATTTGGTGGTTTTGAAGGTGACCCATTTAAACTAACAAGATATGCCCTCGATAGCCACATCATAATAGAAGTTGGTCACCAATTGGCTCATGTACATAATGGTGTGAAGGAAAAGAAAAGCGTATCAAAATCAAGTTTCCCCATTGATTTGGGATTCTACACATGTAAATGGTCCTCATATGCCCTCAATATAGAGCTATAACTAAACAAGATGAACCTGAAGACCTTTGACGCAAGGAAATATTTAGACATTAGAGGATATGCAGCCCAACATTTCAATTTTCCTACTGAGTTCCAACATATTCCCTAGATGGAAGATTACTTAGAAAATTGCACAGATGGTTTTGAAGTAAGGAGAAGATCATGGTCGAGATTCACTCTCAACCAAGTTGTTACCCTAGGAATAGATGTTGGCATCACATGGTTAGAAGAAGAGGAAGGCAAAGAGGTGATTGATGATCAGTATGACAGTAGAGTTAGAGCATTACCACTTCCTGAAATAGACTGGAATATTGATGAAAGAGACAACATACCTATCAAAACTATTAGTGTAATCAAGAGAACTAAAAAATGGATAAATAGTAAGAGGCCTCCTATCCAAAGAAGGAATAATACATGGGGATCTACATTGCCCACCTCTATTGAAAATCCTATCAGTTCTTCTAACTTTTATGTTTCTATTGCAAGTTCTTGCAAATTAAAAAATAAGAAAATTCCCAGATCCAATTCTAGAAAATAGAGCATACCCTACATCACCCCATCTGCATGAGTCAAAAGAACCAAACCCCAAAAAGAAGACATTAAAGTGGCTAGGGAGAATGAAGTGATCAATATAGATGAAATGGACATCCCAATGTCAGAAAAAAACACTCAAGACACACTTTCTAAGGATGCCAAAATTCTAAAGGTTGGTCAATCTAATATAGGGAATTCCATGACTGTTGCAATGAATATTCCTTTGCAGACACCACTCCCTACACTCAAATAGATGGAGACAACAATTGGAAAGAAAAGTAATGTGCTCCCTATCAAATTACCTATAGAAGACATGGTTAGAAAATACTTGGGAACTACAGTAAAACCAAAAATAATCGGGATAGAGTCTATGATTGATATTGATGAAAAGACATGATGCTAGGTAGATGAGCGTGCAGTTCCCAAGGAAGAAAAAGATATAAGAGAGGCTACCATTGATGATTTTATAGTTGAAAAGATAGATCTCAAAGTTGCAACTAGGGAAGTAGGTGCAAAGCATCTAGAAACCTCCACTAAGAAAATATTGCACGGGAATTTCAAGGATGACATGGATAAGAAATAAATGAAGGCCATGTTGGAAATATTCAGGAATTAACCAAGTTACTAAGAGGGGAGGGGTGAATTAGTAACTCCAAATTTTCTTTCAATTACAGATGTATTAACATATAGTTTACTTTATCCTTTTGCATATAGAAAGCATGAAACTTAAAAGCATTCACAACAATGACACATAGATTTGGTTACCCAGAAACCTTCCAAAAAGAAAGTAAAACTAGGGTGGGGATGAAACCCACAAAGCTTTAGTACTGCAGTATAAAGTTGGCCGGTTAAGGCTTACAATTGATCACTTCTGATGATCTGCCCTACTAGGAGCAATAAGGATTGCTAAATCCACCCTGTTAAAGGATTTACAAACATACAATGAAGTATGCACTCGGTAAAGAGATTTTACAAAGACTGTTAAGTCTACCCGGTTAAAAGATTTTAGTACTGATTCACTTGTTAGGATGAAACAGTAGATCTCTTGCTTTGCAACTAGATTGCTGAATGAGATTTGATGATGTACTGATCACCTTCTGTGATGAATTTGTCTTTGTTGTTCCTTATACTGCTGTAGCCCTTTGTAATTCGCTTATCTCTGCCTTTTATCTCTTTTTCATATTCATTCATACTCATTACATCTTGGCATTTTTACAACATTGTTTATATACAAGTCTAAACAATTAATTACAATTACAATTACAAAGTCAGCTTGACAAATAAACATAAGTGCTACTAGGTCGGCCCAAGTATGGTTACATGGTTCTTGCAAACTAACTCGGTGACTTTCTGATACTCGGCATCCACTGCATTACTCAGCATCATCATGCACTCAGTAGAAGTGAAGGCTCGGTTCATACTAACCACTCGGTAGGTTTTGAACTCGGTAAATACTGGTGACTCGGTAGACATAATGTTACTCAGTTTACAATGTCTTGCTCGGTTTGCACTGTCCTGCTCGGTTTGCACTGTTCTGCTCGGTTTGCACTGTTCTGCTTGGTTTGCACTGTTCTGCTCGGTTTGCACTATTCTGCTCGGTTTGCACTATTTTGCTCAGTTTGCACTATTCTGCTTGATTTGCACTGTTCTACTCGGTTTGCACTATTCTGCTCGGTTTGCACTGTTCTGCTCAGTTTGCACTCAGAATGCAAATAAGTGTTGTCACTAGTGGCAATCCTGCTTAATGCCAACAATCTCCCCCTTTGGCATTAGTGACAAAAACACTTATTGCCCAAAACTTATAAACATGAACCATGCTATGATTTATTTTGATTTTTCAAAATTTGTCTTTGTCATAGGGCTTTATAAATTATCTCCCCCTTTCAATGTGCTAACTTTTTCTTCTATACATATCTTCTTCTATACATATCTCCTTCTATACATATCTCCTTCTATACATATCTCCCCTTTTTTGACGATAATGCCAAAGGTGTATATACAAGTGTTTTACAGAGAGAATCCAAAATTTGATAGAAAAATAGAATGTACCTTCATTATCAGTGCCAGGGTTCTGTCCCAATTTTCTTGCAGAATCTTGCATGTTTGGATTGCAATTTGGACTTTTGAAGAGAGTTTGATCATGTGATCTACTATTGAGAACTGATTATCATGAATTAATGTTTTGGAATGTTCAATGTGTTTATACATTGTATTCATGATGGGAAGGATCATGTTCTGAATGTCTAGCAGTGTGGACCGGATCCTTGTGTCTTCTTTCAGTAGTTCTGACTGCATATTTGATAGGTATGAGATTTTCATGTGATGAACAGAGTTTAAACTTGGTTCAAGTTGTAGCTTCTATAAGCTAATCTTCAAATCCTCATCAATTTTATTCATTTTATCCTTGACATCCTTGGTGAACTCGGCAACATTGCACAGTCTGGCCAAAAGAGAGGTAACATTCGAATAGGAAGATTCAATGTTTGACAAAACTAAAGACAATTCAACTTGATTAATAGCTATGTGCTAAGCAATGTGCTCAAGCACTTTATTGTTGAATCTCTTCTTGGCTTTTTCAACTAACTTTTATGTCCCAGATGAATCCTCATTATACTTATTTACTACTTCTGCTAATTGTAACAAAACATGTTGAGAGGAGTCTACTTTAATACCTAATGCTTCAAACAAAATGTCCTTAGCATCCTTAATGATTTTATATTCCTTGTCTCTCTCCTCTTTAAGTTTCTTTTGCTTCGCTTTCCTTTGGATGATTTCACCTATATTTTGCATTTGATCCGCTGATAGATTTGCAAAATCCAATGTTGGAATCTCTATTTCCTCATCAAGGTCTATATCCTCTACTATATTCTTGCCCAAAAATCTTATACTTGGTTGAGCCTTAGGCTTATATGTACTTAATGTCTTAGTAGTAGTGACAGTAGACATAGTAGGACTGGCTATAGAGATTGGTATACTATCTACTGGAGAACTTAAAGTATTTACACTTGTAGAATAAAAAACTGGAATACTTACTGCTGGAAAACTTGATGAAGTAGGAGACTGCAACTCAGTAGAAGAAATGGTAGTTGCTTCTGTTGTTGCTATAAGTGATTGGACAAATGTTGAAGTTGTCACAACCATGCTTGAAGGTGTCTCCAGGCTAGATGTAGAAACTTTTACTGGAGAGGTAGGAAGTGATGCAATGACTTCTGCCGCTATCCTTACAGTATCATCTACCTCAGTGGCTTCTTCCTATTCATCACTATCATCTTCAATGCCTTTTATTATAACTGTTTCAATACTCGGTTGGTGAAGATGGTATATGTTCTTCCATGTGGCATTTACAGCCTTCACAACCGATTCAATATTGTTAATCAGAATTAAACAAGTATTGAACTTTAGTGTCATCTTATTTTCATTCTCCTACAATGCCTTCTTTATTTCATCATTTTTCAAGCTCGGCATTAACTGTCTCAGGGTTTGATCAAATATGTCTTTTACAGTTTGCTTTGCATTTGTCCATCTCATTTTTATTGGATCTAATAAAGCTGCTGGAACCTATGGGGCTATTTCATCAAGAGAGTATTTCCACTGTCCCATCTTTTCAATGATAGCATCTTCTATTTCCTTTTGTTCTATTTCTGATCTGGTTTCATATTTAAAAGATTTTATATTACTTACTCCAGATCCTGATCCTTCTCTAAAAAGTTTGATCTTGTCTTGAAGGGTTAGAGGAGGCCTTTTGAATACTATATCTTTGTCTGCCTTGTCTGCCTTACCCCTTGCACTTCTCCTTGTAAATACGGTAGTGGGAGGCTTAGGTGCCTTAGTGATGAATACCTTTCCTTTCTTCTTTGCAGGTTTTGGTTCCTCTATTTTCTCATCCTTTTCCTTTTCTTCTTCAGTGTCTTCTCCTTTGTCCTCGGTTAGCATTTGCATTTTGGCTATCCTCTTCTTTCCTTTATTTACTGTCTATGGAAGCTTTATGCTTAATTCAATTCTCACCTTTGCTTCTTCATATGTTCCAAAATATGGAGCTTTGGGATTAACAGGCTGATTAAGAAGGGCTTCAATGATATTCTTTGTCTCATCAATGTTTACCTCATAAGGAAGAGGTTTTACATGTACAATCCTTGGTTTAGCTGCTTGAATGTATACATTGTCACAGTCCACCATGAAACAAATATCATCCTTATATCCTCAACCAACTTCTGTGGAATCCGAAATCTATCATTCATTTTCTCCTTGAAAGACTCAAAATAACTATCCATGACGCTCCCAAAATTTTCACCCAATTCTGAAATATATTCATTTATCTCATAAAGAACTGGCACATCTTTTCTCCATACTACTTTTCCTTTGGAAGGGAAGAATTTCTGAACATAGAAAAATAAACAGACCAATAGAGATCCAAACTTACATGGATTGTTTTTGGAAGTTTGAATGCTTTCCATGTTCTTGTTAAACTGTTTTAACAATAAATCTGCAAGGTCAAATGATAAGTTATTCTTGACCACTTTGTATGCTAGGTCTATGGCTTCACAAGATACACTATTCTGTCGACTTGAACTATATATTTTATGGGCAATGATGTGTGTTCCAAACTTCAGTTCAACATCAGTAATGCTTCTTACTTTCATGCCTCTACCGTCCCACTCGGCTAGGGTTTTCTTCTCCAGTTCCGGCCGACCTAGGGTTTTGGTAGTTTTAGCTTTGTTTAACATGGGAAGACTGGTGATTTGATGAATCATCTTCTTAGTGATCTCTATGGGTTGCTCAAGCCAAATCTTGCCATCATGTACACGGCTGAGAATGTATCTAACCCATTTCTCCTGAAAGTTTTGAGGTAAATGTACAATGTGAACTAATCCCTTATCTTCCAGATGTTTGTGCTCGGGTTTTAGAATACCATCCACACACAGTTCCTCACGCACAATATCTAGCTCTAGGTTTCCCATCTCTTGAATTGCACAATTGAAATGATTGTGAATATCATTAATAAGTAGTACCTTAGGAGGAATCTGAGATTGAGCTCCGTTCGGGTCTAGGGCTGCTGCAATTATGGGCACGATTTTGAAATCTGGTGCTCTCCATTCCCCTTGGACTATCATTTCTAATCCTTTCTTCACTGAAGTGCTGGATGATGCCATGGTAGCTCACAGAGAATTCTTTTCGCAAAAGTATTTGAATCGCTGGATTGCTCTTGAAATTTTCTGCTCTCAAAGTGCTAAAGTTCGTGGTGAAGAATGAGTTTGATTTCTTGCCTTTTGTTTACAACTCTGTCATTAATACTCAGTACAAATTAGGGTATGAATTTTGATAGACTGTCACCCACTAAGAATTAATTTCTCGGTAAAGACTTCACAACTCGGTGAACTTGAGAAATCATAATGCTCTGACCTCGCTCAGTAAAAATTGATACCGACCTCGCTCTATGAAAACTGATACCGACCTCGCTGTGATCTTATTGCATCTTGTATGCCATTTAGATCTTTCTTTTAATTTGGTTCTGGAACTGCTTGAAATTGTTCTATGAGAATACAGTTCCAGTGCTTTCTTGGAAATTTAGTTTGAGTCGGTAGAGCCACCCATTCCATTACTTGGACTGGTTTGCTCAGTAGATTTAGGAACCCACTGTTGTCTCACCTGTTTCCTGACCTTAGTTGCTTCATTCTTCTTTCCATCTTCAACTTCACTAGCATTCATACAATTTCTGGCTATGTGACCGAGTTTAGTGCATTTGAAGCATCTTACGGTAGTATCTCTTTTCCTTAGATGATGTTTTATGCAATTCATGCCAATGTGTCCATATTCTCCACATTAATGACATCTACACCAGGTGTTGTAATCCCATCCAAACATTGCTTTCATAATTTGTTCTGCTGGATTGAATGTTTTGGATCTGCACTCGGATGCCTTGTGACCTTGTTTGTTGCATTTGTGACAATTACCTTTGAATCTTGGTTTTTCCCTGCATTCATTTTCTTTGTGACCATGTTGATTGCAGTTGTAGCATTTTCCATTGAATTCTGCTTTTTCATTGCTCCAACATTTATTTGAAGTATGTCCTGTTTTACCACAATGATTACAAGTAGGTTTCTGATTCCTTTGAGTACCTTGCTTAGAAGATTCACCTTCTCCTTTGTATCCAAGTCCTGCTTTTCCTTTTTGCCTATGAAGATTTCGCTCATACAACTGATTTAAGTCTTCTTGGCTTTTCATCATTCCTTCATTGATTTGTTTTTTGGTGTTTAGGTCATCCATCAATCTTAGATTGATTTGCTTTTCAGATCTTAGTTCTTCTCTTGTGCTTTCTATTTCTGATCTTAGAGTCAAAATTTCCTCATTTGTATGGGAGATCTGATCAATTAGGTTTTCTAGCTGAAGGGTTTTATTTTGGACTTCATTGTTCCTTCCATCTAATTCATCTTTCAACTTGTTTCTTTGTTCTAAGATCTCACAAAATCTTGTTGAGTGTAGCTCTTGTTCTCTTTTTAATTTTCTCACTTCTTCCTACAGAGACCCATTCTTTTCTAGGAGTTCTTTGACAGCATTGTTTGCTTCATCTGAGCTATCTGAGGGAAAAAGATCTTCAATCTTTTCTTCAATGTAATTCTAATCATTCATCTGATTTGCAAGTTCCTTCCTTCTTCTTAGGGATTGGGAAAGATGTTCTTTTGCTTCTTTAAGTTTAGCTATGGCCACTTCCAGATCTAGCTTTTCATTTTCAATCACCTTGTTCAGTTTGAATATCTCCATTGTCCTGGATCTTTGCTCAAGCTAGTTAAGCTTTATCTTGAGAACCTATGCTGCTCTGATACCAATTGTTGGAAATATTCAGGAATTAACCAAGTTACGGAGAGGGGAGGGGTGAATCAGTAACTCCAAATTTTCTTTCAATTACAAATGTATTAACATATAGTTTACTTTATCCTTTTTCATATAGAAAGCATGAAACTTAAAAGCATTCACAATAATGACACATAGATTTGGTTACCCAGAAACCTTCCAAAAAGAAAGTAAAACTAGGGTGGGGATGAAACCCACAAAGCTTTAGTACTGCAGTATAAAGTTGGCCGGTTAAGGCTTACAATTGATCACTTCTGATGATCTGCCCTACTAGGAGCAATAAGGATTGCTAAATCCACCCTGTTAAAGGATTTACAAACATACAATGAAGTATGCACTCGGTAAAGAGATTTTACAAAGACTGTTAAGTCTACCCGGTTAAAGGATTTTAGTACTGATTCACCTGTTAGGATGAAATAGTAGATCTCTTGCTTTGCAACTAGATTGCTGAATGAGATTCACTGATGTACTGATCACCTTCTATGATGAATTTGTCTTTGTTGTTCCTTATACTGTTGTAGCCCTTTGTAATTTGCTTATTTCTGCCTTTTATCTCTTTTTCATATTCATTCATACTCATTACATCTTGGCATTTTTACAACATTGTTTATATACAAGTCTAAACAATTAATTACAATTACAATTACAAAGTCAGCTTGACAAATAAACATAAGTGCTACTAGGTCGGCCCAAGTATGGTTACACGGTTCCTGCAAACTAATTTGGTGACTTTCTGATACTCAGCGTCCACTGCATTACTCGGCATTGTCATGCACTCGGTAGAAGTGAAGGCTTGGTTCATACTAACCACTCGGTAGGTTTTGAACTCGGTAAATACTGGTGACTCGGTAGACATAATGTTACTTGATTTACACTGTCCTGCTCAGTTTGCACTGTCCTGCTCAGTTTGCACTGTTCTGCTTGGTTTGCACTGTTCTGCTCGGTTTGCGCTGTTCTGCTTAGTTTGCACTGTTCTACTCAGTTTGCACTATTCTACTCAGTTTGCACTATTCTACTCGGTTTGCACTCAGAATGCAAATAAGTGTTGTCACTAGTGGAAATCCTGCTTAATGCCAACAGGCCATAATCAAAAAGCTAGAAGAATTCATATAAGAAGTCTAGTATCCTAGTCCTCTACCATTATCCAAAATACCTCAATCTTTCAACCCTCATTCGCTCGAAGTCAGAAAAACCCTACATCAGATTCAGAGGAACAAACTTCTCGATGATGTATTTGGTAAGTGGATACATGGCATGATCTAGCGCGGAGGTGACTATATCACCCACCTAATCTAGACTCATGGGACCATTACAACATCTATCTTAGAGATATTAGCAGAGCTAGATGAATGGGACAAAGAAAAGAAGAAATGGGCCAATGTAATGAACCAGATGAACAAGATTTTAAAATATGGAGTAACTAGGTTCCTTTCTGAGAAACCAATCCTAGGCCTAGATGAGGATGTCATTTGTGTATCAATTAAAACTATTGAATGACAAAATTCAATCAGCAAAGAAGGATATGAAGGAGCTACCTATTTGTTGAATGATTTAAAGGGACTAGTAGATACAATGCAAAAGGATCTAAAGTTTCTAAACATCACTCTGATGATTGAAGATGGTCAAAATATGGAGTAACTAGGTTCCTTTATGAGAAACCAGTCCTTTTTAAAGGATGTAGGGGAGATGAACCAAGAATTCAAAAGGGAGATTTCAGCCATAAGGGATAATAAGGATCTACCGACTAAAGATTTCACATCGATGGCTAATATTGAAGCCATGTTGGTAGTTTGTGTGGATCATCTAGAGTCTCAAAAATAGAAAATCATTCAGGTGTACAAGGATAAAAAAGTGCTCAAATAGAGGATAATCCATATTACCTTGTCACATCGCACCACCACGATGAATGTTTCTAGTGTGTACAAGGAATGTAGGAACACTCATGCCACCAATGTTTCTCATGGCCAATCTCTAGGTTCCAGCTCATCAGCCACTCTATGATCGTGCTCCGTTGATCTCATAGTGCTTCTAGTCATTTTGCTCATGCCTTTTTTTTAGTCATGCTTTTCACTTTAAAAACTATTTTCTTCCCGAAACTCTAGGAGATTTTTCTAGGCTTGAATTGTATGTTCTAAAACTAGTGGCTATATATAGCTCTGGATGACTCGAAATTAGATGATAATTTTTTTTTATAATTTAGATAGAATTAATTAGGAATCTTTTCAGTTTATATTTTGTGTGTGGGTTTTCTAGGATATACTTTGAAGATAGTTTTCTAAAATAAATGAAAGAAATATTTATGTTGTTATAAATCTGTTGGTTTATACTAGTGAATTGATCTTTGTTGGGGTATCTTTGGTTGATAGGAATTATTTCTCAAAGTAAATCTATCTTTAGTCTTAGTCTTTTCATTATTGCAATTCCATATTTTCAGAGCTGTAGTAAACCAAAGTCTGTGAGCCTCATTGAATTCATATAATTCCTTTTAGTGCAGTGATTGAGACATTTTATGTGTGAATTATTGTGAATGCCTTATTTACTTTGTGGTAAAAAGTATGTTCTTGAAAATGCAATTTTAATTATTTGAAAAATTTATTGAAAATCCAACCGAGAGTTGTACCTTAATTCATAGGGTCAAATATCATGTATGCTTGATCCAGCTATTAGTAAGAGATCATTGTTTCTTTAAGGGCTATAGAGTAAAGATTTAGTTATATTAAAAAAGGACAATTTCATTTATTAATAGATTTTTGCCAAAACGACTGGGGAGTCTATTACAAAGTAAACCATTGCTAAGATATTTTTTTTAATGAATAATCATGCCATTTCTCACTGTCATGATACTTGATCAATGGGAAATTCCCCTAGTTTTGTAGCCTAATTTTCATTTCTTATATACTCAAGAAGATTTTATTGCATATCTTAATGCTTTGGCCTAGAAATCAAGAACGAGAATCCAACAATACTAGAAGGTTCAACTAGTAATAGAAAAATAAGAAGAGATCTATGAGTGGTTGAGAGGCCTTCCTATAGTCCAAGAGGATGCAATAGTAGAGAGGGCAACTCAAAGACCTTAAAACCAAAACCTTGGATTCCTGATCTTATACTAGGTCGCAGAGAAGGGAAGGAACCTTTGATACCTTTTTCTAGGAACTATAAAATCTTCAGTTCCCTATAGTTTATACACCTAGGGGAAAATCCAAAAGTAGACCACCATATCCCCCTAAAACATCTCTCAATGTATCCTCTTCTTCTGAAACTTGTCAAGCTTTTACCTTGTCTGGAATCCAAGCCCTAGCTCTTTTGACAATTTATCCAATAGCAGTCACAGCACAACCTTGAGGAGTGGAATTAGGGCTTCTAAACCTTGGAGGAAATCATAATATACCTAAAGAAGCAAGAGAGATCTTTCCCAAATTTTATGAAGATGGGAAAATTGCAACTGAGGATCATCTTAATGCTTTTAACACTATCTTTCAAATTTTGGTAGTTCAACATGAGGATGTTGTAGTTAGACTTTTTATTAAAACTCACTTTGAGTCAGCCAATGATTAGTTCTACCACCTACCTTATGGCCACATCATCGATTGGAATAGTTTAAATAATTCCTTCGAGGCCCTTTTTAAAAGTTTGTTAGATGAAAACTCCCTGCACACACAGCTGAATCAATTAAAAAAAGGGAGATACATGAGAGGATAAGGGATTTTATAGTAAAATTTAATAAAATAATTTATAAGATCCCTCAAGAAAAACTACCAGCCCCTAAAAATAAAAAAGACTTATTTCAAAATGCTATGCCACCTAAAATTGGCTTTCACTTGAGGAGGTAAAGGGTCAAATCGCCCAAGATATGTTTGTTGAATTTAAAAATGACTTAATCACAGTAGAAAAATACAGAAAAGATGTTCAGATACCTAATCCACATAATACTTCCTCCTCTGATCCATTATTACAAAGACTCATGAATGTAGTGATCATAATTAAAAGGTGATTTTCCAAAGGAAGTAGTAATCCCCCTACCCCATATAGAGATATTCCTAGGGGAATGACTAATCTCAATTTATAGAATTGGAAGTTCAAATCTAAAAATTAGCAAATTGATTTGCAAAATGGAAATTGTCATAGATTATGGAAATTGATAAATTTGAAAGAGGAAAATTGTCATTAAAATGGAAATTTATGACAAATTGAATGCACAATTAGAAATTAAAGAGTTAAAAAGGAAATTTGGCATAAACTATGACAAATATGACAAAAGGAAAAAAATAGAAATTATCATAAACTATGATAATTTATGACAAAAGGGAAGAAGGAAAATTGTCATAAACTATGACAAATTATGACAAAAAAAAGATAAGGGAAGGTGGAGGCTAGAAAAGAGGAAGTGGAGGCTAGAAAAGTGGGTGAAGCACAAATTAAGGGATAAAATCCCATTTGGAAATAAGGAGGGAATTATTAAATATTAAAATTCATTTATTCCCATGAAATGGAAATTAGGATATAGGAATTATTAAAATTCCATTCTTCAATAATTAGCCAATTAATTAATATAAAATTAATTAATTGTAAAACTATTGAAAAGGGGATAAATAAATATAATTTATTTATCAAGGCTAAGACTTAGGGATAAATTATGGGTTATTTACCCCTAAATAAGGAAAATTAATTGATTTGACCAAATTGATGATTTCGATGAGACAAAGGATCAATTTTGATGATTTTAATAATTCTGATAATGGATTGAATTGATTTCAAAAGAAATTAATTATGTAAAAAATGAGGAAAAATTGAGGAGAAATATTAGTAAATTTGGGAGAAGAATTAGACATTGAAGACATGTTAAAAAAAAGGGGACACATAGGTATGAACCATTTTTTAGTGTCTACATATACTAGTTAGGTTTGGAACCCCTCACAAGCTAGTTGTAGATAATGCTACTATTTTTTCTTCTCAAGAGTTGAAACAATTTTTCTATGATCTTGGCATTTACTTATCCTATGCATCTGACTATTACCCCAAGGGAATGGCCAAGAAGAGTCAATTAACAAAAATTTGATAAGGATAATGAGGAAACTAGTAAGTGACAATGCCAAAGATTGACATAAGAGGTTGTTTGAGGCTCTTTGGGTTGATTGCAAAAAGCAAAATTACAATTGAAGACCAAGTATTTCAAGACACCTTAGAAAAAAGGATCATGTATCTCAATAAAATATAGAAGGAGAGGGCAAAAATGGTGAGTCGAATAGATTTTCATCAGGCCCGATGTAGTACACTGCCCGTAGTTCATTTTTAGGTTTCTTTATGTTCCAATTGTATGACCAAATTCTTTTAGGTCACTTTTGATGTGATCGAATATTATGTTAATAAATGATGATTATGGATTTATGTTCATTGAATGTGTATCAGGTTATTGCATAGATTAGATGTTGATATCATTTGATGTTATGTTTATGTTTTATATTGATTTATGGTACTGATCCCATACTGCCATGTTTATGGTTATCTTCTATTTGCATCTGTTTGACATGTTTTTTTGGTAGAGGACAGAGGCGTAGTTACTTGCATAGTCAAGATCCACATGACCGATCATACACTATCATTATTTGATATATATTATTGTATGTACATGCTTCATCTTGTGGTGATAGGTTTGCAAGTACAGGGCATCGTCTTCCCTGAATTGGAAGGAGTGAGCATGCCCACAAACATTCATATCAATGGTAAAGAGGGGAGATAATACACATACCCAAAACCCAAAACCTAAGCCTTATTGTCCTAGGATTGGGCAAGTGTCGGTTTGACTTCCCTACCCGAATTCATCCGGTTGACATGAATTCGTGGATCCCTTCTCCTGTGTTTGTTTGACTTATTGTGTTTGATTTTTACTGTGCATGATTTAGTTGATTTATGATTATGTGGGTGATTATTAATTTATTGATTATAGTTGAATTATGTTAATTTAGATTATTTTATCTGAATATCAATGTTAGGTGCATAGTTGAATTTAATGATTAAATATGCTCCTAGGATTTAATTGAACAAATTAAATTAAAGTTAATTAATTGAGTATTTGGAAATTAATATTGATTATGTCCTAAGTTTATTATGATGAAATTTAATGAAAATCAAATAATTGATTATTTGGATTTAATTGAGTATTTTATTGACAATTAGATTTTATTATGTTTGTGAGTATTATTAAATGATTAAATAATTAATTGCATGAATTCATGATGCCTTAAGTATTTAATTTATTAGGAGATTATGTTGAGTTGTGCACAATTATATTTATTTTTAATTATTAATTAGTAGTTTCTCTCAACAAAAGTGGGAGAGTTGGATTAGGAGTTGTTTGTGTGAGTCATCTATGGTTTTGCATGATTATTGGAGTTGAATCCCTAATAGGGGAATTAGCATTCATTTTGCATTCAATCAGTTTGTTGGAGCAATTTTGGAGAGAGCTTTTGGAGTTTTTTTTTGTGCTTTCTTGTGTTCTTGAGCTTTTGGAGATTGTGCTTGAATTCTGGGTGAAGGTTGCTTGCTTTTGGATTTGGAATTTGCATGCATTGTGACTCTGAATCTACAGTTGAGCTTTCCTATTATCAGATTTGGGAGATTCATCATTCTACAAGCAATCTTGTTCAATTTCTAGCATTGGAATTGTGGTAGGGTTTTGAGGAATTTTTCCTGTGTTTTGTTTGTGTACTTTCAACAATTTTTCATGTTTGATTTGGCTTATAGATTTAGATCTATTTTCTGTATTTGTTTTCAATTTGAGGTTTAGAAAGCTCATAGGATTACTATTTTGTATTTTTATGCAAACTTGGCACAGTAGGGTTATGTTGCACGATTTTGGATTAAAAATTCATCCTAGAATTCTTTGAAAATGAAAAATCAATCTCTATATAGTTAGCTCTATAGTTTGAATAAATTAATTTAGTGGGTTGTTGTTAAAAATTCAATTTGAGTAAAAATTCCTTAATCTGGAAAAAAAATTCCATTCTTTGTAAAAATATACAGTTAAAAAAAAATACTGGTAATGACAAAAATTATTGTCTCGTATTTTAATTGGTTGTATTTTTGAACAATAATGTTAAAAGGAAAAAAATAGATTAGAAGAAACAAGGATATTCCATGAATTTTTAGAAAATAAATTTTATTTCCATTTCTAGAAAATTAGAGTTACAGTCAGCGATTTCTATTTTTGGAAATGAGCAGTCCTGTCAAAACATGAAAAGAATAATATATATGTTAGTATTTTATTTATAAAAAAAAATAAACAAATTATAAATACCTTACCAAGTGAAATTTTAAATATATTATTGAAAAGTTTTTATAAAAAAAATATGCAAAAGTGAGTGGGAGGTGGGGGCCACCACCTCCGCCCACCTCCCTAGGCGACAGGGCACGACAAGCCAGGCCTGTCAACGATACCCGAGGGTACTGCGCGGCAGGCGCTGCACCTGACAAGTCTGCCGACAGTACTGTTAGTACCATGGGGTAGGGGGGGTGTGGGGACCAGTGCGCCCCCCCCCCCCCCCCCCCAAACACATTTTTTTAATTATTTAATTTTTTTTTTAAAACAATAAATTTATTGTTATTCTGTATTGTTATTTTATTTAATGTTGTATATTACTTTACTTAATTTAATTTATTAATTTATTTATTAGTTTTAATGTATATTTAATTTGTTCGTTAAATTTTAATTAATTTATAAAATTTATTAATTAATTTTTAATTAATATAAATTTTGTAAAGTAATTAATATGAATTTGTTGTATATTTATTTCAAGTTTAATTAATATATATTTAAATTCAAATTTTGAAGTGACTTAATTTTATAATGTATTTTAGAATACCTTGTATCATATAGTCATTTTGTATTTATTTTAATTAAAGGAAATTTTGATTCTTAATTTAATCTTTTGAATTGAAATTCATAATTTAGATTTTATATAAATCTAAAATTAGATTAGAACTATATGATTTAGTTAGAATCTAATAAACATTTAGTGATTTATTTTGATAGTTGGTTTAGTTAGATAGACCTTGGCATATAGTTTTTGTGTGCTTAGGTTTCTATAATATTTGATTTGTAATTTGAGAATTCAATTGAACTAGACTTAATGTGTTACTATTTAAATGTGACGTGTGTATATGCATGCCTAGGTTAAACATGATACATATATTATACATTTTGTGATAAATTTAATTGTGAATCATATTGGCATACGAACTTAACAAGTGTTTAGTTTTATAGTGAAATTGGGCATTTTTACTATGTTGAATTCTTAGGTACTCCTTGGGAAATTTTCTTTACTTAGGTTATTCTTGGAATGATTATTTTCAAAATTTCTTAGTAGATCTTGCTATTTATATACTTGAATTCAAATATGATGAATATAGGATGTATTTGATCATGGTTTTATTTCAGTTCGAAATGGCATGAGTGTTGTATTCTTCGTGTCTTTTTTTATGATATGGGTTATTGGGTTCTAGATGACCTAGGGGAATACAGAGGCTGGGGTTTGAGTCAAATGTTCATGTTATGAGTTATGTTTGATGTGTGTGTACTCTATATGTTTATCACTCCTGTTTGACCATTGGGCTCATGTTATACTGTATTATGTTTGTGGTATCTCTGTAACCATATCTAGTTCTTTTGTGTGAAAATGGATATGAGGTTATGTAGTTGTATATTTGATTAGATCTAGGAGAGATCTATGAGCCTAGGGTAGTTTACCTGGACATGTAGTAGGAGGTGGCTTGCAATAAGCACCAGGGCCCACAAGTGGCTACCATGATCACTTATTATAAAGTTTTAGTAATCAAGTGATAACCTAATGTAATTAAGGGGTATTTAATTGAACCTAATAAGATATAAGTCCTTACCCATGCTTGAGTGCTAGTACAGACTAAGGTGGAGTTGAAAAGATGACTAGCCCCCTTTTAAGGGATGAGTTGGCATAATTGATGACTTCGTCAGTACGAGAGGTCATTGATGTTGTGTATGGTCACTTGGGTGCCGAGATCCAGAGAGATTTCCAGGAAAAAACTCAAGGGTTAGACGTACATGATGACACCTTCCTATGCATAGTCTGGTTATTCTACATGGGTCAGTTGCCTCTGGATTAGTGATTTGTACCTTTATCTTTGTTATGTTTATCTTGAGTTAGAATTCTTTTTAGGATCCTTCTGCTTAGGTTTTTATCCTTGTATTGTTTGGTTATCCAATTGGGGTTTGTGATTATCTCCTCAGCACGGTGGGGTAGGCCTTTGTGGTCCTACACAGATGGGTGGTAGTGATTCTTTACCAAAATAGATTCGATGTTCTGATGCCAGTGCTTGATGGTGATTTCATGGATGGATTCCTTATGATGCTTCTTCTTTGATGTTTCTTTCTTATCTTCATATTTGTAATCTTGTATTAGTGTATCGCATGTGATACTTAATCTGGACATTGTATTATCATAGTTAGATTTATTACTACATACCCTACAACATGTGCAGTGGATGTCAGTTTATGTACATATCATGGATGTCCATGAGGATTGTATTTATTTTTATCATGTAATTGTAATTTTTATGTTATGGAATCTTTTGTTGATGTTAGGTCTTTAGTTTGTTTTGTTCTTAAGTAATTCTATGTCATTGAACCCTTGAGTCTTGTAATCTATATTGAATGTTGTTTCAATGTGAGTAAATGGTATTTGCTTCTACGCTATTGTTTATCTTATTTGTTAACTTTAGAAGAAAAAAATTGTTCACCAAACTTAGAAGCATGTTTAGGGTTAAACTCTCTTGGGTTCCCTGGCAGAGTGTTACATCTGGTATCAGAGTGGAGTTTCTACACTAGGAACTCTGGGTATGTACGCCTATTAGGTTTTGTGTAGTTTAAACTTGAAAGTAAACATAGACATAAAACATTTTGTTCTGAGACCATTACTTTATGATTATGTTTTCTCTTGATTTGATTTGAGGTTTGTTGAGAGTTATTGTTGGATCTCTGATGTTGCAGGAATTATGGTTGTAACTATATCCGCTAGAGGTTGTGGTAGAGGTCATGCTAGTAACCGTGGAAGGGGTAGACAGCCTAGCCCTTCTACAAGTGTCATTCAGGAGAGTCACCGGCAACAGTCTAGGGGTCAGCAGAGAGAGGATCATTAGGATGATCCTGCTATGAGACAACTCTTGTAGGCACTTCTTAATCATCTTGGTCCTAAGTAGGTCAAAGTAGAATGGGCTAGAGAGAGGTCTAGGAGTCATCCCAGGAGGGACTTCACAGTTGATCCTACAGTGGTAGCAGCTAACCACATGAGGGATCTGATGAGAGGGTGACCCATTCCCTTTGATGGGAAAGGCACTGGTTTAGAGGCAAAGACATGGTTGATAGCCTTAGAGCGAAGTTTCACCATGCATCCCTTTAGTAGCAATACTAAAGCCAGGTATGTGATTATGTAGCTTACAGATTTTGCTGCTATATGGTGGAAGATAGAGCAGAAGCTAGGGTTCTAGATAGACACTGTCACTTGGGAGTTGTTTCTAGAACACTTCCAAGAGCGTTTCCTATCAGATCAGTGGAGACATCAGAGAGCAGATGAGTTTCATGATCTAAGACAGTTGACCTTGTTGGTAGGAGATTATGAGCGTCATTTTTTTGAGCTCAAACCATATGCTAGATTCATATAGGATACAACTCTCCTAGTACAACACTTTGTGAGGGGACTAAATGCATGCATCATTAGAGAGGTCCTACTATTTGAGCCTAAGACCATTTAGGAGGCGGTCATTAAGGCCACCCTTATAGAGATGAATCTTTCTTTAGGTCATGGTAGTCAAAGAGGTGTTCAACATAGTGGTTCCAAGGGGAATCGATCTCAGAGGAATGTGAATTTTTAGAATCCTTCTACCTTTTCAAAAGGTAACTAGAATCAGCAGGATAAGAAATTCTTCAATGGTAATGGTGGTGGTTCTCGATCAGAGAACTATCACAATTGGTAGCATAGTGTGCACAATCAAGATGATCAGCCCACTTAGAATTCACATCAGGATTTTAGTGGGGGTAGTTTTCAGCAGCCCAATACTCCTACAGCAAGGAGAGTCTCCAAGGGGGATTGTTTCACTTGTGGCCAATAGGGTCATAAGTCGTACGATTGTCCCCAGTTTTCAGCTCAGCATTCAGGACAAAGGTCATTGGTTTCTGAGCCTATAGTGGGGGATGTTGGTAGATCTCATAGGGCCTTTGCAATAGGGAATGATCCTCAGTGTTTGAACCCTAAGGTAGGAAAGGGTCCGATGGGGCCTACTCAGTGATCTTTTGTTTTAGTTTTCTTTTCAATGCAGTGAAGTTTATGGGACTTACATCCCTACTTGTTCCAGGCTTCCAGGAGTAAGCCTAATTCTAGGGGGGTGGATGTAGTACCTCGCCCATAGTTCATTTTTAGGTTTCTTTATGTTTCAATTGTATGACCAAATTATTTTAGGTCACTTTTGATGTGATCGAATATTATGTTAATAAATGATGATTATGGATTTTTGTTCATTGAATGTGTATCAGGTTATTGCCTAGATTAAATGTTGATATCATTTGATGTTATGTTTATGTTTTATATTGATTTATGGTACTAATCCCATACTGGCATGTGTATGGTTATCTTGTGTTTGCATATGTTTGACGTGTTTGTTTGGTACAGGACGGAGGTGTAGTTACTCTCATAGTTGAGATCCACACGACCGACCGTACCATATCATTGTTTGATATATATTATTGTATGTACATGCTTCATCTTGTGGTGATAGATCTGCAAGTACAGGGCATCGTCTTCCCTAAATTGGAAGGAGTGAGCGTGCCCACAAACATTCATCTCAATGGAAAAGAGGGGAGATAATACACAGACCCAAAACCCAAAACCTAAGCCTTATTGTCCTAGGATTGGGCAAGTGTCGGTTTGACTTCCCTACCCAAATTCATCTGGTTGACATGAATTCGTGGATCCCTTCTCTTGTGTTTGTTTGACTTATTGTGTTTGATTTTTACTATGCATGATTCAGTTGATTTATGATTATGTGGGTGATTATTAATTTATTGATTATAGTTGAATTATGTTAATTTAGATTATTTTATCTGAATATCAATGTTAGGTGCATAGTTGAATTTAATGATTAAATATGCTCCTAGGATTTAATTGAAGAAATTAAATTAAAGTTAATTAATTGATTATTTGGAAATTAATATTGATTATGTCCTAAGTTTATTATGATGAAATTTAATGAAAATCAAATAATTGATTATTTGGATTTAATTAAGTATTTTATTGAGAATTGGATTTTTTTATGTTTGTGAGTATTATTAAATGATTAAATAATTAATTGCATGAATTCATGATGCATTAAGTATTTAATTTATTAGGGGATTATGTTGAGTTGTGCACAATTATATTTATTTTTAATTATTAATTAGTAATTTCTCTCAACAAAAGTGGGAGAGTTGGATTAGGAGTTCTTTGTGTGAGTCATCTATGGTTTTGCATGATTATTGGAGTTGAATCCCTAATAGGGGAATTAGCATTCATTTTGCATTCAATCAGTTTGTTGGAGCAATATTGGAGAGAGCTTTTGGAGTTTTTTTTTGTGCTTTCTTGTCTTCTTGAGCTTTTGGAGATTGTGCTTGAATTCTGGGTGAAGGGTGCTTGCTTTTGGATTTGGGACTTGCATGCACTATGACTTAGAATCTGCAAGTTGAGATTTCCTATTGTCAGATCTGGGAGATTCAACATTCTACAGGCAATCTTATTTAGTTTCTAGCATTGGAATTGAGGTAGGGTTTTGAGGAATCTTTCCTGTGTTTTGTTTGTGTACTTTCAATAATTTTTCATGTTTGATTTGGCTTAAAGATTTAGATCTATTTTCTGTATTTGTTTTCAATTTGAGGTTTAGAAAGCTCATAGGATTGCTATTTTGTATTTTTATGCAAACTTGGCACTATAGGGTTATGCTGCCCGATTTTGAATTAAAAATTCATCCTATAACTCTTTGAAAATGAAAAATCAATCTCTATATAGTTAGTTCTATAGTTTGAATAAATTAATTTAGTGGGTTGTTGTTAAAAATTCAATTTGAGTAAAAATTCCTTAAACTGGAAAAAAATTCCATTCTCTGTAAAAATATACAGTTAAAAAAAAATATTGGTAAAGACAAAAATTATTGTCTCATATTTTAATTGGTTTTATTTTTTAACAATAATGTTAAAAGGGAAAAAATAGATTAGAAGAAACAAGGATATTCCATGAATTTTTAGAAAATAAATTTTATTTCCATTTCTAGAAAATTAGAGTTATAGTTTGCCATTTCCATTTTCAAAAATCAGCAGTCCTTTCAAAACATGAAAAGAATAATATATATGTTAGTATTTTATTTATAAAAAAAAGTAAACAAATTATAAATACCTTACCAAGCGAAATTTTAAATATATTATTGAAAATTTTTTATTAAAAAAATATGCAAAAGTGAGTGGGAGGCGGGGGCCACCACCTCCCCCAACCTCCCTAGGCGACAGGGTACGGCAGTCCAAGCCTATCGACGGTACCTGACGATACCGCGCAGTAGGAGTTGCACCTGCCAAGCTTGCCGATGGTACTATTACTACTGCGCGATAGGGGGAGTGTGGGGACCAGCCCCCCCCCAAACGCATTTTTTTTATTATTTAATTTTTTTTTTTGTTTTTTTTTAAAACAACAAATTTATTATTATTTTGTATTGTTATTTTATTTAATGTTGTATATTACTTTACTAAATTTAATTTATTAATTTGTTTATTAGTTTTAATGTATATTTAATTTGTTAGTTAAATTTTAGTTAATTAATAAAATTTATTAATTAATTTTTAATTAATATAAATTTTGTAAATTAATTAATATAAATTTGTTGTATATTTATTTAAAGTTTAATTAATATATATTTAAATTCAAATTTTTAAGTGACTTAATTTTATAATGTATTTTAGAATACCTTGTATCATATAGTCATTTTGAATTTATTTTAATTAGAGGAAATTTTGATTCTTAATTTAATCTTTTGAATTGAAATTCATAATTTAGATTTTATATAAATCTAAAATTAGATTAGAACTATATGATTTAGTTAGAATCTAATAAACATTTAGTGATTTATTTTGATAGTTGGTTTAGTTAGATAGAACTTGGCATATAGTTTTCGTGTGCTTAGGTTTCTATAATATTTGATTTGTAATTTGAGAATTCAATCGAACTAGACTTAATTTGTTACTATTTGAATGTGACGTGTGTATATGCATGCCTAGGTTAAACACAGTATATATATTATACATTTTGTGATAAATTTAATTGCGAATCATATTGGCATACGAACTTAACAAGTGTTTAGTTTTATAGTGAAATTGGGCATTTTTACTATGTTGAATTCTTAGGTATTCCTTGGGAAATTTTCTTTACTTAGGTTATTCTTGGAATGATTATTTTCAGAATTTCTTAGTAGATCTTACTATTTATATACTTGAATTCAAATATGATGAATATGGAATGTATTTGATCATGGTTTTGTTTTAGTTTGAAATGGCGTGAGTGTTGTATTCTTCATGTCTTTTTTTATGCTATGGGTTATCGGGTTGTAGATGACCTAGGGGAATACAGAGGCTAGGGTTTGAGTCAGATGATCATGTTATCAGTTATGTTTGATGTGTGTGTTCTCTATCTATGTATCACTCCTATTTGACCATTGGGCTCATGTTATACTATATTATGTTTGTTGTATCTCTGTAACCATATCTAGTTCTTTTGTGTGAAAATGGATATGAGGTTACATAGTTGTATATCTAATTAGATCTAGGAGAGATCTGTGAGCCTAGGGTAGTTTACCTAGACATGTAGTAGGAGGTGGCTTGCAATAAGCCTCAGGGCCCACAAGTGGCTACCAGGATCACTTATGTAAAGTTTCAGTAATCAAGTGATAATCTAATATAATTAAGGGGTATTTAATTGAACCTAATAAGATATAAGTCCTCACCCATGCTTGAGTGCTAGTATAGACTAAGGTGGAGTTGAGAAGATGACTAGCCCCCTTTTAAGGGATGAGTTGGCATAGTTGATGACTTCGTTAGTATGAGAGGTCATTGATGCCGTGTATGGTCACTTGGGTGTCAGGATCTAGAGAGATTACCAGGACAAAACTCAAGGGTTAGACGTACATGATGACACCTTCCTATGCATAGTCTGGTTATTCTACATGTGTCGGTTGCCTCTAGATTAGTGAGTTGTACCTTTATCTTTGTTATGTTTATCTTGAGTTAGAATTCTTTTCAGGATCCTTCTGCTTAGGTTTTTATCTATGTATTGTTTGGTTATCTAATTGGGGTTTGTGATTATCTCCTCAGCATGATGGGGTAGGCCTTTGTGGTTCTACACGGATGGGTGGTAGTGATTCTTTACCATTTGAGATTCGATGTCCTGATGCCAGTGCTTGATGGTGATTTTGCGGATGGATTCCTTATGATGCTTCTTCTTTGATGTTTCTTTATTATCTTCATATTTGTAATCTTGTATTAGTGTATCGCATGTGATACTTAATCTGGACATTGTATTATTATAGTTAGATTTATTACTACATACCCTGCGACATGTGCAGTGGATGTCAGTTTATGTACATATCATGGATGTCCATGAGGATTGTATTTATTGTTATCATGTAATTGTAATTTTTATGTTATGGAATCTTTTGTTGATGTTAGTTCTTTAGTGTGTTTGGTTCTTAAGTAAGTCTACATCATGGAACCCTTGAGTCTTGTAATTTGTGTTGAATGTTGTTTCAATGTGAGAAAATGGTATTTTCTTCCGCACGGTTGCTTATCTTGGTTGTTAACTTTAGAAAAAAAAATTGTTCACCAAACTTAGTAGCATATTTAGGGTTAAATTCTCTTGGGTTCCCTGGTGAAGCATTACACCCGAGCTAAGAAATTGTTTTATTAAAGAACTAGACCCGAAAATCTTATGGAAGGAAATTAGGTATTGTTGTGGGATAAAATGAGGGAACCTAAGGGTGCCCATGGAAAGTTTGAATCACTCTAGAAAGGTTGGTTTATAATCAACAAGGTGTTGGGAAGAAATTCATTCAAGCTAGAACATTTTGATGGTACTATTCTCCCCACGACCTTTAACGGTTAGTATTTAAAATTGTATCAACTATAGGAAATTTGTTCCATCTTTTCTGTACATATTTTTGTTGGTGTGTTTCTCTTTTTCTTTTCATTTGTTTTTTTTTTTCCTTTCCTATTTCCTTTTTGTTTTCTATTTTCAACCTTTTTGTTTTGACTCTCTAGTTTATGAAACCAAAGTTTTTAAGTTCATCCTTCGTTCTCAAGAGTCCTCATCCCCGGACAGAGCCATTGTTACCTCTAATTTTTTCTTGTTATTCATTGACCTATTCCTCTCAAAAATCACCCTGTAATATTGTTTTAAGTATATTATCACCATGGTTTTCTCCCATCTTTTTGCATGTATCTATTTTCGATTGAACTTGAATCTTGAACTATCCTAGTTTAAGGTTCAAGGTTCAATATGACCTCATGGTATGTTTTCATTCTTTTTCATGTAAACTAAGCACCATGTTTTGCAAGACTTATCTTTCCATTGAACTTGAACCTTGAACTATCCTAGTTCAAGGTTCAACTGCACTTTTCATCTTGTATTATGTTTTGATGATTATTAATTTTTCTTTCTTGTCACTCATTTTGTCTTTTTATAAACATGCCAAGGGGTAGTTGTGTCTTCTCTCAAATTGAACTCAACTTTTGAACTTTCTTAGTTCAAAATTCAAAGTTCAATGGATTCTCTCAAGCGAAGAGGAAGAAAAGGTGGTGTTGATGTGATAAAAATGACAAATGGAAAAGAATATGGCATTCGTGCATGATGCGGGTATAATCATCATGAGATGAGACATTTAAGTGTCATTTCACTCTTGAGGAAGTACGAAAATCAATGTGGTGATAAAGAAGACCTCTTTCCATCATTAATTAAATCATGTTTCTGACATCTCATCATTAATTGCAAATCTCTCATAATCTTGTGAAGAAGTGGTGAATAAATGAGTAACACTTAGTTCTTCTTTCTGTTGTGGTGAAAATTCTTCTAGTGAAGGCAAGGGTAATAGAGAATATGAGGTATCATTTTCCCTCTCAAAGCTTAGGGAATTGCATGAATTAACAGGTTAGTTATCTTCCCATGGTGTTCCCGATTCAAATTGAATTTGTTTATGATTTTGAAGTTAAAAGGACCCTGTAGAACTACTGCAATTATGTGTTCTTCTTTATTTCTATCATTGCCTTAATTTACCATGACACCTCCACACCCAGATTTTGGGCATACTTTTTTCCTAATAATTTTGTTGCATGAGTACAACAATACATCAATATGATGAGGATCATTAGAATAAATTAGGAGAAAGGTCAAGAATCGTGTCCTGGGTTCTATGATAGAAAAACTAATCCAAAGTAGATTTGTAGAAGCTTCTGCATTTCCCATAGTGACTCTGTGCCTAGAGCTGGTAGTAGAATGTGCTAAATGTTATAGTATGGAGGAAAAATGCATCAAAAAAATAGATGGGAGCCCTTTGGTCTACTTAAACAAAGATGTTATTCTCACCTTGATGGGTATTTTTGAGAAAGACCCCTATGAGTGATCGACTATTCCCTCTTCCCAGTCTGTTTTCTCTACTAAGTGACAAGTTTATAGGAATGAGATTTCTTAGAATTGGTTGTTGAAGGCACAAAAGGGAGGGTTTAGGCTTCCTAAACCTCTTAGCATAGACTATTTAAATCCAGAGGTTGGGGAATTTTTCATATTACTCAACAAAATCTAGGGTAACCGACATGCATATTATTGGCAAGTCTGGATGTATTTATATATCCAAATAACGCTAGGAGGACATAAATTCATTGATTGGGTTGATTGTCTTGCAGATGAATATCGCCATCAGTTGGAAAATTTCTCAGGAGGAAGTAATTTCTATATGACCTCTTACTTCTCCTATGTTCTAGAATGCACCAGGGGGTGGAAAGGTCTCTTATATGAATTACTTGTCCCAAATATGAAAGTGTATGATTTTTACCCTCATCTACAGAAAGACTTTCACACAAGAAACTTCATAAAGTTAAATGGTACCTTTTTTAGGAGGTTATTATATGAATTGAAAGGGAATGTTGAACAAAGGATGTCAGAAGAAGCTAAAAGCTTCATCAATACTTATGGATGTAGTATCCCCAAAATGGGCTTCAGTACCATTGACCTCCTACATCCACAAATCGATCAAAATTGAGCCTCAAAGTCCTAACCTAAGGCACATATGCATATCAAATCATTGAAACCCTAATCGATCCTATTTCAATTCTACATCAGGAAATATTCCTGATATTCCTAATCTATCCTAATTATCTCTAATTAAATATTATTTGGTGATAAATGATATTATTTTATTTATCCTAAGATTGATTGATTGAATATTTTGAATATTTAATTAATTAAACATTATTCTACCACTTAATTATTTTAATTAGATTTAATTAACATTATTCTTAATTAATATTATTTATTTGACAAATAAACCATAATTTCTAAAATTAATCGGTTGAATATTTATTTAATTGATTAAAATAAAACTGTCAAATTTAATGATTTAATTTTGGATAAAGTTTGATTTAATAATTGATTAACCCATAAATCAATTATTTAATTAATCAAATCTGTTAAGTTGATGATAAAACACATGGAAATTAAATAAATCAATAATTATCTATGCAAAAATCAGAAGATCAGTTAAACTCAAAATCAACTATTGAATTCATTTTGTTAACTTTCCAAACTCAAAATGTGATTGTGAGTTGAAAAGCATATTGGAGTGATCTCAACTTCCAATTATGAGTTAAAAAGTTGATTTGCATGATTTTACTATATAACTGTTTCTAATTTCTTGATAACTCACCAATCAATTTGAGTTGATCACTGAGTTATTTTTGGTTTTTTAATGAGTTCTCAAACCCTCAATTTCTATATCAATAGGCCTTAGTCCTTCACAAACAATCACGTGCAATTTTGAGAGCAACAACATTATACAGTCGAATTCTTGAGATTGTGCAACTTTTGGAGATTCATTTGTAACATTGTTTTCTTGTTACTTGCATTCATAGCTAGATTCATTTCATTTCATCAATTTTTTAGATCAATTTCTTTTAGCTTACAATGTTATTGCATAGAAAATACAAAAATATAGATTAAACTTGCATCCATTTCATAGCTTTTGCATTAAAATCCTTCGTTTAGGTGTTGCATTGTCATTGATCTCAATTAAATTTTGAGAGTACTATACTCATGTCTTCTAGAAGGCAGTAAATCACCTGTTTAATGATATATTTGTTTACTTCATATTTTTCTATCATTGATCAGTAATGTTTTACTAATGTGTTTTGTCTTTTGAACTGGTACAATTTCCATACACACATTTTTGGCACCTGCTGTGGGGCCCGACATCGGGTTTCCACTTTTCATTTCGTCCATTTTATGACATTTTTTATTCAAGATTCGAGCTTTGATATTTTTTCATACAATCTTGTATGACAATTGTAGAGTCTTGTATCAAAAGTCTTTTCTATCGTACAATAGATGACATTTCTGAAGTGTCATGCTGGTTGTTATACTTAGTTGTATTAGACTTGAAGTGTCATATCCACAAGTACCCATTGTCGTATCGTATCTGAAGTGTCGTATGGGTTCAGACATATTGTCATATGATATTTCATGCTATTTTTTCAATTGTAGTATGGGATTTCTGATCAATTTATGATATTTTTAATCTAAGATTTGACTGACAGCTAACCCTAACATTTGTTCTTGTTTGGTATGTGATCATCTGAGATAGCCTAACACTTTGTGTAGGATGATGGATGAAGACCTAAGCATTTTAACCTACTTTTTGTGCCTCTTCTTGTCTTGTCTTCTAATCCCTTGTTTGTAGGAAACCCTTACAAGCATGTTGCCAAGTCTTCATCGAGAAAATATTATGTTTACTTAAATATCTATTTTTCATAGGCACCTAGTTAATTAGCTACATGTGTCTATTTCCATTGAGGCATATATTGAGGGGATTATGCTCTTCTCCTTCTTAGGATAATCAGAAACCCAAAAGGTATCTTGCCCAATGCTATTTTGCGTACTATCTCTAGATTAATTCTACTTGGTGTGTCTTGGATAGGGAAAAGGACAAGGTTAAGGGATTATTCTCTTCTCTTCTCATAGAATCAGAAGCCCAGATCCTATGGTCCTCAACCTCACATTTACTTTAGTCCTTTAGAGGGCCTTTCGGTAAGGTAAAAAGCTCCTGGGAGTGACCCAAGTGGGGACAAGTCTCAAGCTGACTCTTCCACCCCACTATAAAATTTTACACTTCCTTGAGGTTAAAGCCTTAGAATACATAACTGCACTTATTCCTTGGATTCATTCCATGAACATGCTTTGATTTTGTGTAGAGTGGAACCGCATGAATATTTCTTGTGAGACTACACAGATCAGAGTACTCATAGGGTTAACAACCTCAATCCTGCTTGCAGGACTATGGGAGATAGTTGTGAACATATGCCTTGATTAACAACCTAAGGTAGTTTTCTACCAATCTACCTCTGAAGGATTTGTAGTGCTTGTGCAAGGTGAATAGTAATTACCCAAAGAAATTTTTCATATCGAGCCCTCCTTGATGCTTGAACTCATCTAATATGGGCTTCATCATCCATTGCATGTTGTTGGACTGTCATATTCTGAGGAGTCATTGAATGTGTTCCTAAGTCAACGAGAAAGTAATACATCTCTTCTCCTAGTTAGGTTAAGGCTAGGTGTGTTTGATTCATTGAGTTAGTTCCCATATGTTTATTGTGATTGTGAGCCTATTGCTATGCAAAACACCCTTAGACAATCCCAAACACAAATATGAAAAAATGGATAGAAACTTTAAGAAACCAACTAAGACCAAAAACTTGAAAAATTGAAGCAAAAATCATTTTCTGGTGTCAACTATCATTCTAACCCTGCAATTGTCATACAACAATTGCCTTGTTCATTCAAGTGTCATATCAGAACCCCCCAAGTGACATACGAGAAACCATACAATGTCGTATAAGAGTTGTGAAGAATCCAAAGAAAAAATAACCCCTGGTATCAATTATCGTACAATATTTTTCAAGTGTCATGTTAGACCCCATTCTATGTGGTATGAGCCTGGATAGTGTCGTACAATAGTTTGCACAAAATTGCTAAAAAACCTTAATTTTGATAGAAATCTAGTCAATCTTTAGCTACTATCAAAATTTTGTTAGAATATCCACTTTGTCAGGTACAAAGAAGAGAAATAGTGAATCCATCTTATTTTCCCAAAGTGATCTATTTAGCTCAATTTATCATCTGATTGATCAATCTAAATCATGTTTCATCTTGTGTCAAAAACCTTATCAAACAACCTTGATTCATCATCTCAAATAGTTAAGTGTTGTTAATTTGTGTCGACCATCTTTTGGGTGTCTACCCATACATATCGGGCATAATATCCTTCACTTACATCCAATCAATCTTTTCATCAACAATCCAATTCAATCTTGACAAAGTTGCATCACTCAATATTTCCTAAATATGATTACCTACCAGTTGTCTTATCTTGCTCTAAAGATTCACCTAAGGTCAGTGGTGGAAACTAGAGCTTCTTCACATAGAAAACCAAAAGAAGATCCAAATACATCACATCCATCTTCTCTTATTGCTCAAAAATTTCATCAACCATACGATACCAATCTTTACGAAGAAGATGCCCTTGGCAATTTGCACTTAAAAGGAGATCACACAACCCCTCCTGCATCAACACAAGATGTCAACCAAAATAATGCTATGTCTCAAAGGGGAGATAGCCATGGCTCACAAGGTCACAACTTTGAGGAATAAGGGAATCAATAACCCACACCTAAAATTACACAATACCGAGATGATGACCTCTTTAAGAAAATGATGAAACACTTCCTATGAGAAGATAAAGAGACATATATCCTCAAATTAGCATGAAAAGGAGCCAAACTTCCTCACAAATTCAATGTTGAAGATATCATCACACAAGAGGAAGAGACCCCTATCACAACTATGATGAAATGGATGCATGCTATGCAAGTCAAACTTAACAATATGGAAAAAGAGAAAGAACCCAAGGAATTATCTATCGATGTGCTATGTCCATTTCCATTTGATCAGAGCTTGTATATGCCATCATGCCCTAAAGGAGTGGAACTACCCAAATATGACAAATATGACAAAAATTTAGATCCTCAAGATCATGCTAAAGAATTTTTTACTCTATCTATGGAGTTCATGCATGAACTAACATTATTAATTCATCTCTTCCCATGATCTTTGGGATGAGAAGCCATCAACTAGTTCTCCAAAATACATCCAGCCATCAAAATTTTTGAGGAGTTAATCAAATTGTTCTATCAAAAATACTCCTTCAACATCCAACATCTGGTCACCATGATCGACATCTGTAATCTGAATTAGAGAATAGGAGAACCATTCCTGACTTTCCTCAAATGTTGGAGGAAGAAGTTCTCACTATATCCCAGACAAATCTTCATCAACAATCTGATTGTGGAGATTAACTATCATCTACAGATGCAAAATCATACTTTATTTGACAAAATGCTAGATAGTGCCATAAAAATAGAGGATGTACTTGTTCACAAAGGAGACATATCACTTCATAAAGAAAACAAGTATGATTCAAGTTCTAGCTCCAACACCAAAGAAAAAGTCAAATTTTGGAACAATAATAAAAAATTTGTCACAGATGGTGTTGTTGATCACATTAGTGCTTGACCCAAAGCTCCATTATTTAACCTCACTATTGGCACTCAAGCCATAAAAGCTTCAGAAATGAAGGCAAATGAACCTACTAAAAATTCAAATGACTATAAATTGTGGGTTAGAAAACTAAAAAATGAGTTCACTCCTTTAAGTAAGTCCTTGGAATCTGCCATGAGAACCTTATCGGAAAATAATGTCATCACTTTACCTAAGATCAAACCATATGACCCCGAAGTCAAACCTAAGTGGTGGAGAGAAACTGATTTCTGTGATTTCCATCGAAAAAGGGGTCATAAAACCAACAACGACATGCATCAAAAATATCTTATTCAAGACAAAATTGAGGCTAGATAAATTTTTATTGACAACCATAAATCCAATAATGATCATATAATATTCATAAAATATTTTCTGAAGCATAATCAAGGAGAATCATCATCTTCCAACCCAAACATGGGTGCTAAAGTCAATTACACTTACTCTAGCAACAATGATGTCATCAACATGGTAGAGCCATTCACACCTCAGCATTGCAATGTTATCACTATTTTCAAAAAGAACAGAGACAAAAGATCATCTAATGCAGTCACTCAATCTAAAGCTCATGTAACTCTTCCGAGACCAAACTCAGGTTCATCAAATTCCCTAAAGGTGCCATTTAATCTTGCATCTGCATCCAAACAAAGGGCTACACCTAAATCTTCCAATTCTAAAGAGTCCAAAATAGTATCCTACAACATCATCCAGAAACTGCATCACACTAATGCCAAGATCTCTATATTTGAGTTATCTCAGATTTCTCCTACTCATCATGTGATTCCAGATAAAGCTCTCATTGGTTCTAATGTTCCCGAAAATCTTTACCTTGATAGGTTCTATACCATGGTGAGTCACTTGACCTCTCCTTAATACATTTCATTTTTAGAGGAAGATGACAACTCAATGATTCATCCACATAACCAACCCTTGCATATTGAAGTCCTAATTGAAAACCATCATGTCAAGTGTGTTTTGATAGATGGGGGAGTTGGTCTAAACATTTGTTCTTATAAACTGGTTACATAAATGGGATTGTTTGAAGATGTTTTTGATCCTAAAAATAAAATAACCATAAAAGCATACGATGAGAAAGAAAGATCCTCAAAAGGAGTCATTGTGCTACCTATCAGAATGGGACATGTCATCAGAGATATCACATGTCAAGTGTTGGACTTCCCACTAGCCTATAACATCCTTTTAGGAAGGACCCAGATTCATGAAATGAAAGATATTCCATCAACTTACCACCAATGTGTCAAGTGTCCCTATGATGGAGTAGATGTCACTATACTTGTAGATATGTCAGCATATTGCAATGCTTTAAAAGAAAGTGCACACAAACTTGTCCCAAAAAATAGGGAATCTTTGACCAAAAAAGTTGACATAGAATCTAAATATAAAATGGAAGACATAGAGAAATAAATCAAGATCAAAGATATAGACATGGGATAATACATTATTGAACTATTCCTATCTCTCACATCTCTCCTGATTTCATCGAAGTCTAATGGACAACCTTCAAAGAAAGTGAAACCTACAACTAAAGAACCCCAGGTTATCTTTGATGGGAGTTTCATCACAAAATAGGTATCCAAACAAGAATCAGATGAGGATGAGACTATATTATCTTGGTTTTATAAATATGATTCTCAATCAAAAATAGTTCAAAAGTGTGACTCTAAATCACCTAAGATTCCTTCAAAATCATATGGACCAGGACACAAGCGAATGTCTGAAATTGGACATAGTAGAAAAGGACCTCTATGAATAAGAGGCAAAGGTATCATCAAATCCATTGAACACTATGAGAGGACAACCAAAGATGCTACAAGAATAGTTTATCAGAAGAAACCTTTCCATATCAGTGGAAACTCTACACATGTCATAGAATAGATATAACAAGGAACAAATACTCAGCAAAAGGAAGAAACATAACACTCAGATAGTGATGATTCAGACACAACTAATGTTTTTACTTATGAACATATACCTCAACACATTTTAGACCTTCTTGATGATGAAAAGAAACCTAAAGAGAGAATCAACATGGTAGACACATAAGAACCTATTACTGCACAAAAGACACTTGCAACATAAGACCCGACTAATCCTAAAAACAAACAAGAAGAAGAAGGTACACCTCTCACAATAGGTGAACATTTGAGACACTCTAGTGATTCTAACATAGATTCTCACAAGTATGAATTCCACTCAGACTCTGAAGGAAACCTTGCTTGGGGAATTCACCCTGATTTTACACATGTTCTTCACTTTCCTAGAGATCCTAATGAAGAATCTAATGACTATTAATGGGGAGTCATTCCAGAACCATAAGAGGAGGACATTATCACATATAAAAATATTGATGTCATTCACCAATATGCACCTACATTTGAAGTTAGTGTATCACAACATGGTAGACCTCATGAGTATGATTCACTTATTACTAGTGTAGGATCCAATGATGATGTAGAGACACTTAATGAACTGAATATCTTGAGTATTAATATCACCTTTGAATTTGAGAGTCATATCATGACCAATGATGACAACACTATATGTGTAAACTCTATCAGCCAATCCTTCCCTACGCTTACCATCCAACATCCCAACCTTATTAACTAGACATCCAATGATCCAAGCCAAGACATCCATACTTTCTAAATGGACAATGCTCTAGCATGCTACGTAAATATGGTATAACCCATGAAAAATACCATCATTGAACCTAGCATCAACATGATAGATTCGATTATCAAATATCTCAGTCAAAATAATAAAAGAAAAAAGAAAAAGAGTTCTGAGGGTGAAAACCACTATGTGGCAGTCTCATAACCCAAAATAGTAAAAACAAAACACATATCCAAAGGTGAAAACCTCTCTGAGGAACCTAAAGATGAGATATTTGATGTCCTTATGAGTCATTTATTGTATAGATCACTAGTTTTAATAGAACCAAATCATCCTATCAATTTGGGCATAGTAGAGAAACCTTAGTTAATTCATGTACACAATCTCTGTTAGAAGAAGAAAAAAAGACATTCACAAAATTTTTAACAAAGAAAAAGATCCACTTTTTATGGAAATACTTAGATATGCTAGGTTGGATCCTAATATCATCATGCATAATCTTTCTATATCTCCAGGAGTTAAACCAATCAAGAAAAAGTTGCATAAAATGCATCCCCATGTTGCACTCCTCGTCAAAGCTGAGCTAGAGAAATTGCTAAAAGATGGATTTATCCGAGTCATAGACTATGCAAAATGGATCTCAAACATACTTCCAGTATATAAACTAGATAAATCTATTAGAGTATGCACATATTTTAGAGCTGTAAATAAAGCATGCCCTAACCATGATTTTCCACTACCAAACATCAATATGATAGTGGGCATAACTGAAGGATTTGAAATTTACTCTCTCATGGACAATTTCTGTAGATGCAATCAAATAAATATATCTCTGGAAGATCAAGAGAAGACAACTTTCACCTATGCATGGGGTACTTTCTGCTGGAATGTAATGCCATTTGGTCTTAAGAACATTGGTGCTACTTATCAAAGAGCCATGACGTCTATCTTTCATGATATGATGGATAAAAACATGGAGGACTATGTTGATGACACTTTGGCTAAATCAATGAAATGATCTGAACATTTAGCAGACTTGGGTACAATACTTGATAGAATGGAAAAATTTAGTCTTTGACTAAATCCTAAGAAATGCACCTTTGGTGTCACTTTCAGGAAAGCTTCTAGGGTACATTGTTTCAAAGAAAGGTATTGAGGTAGATCTAGAAAAAGTCAAAGAAATCAAAAAGATGCAACCTCACAAGAACATCAGTCAAATGCACACTCTACAAGGGATGATACAATCTATCAGGTACTTCATCTCACAGTTAGCTGACATATCACAACCTTTCACTAGAACATTGCATAAAGGTGTGACTTACAACTGGAATTGTAGTACCCCTCCCCTAGTCTGATTTTATTAAATGTTATGATTATTTTAGAATGATGGATTATATGTTACAAAATCATTAATGCTTATGATTTTACTGACCCCATACTTGCATGTGTATGGTTGATGTGTTTGTTTTATATTTCTATTTGACATGCTTGATGTGGTTGAGGGACGGAGTCGTAGTTACTTGCTTGCGAGATCCACATGATCGGCTGATCCCTGCCATTGTCTGTTATATATTTATATATGTATGTACATGCGGGTTTTGTATGTAGGTTTGTAAGTACCGGGCATCAACTTCGCTGAATTGTCAGGATGAGCGTGCCCTATTGCATATCTCAAATTGTAAGAGAGGAGAGATAATACACAGATCCAAAAACCCTAACCTAAGCCTAATTGTCCTAGGATTGGACAAGTATCGATCTGACTACCCTATCCAAATTCATCTGGTTGACAAGAATTTGTGGAACCCTTCTCCTAAGTTTGTTTGGTTTTATGTCTTTTTGATTTCAATGATTTATTGCTTGTGGGTGATTTTATTTGATTATTAATGTTATGATTATAGTTGAATTTAATGATTAATTATGCTCCTATGTTTAATTGGGAAAATTAATCTAAAGTCAACTATTTGATTATTTGTAATTAATTGGTTATTTAATTGAAATTAGATTTAATTATGTTTGTGTATATTATTAAATAATTAAATATTTAATTCCATGCTTTAGGATGCATTAAATATTTAATCTATTTAATAATGAATTTTAATTATAACATGTGCATAATTGAAAAGTGATTTGTTTTTAAAAAGGTAACAACTTGTCTTTACGAGTCTAAGTTGAGTTGTGCAAAATAAAGTTATTTTAATTTATCAATTAGGATTTTCTTTCAAAATTGGAATTGGAGTTTGATTGAGAGTTTACTGTTGAGTCATCTCTAGTATTTGCATGAAATGGGGAATTGAATCCCTAATAGGGAAAATTGCATTCATTTGGAGAGGAGACAGGTTTTGGAGAAGATTTTTGGGGGAGAGCTTGGGTGCTTTGAATTTTGGGAGATTTGTGGATTGTTGTGGTTGCTTGTTGGTTTGGCTTATTTGTGCATCTAGATCAGGTGCCTATTTTCTACATAGTTTTAAGATCTGCAGGTTGAAACAATCTTCTGGATAATCCTAGTTTTCAAAACTTCAAAGGAATTTCTTTTCAGTTATGGCATTGGATCTGAGGTAGGATTTGGAAATCCTATTCTGTGTTTTCTATTTGTTGTTTGATGAATTTCTATGTCTGTATAGGTTCTTGATTGTTTCCTTAGATCTATATGTATTTTCTTTGCTATGGGTATTAGAGAAACCCTTAGATCTGTTATCTTAGATTTTTGTTAAAATTTAGCACCACAGGGTTATGCTGGCAAAATTTCATTAGATTATGTCACATAGATCTCCTAGAAAATGAAGTATTAATATGGGCTTAAAGTCTGACTATAAGGCTTGAAGAAAATAAATCAATTCTTAGATAAAAAACCCAATTTTAGTTAAAGAAAAATTCCAATTTTGGTAAATTATGCTTGTTGGAAAAGTACAGTCAATGTAAAAATCCACGGTAAAAAATAAACCAAGATAAATCAAATCAATGCATGATTTGAGTAGATGGTTCTTTATTTGTTTTCTCAATCAAGTATAATGTTTTAAAGTCACATGCATGACTTGGGTGCTTTATAATTTATTGGTAAAAAAAAAAAAAAGTCTGTATATATTTATGTCATGTGTATTTTCCAGAAAATTAATATTAAAAAATATATATACTATAATTGACTTTATTGTGTTTTGAGAAATTTTTTATAAAAAATATATTTATAGCACTTTAGAATTTGTTTTAATTTAATAAAACTTATTAAGAAAAAAAAACTATGCATGAAAATTGTTTTTGATCTATTTTTTAAAAAAATTATAAAAAATATATATATAATAATTGAAGGTTGGGGTGTACCCCAGACCTTACAGCAACCCCGAGGGGGGGCTGCCATGCTGCAGCACACGTGAGTGACTGCAGCACAACAGTCCCTCAGCTATCGTGCTCAGTACCCTCAGGTACTGGCACGATAGTCAAGGCTACCATGCGCAAACTTCCTTGTGGGTTTAGGGGAGGAGTCGTGGGCACCCCCACATATTATTATTATTATTTTATTTAAAATTTTCTTAATTTTTGTTTTATTAATTAAGTTAAGTTTGTTAATATATTTTGTTATGTGTTTAGTTTTTAATTTATGTTATTTATAATTTAAGTTACTTATAATTTATGTAATTTGTGTTATATTTAATTTATTTATTTTAAACAAAGTTTTATTAATTAATAATTGTTTAATAATTTTTAAAAGTACTAAAATTTGTTCATTAATGTACTATTTTTTTATTTTTAGTTTTAATGAGTTTATTAGTTGATTATCAAATTTGATAAATTAATATGTGTATATTAATTTATTAAGCTACATTGGGTTATATTATTAATTAGATATTTAAAAATGAATGTGTTATTGTTTTAATTGAAATTGAATTTGTATATTGATTTAGTTAAATATATAAAAAAATTTAGTTTAATTAAGTCCACTAGTGTTGCGGGCATTCTTACATCACTAGGATGTATAGTTATGCATTTTGAAAGCATATTGGTAATTGTTGTGTATCTACTAAGATTGAGATTTTTTTTATTTTGTCGAATCCATAGGACAATAATAGGGAATATTCTCTATTTATGATATTACTATGATGATTATATTCCAGATTTTCCTTGTGGGTTTCATTGTGTATATGCTTGGATTCAATTATGATGTTTATGAAACTTAAATACTTATAGTTCAACTTCAGATCTCTATGATGTGAGTGTTGTTTTCTTCATTCCTGATGTGTCTACTTGTGCTTATTGTGTTATCGGGCACTAGATGACCTAGGAGGAAAAATAGAGGCTGGGTGTGTGTCAGTGGTGCATGTTTTCTACATTACGTTTGATGTGTGTGTGTGTGTATTCTGATCATCACCTAATTTAACCATTTGGGCTCATGTTGTATTGATTTTTTCTTCATATTCTTTAGAGGAGAATATGGTATTGATTGTTTATGTCTGATCCATGAGATCAAGTGTATATTCTTTTGTGAACACTTTGAGAGTGTTTTGTGATATCATGGTTATGTGAGAACCAGTATGTTCCTGTCATTTTGTGGAACAGTCCTGAGGGACATTATTATCTTTTTGTGATATGTGTGAGATTTGTGAGCCTAGGAGAGGTTAAGTAGGTGCATCTTAGGGGAGTGGCTTACATAGGGGTTTGGGGCTCAAAAGGGGCAAGTACCAGGGTAACCTATCATAAGTTGATTAATAAGTGATAACCTAATAATAATAAAACTTGGGGAATAACATTGAATACAAGATTGAGATTCTAGTTCTGCATGGATTATGTTGAGGGTCCAGGGTCCAGAGTGGCCAGTCTAGAGTAACTCAAATTGATAGATGCTTGAGGGTCTGGGGTCAAGAGACCAGTCCAGGGTAACTCAAGTAGTCATCCATGTAATGACACTCCCATAGTATGTAGCCTAAGCCTCCTCCATAGTTATTCTTCATGTTTCAGATGCCTTTGGATTAATGAGTCTTACCTTGCACTATTTCTGTATACCTTAAGCAGAGAGCTTTCAAGATCTTTTCCTTAGCTTGATCTGTTTGATGTTTGTTATTCGAGTAGTATTTGTTGTTATCTCCTCAGCATGGTGGGAGTGGACCATTTAGGTTCATGAGGTTAGGTGGTAGTGATCCTTTTACCATTTGAGATTTTGACATTTGTGTACCAATGCAGGGTGATCCCTATGGCAGTTGTTCCTTCTTGTTCTTCTTTGATGGAGTTGTAGTCTCTTTCTTCTTCTTCTTCATCATCTTCTTCTTCTTCTTTGTAATCCTATATTACGGTATCACATGTGATACCTAATCTGGACTTTGTATTTTTATTTGTTAGAGTAATTACCACATACCCTATGAAATGTGCAGTGGATGTGTGTTTATTTATATTCCATGGATGTTCTTGAGGATTGTATTTATTGTTATGTGATGTAATTGTGTTATTTATGTTATGTTATCTTTTGTTGATGTTAATTAGATGTGTTTTGTTCTTAAGTAATCCTATGTCATGGGACCATTGAGTTTTGTAATTTGTTTTGGATGTTGTGTTAATGTCTATAATGGTCATTTCTTCCACACTAATGTTTATCATGTATGTTAACTTTAAAAAAAATATATATTCAACAAACTTAGTAGCATGTTTTAGATTAATTTCTCTTGGGTTCCCAGGTGGGGGATTACAGGAATGAAGAATGTGAGAAGAACCTCAATCATATTAAACAATACTTGGTGAATCCACCATTTCTCATGCCTCCTATTTAGGGAAAGCCATTAATATTGTATGTCTCCACTACAGATACATCATTGGGGGCATTATTGGTGCAACATGATGAAAATAAATGGGAAAGATCTATCTACTATATCAGCCAAACATTGGTGGCTTATGAAAAGAATTATTCTATGATAGAGAAGGTATATCTAGCTATTATCTTTGCATTGTCGAAACTTAGGCACTACATGTTAGCTCATACCACACAACTAGTAGCAAATATTGATCCATTGAAATATTTGTTAAGAAAAATTGCTCTCGCAAGTAGACTAGAAAAATGGGTAATGCTACTGAGCGAGTTCGACATTGAGTATGTTGAAAGAAAATCTATAAAAGGAAAAGTCATCATAGATCAACTAGCATAAGCTCCAATGTTTGATAATCAACCAATGCAAATGAAATTTCCCGATTCCTCTATCATGCACCTATCTTTCAGAACATGGCACTTATTCTTTGATGGATCTTATACATAAAATGGATCTAGAACTGGTATGTTGTTAAACATAATCAAGTTCAGGATCAAGTTCCCTTGCACCAACAACATAGCATAATATGAATCTTTGTTAAACAGAATGAAAATATCAATTGAATGGAGATTAATAGATCTACATGTTCATGGAGACTCACAAATGGTCATACACCAAGTGGATAATGTGTATGAAACAAAATATGAAAATCTCATCCCATACAAGTGCATGGTAGTTGATCTCAAGAAGTACTTCATTTCTATAAAATTTGAACAGATACCTTGAATGGAGAACAAGGAAGTTTATTCCATGTCAATGCTATCATCTCTTGTACATCACCCTAAGTATGAGCTACACTATGAGTTCTGGGTGGAAGCATTGTCATTCCCTACCTATGATTTCCCATAAACCTACATGATATACACCATTTTTGGTCATGATTCCTCCTGTTACAAAACATATACTCATACCTCTATGACCAAATCATTCCCGATACCTTTAATTGTCATGAAAAATGTTACCTTATCCAAAATGTATCATAGTATGTCATCATTGGTAATGATCTATACAAATGAAGTATGGATGGTATACTTCTTAGATGTTTAGAATGAGAAGAGTCACAACGCACATTAGAGGAAGTCCACGAAGGTATTGATGGATCACATTCCAATGGTCTAACGTTAGCCTGAAAACTCATTAGGGTAGCATACTATTGGCAAGACATGGAGAAAGAGGCCATGAAATATGCTAAGAATTGTTAGAAATGTCACGTCCATGGTAATTAGATTCACGTGCCAAGAAGAGATTGTATCCCCTTTACAACACAATGGCCTTTCCAATAGTGGGTATTTGATCTGATAGGAGCTATATATCCACATTTGTCAAATGGTCACACCCATATAATCACAACAATGGATTACTTTAGAAAATGGGTTGAAGCAGTTCCTTTGACACAAGCAAGTGGCAAACAAATTTCTATGTTTATTCTGAATTATATAATTTTTGGGTATGGTATCCCACACTCCATCATCAATGATAATGGAGGCCAATTCAAGAACAAGGACCTAGACTCCTTATGTTCCAAATTCAAGATCACTCAATATTGGTCATCCATTTACTATCCACAGGGGGATGGACAAGCTGAAGCATCCAATAAGAACTTATTGAAAATCCTACATTGTACAGTCAAAAAAATAGGAAGAGACTAGCACCTGATGATAAATCATCTCTTTGGTCTTATAGATAAAGTATCAAAATTCCCATTAGGGCTACTCCTTTCTCTTTAGTGTATGGGGATAAATCAATACTACCTATTGAGGTTGAAATCCCATCACTTAGAATCATAATGCATGGTTTGGTAACTGACGATGATTATAGAGTATCTAGGTTACAAGAACTTGAACTACTAAATAAGCATAGGAAAGTTGCATATGATCATCTCAGAGTCTATCAAAAAAGAATGTCAAGAGGCTACAATAAGAAGGTCAGATATAGAGAATTTAACATTGGTGATCTAGTCTTGAGAGAAAATACAAAAAATCAATCCCATCAAGAATGCAAGGGAAAGTTTGAACCCAATTGGCTGGGTCCATTTGTTATCAATGTTTCTTTTAGCTCTGGAGCCTATCAACTCTAAAAGACTGAAGGAGAACAATGCTGAGAACTGATCAACATTCTCCATTTGAAGAAATTCTACGCCTAAGACATTCAGTATGTCAAAAAATGTCCTAAAATTATTTTATAAAAATTAGAAAAAGTCCTGAAAAAATGATCATCCTCGTGAAAACCTAAAAATAGGTTCCTTGATGAATCAACAAAAAAAAAATGGAAAAATGGGAAAATACAAAAAATCAAAAAATGGAAAAATAACAAAAAAATTGAAAAGATGAAAAGTACAAAAAAAGAAGAAAAGGAGAAAAAGTGCATTGGTGAAAAGTTGATAAACAAGCGCCTTGGTAGCAAAAATACAATCTCTACAAAGATGGTGAAAACCCAGCAAATAGGCACCACTTGTACAAAATTCTCCATCTATCAAAGCAATCTTGGTATTTTGCAAGCTTTATGTCCTACTTTAGTTTGTACATATCTCCTTAATTGCTTTCACATCTTGTTTTCAATAAAGTCACTTTGTGTACCAAGCAACAAATGTCTGCATCCTATCAACATTTCCAACTTGGGGGAAACTAGTGTCATATCTTATGGTCCTCAACTATGCTAGATGAGTCATATTTAGTCAATGTCCTTCAAGAGCTCTATCCAAGTCAGTTTTTCTATCTCCCTATGAGAAAAAGGATTTTTCACCTAACAACAACACAAAAAAACACACAACTATAAAAAAACACTCTCTATAACATGATTTAATCTTAGTGTATGCTGACTGATTCACATTGATATTTTTTCATACTATGTTCCTTCGATCTCATTGATGATGTCCTTTTATAGTATTTAGAAAGGCAAGGACATCAGCATAATGTTTTCCTTGTTTTATTTTATGAGTGATTTCTTGCTCCAAGTGTGAACAAGATTATTTCCCAAGGACGTGAACGATAAAGGGTCACTGCAAGTAATTCACATTGGAACAAGGATGATCTCTCAACTACTTGGTGTGTTTGTATGTAAGGTGTATTCAAGTCATCACAACATTTATGCTTTGATACTTATACAAATTACTAAATCAAAATGGACATGATATTCAAGTCATCCTTGCTTTTGTTCCTTGGTGCTTATATCTTATCTGACATTTTTGACTAAAAGTCAATATTCATATGATCATGGTTGTCTAACTAGTGGACATTGTATTGACTATCTAGTGTTACCTAAAATATTTAGTGATGATAAAGATCGACAAATGATCCATGACTAAGTCCTAGGTTTGCATTTCATTTGCATTTTACATTTAGTCTGGTTGCATCTCTTTCATGATTTGAATTCAACATGGTGTTTGATATTCTCAATTTTGCACTGAACACATCAAAAGGACTAAGCATCACGTGAAGGTTTCTTCAACTAATTAGCAAAAGTTGTCATTTTGGGTTAAACATCTTTCTTTGGCAATGAATGAGCAATTGCACCCCTAGCTAATTTCGACATTCTGAATCAAATTTCAAGATCAAAATTGAAATCTGAGATTGTTTAGTTTATCAAAAATGAAATTTAAAATTTTGGAACCAGGATGGCTGACTGCTTGCATAATCAACCTTTAAAACATCATTCAAAATCCAGAATTCAACTTATCTAATCACTTAACATCAAACATTCCAAATTTCAACATGGTCAAACCTAGTCAAACTTTGTCAACATGACCTCTACACAATACAAAACATGTCTCCAGACGTGTAAAACTACTTCAAAAATTGATTATGCTAATTCTAATAATTTCACATTGACTTTCTCGCCAAATTTCAATTTTAATCCTGAAGGGGGCATGGTATTTTATATCATTAACCATTAATCAAATGTATCTTTTTCAAAATTTCTTCAACAATCAAGACAACAACCACATCTAATTATTGACTCATCAAAAGTCCTCGTCACTTGGGGCATATCAAATTCATCGAAATCCATATCAATCTAGTATTCTTTTAATCTTGTAAACTATATACGCTCTTCGCAACCATCGGTTTAGTTGAGTTATTTCCTTGATTCTTTGTAACTAAACGGTTTGGATTTGGCATCCTTTTGAGTCCTTTGGACAATCAGGTTTGGAGTCAGGGTATTCAATTCCTCATAATCATAGGTTCAGAATCAGGTGTTTTATCACTTCTTCATAATCATAGGTTCATTGTTGTTACCATTAACATCATCTCGATTCTTTGGTCAATCAGGACTTGAATCAACACCTTCAAATATTTCAATCGATTTATGTCTCATAATTAGTTAATCAACTAGGATTAGTTTTTCCATCATATAATTAAGACTGAATCTCATCAAAACAAATTTATCTTTGAACCATTGTGTTTTGCACAATGATTTAAAGAGGGGAAAAATATAATACCCCAAAAATGGGCTTCGGTACCATTGACCTCCTATGTCCACAAATCAATCAAAATCGACCCTCAAATTCCTAACCTAAGGCACATTTGCATATCAAATCATTGAAACCCTAATCGATCTTATTTCAATTTTGCATTGGGGAATATTCCTAATCTTATCTAATTATCTCTGATTAAATATTATTTGGCAATAAATGATATGATTTTATTTATCCTAAGGGTGGTTGATTGAATATATTGAATATTTAATTAATTAAACTTTATTCTACCACTTAATTATTTTAATAAGATTTAACTAACATTATTCTTAATTAATAATATTTATTTGAAAAATAAATCACAATTTCTAAAAATAATCGATTGAATATTTATTTAATTGATTAAAATCAAATTGTCAAATTTAATGATTTAATTTTGGAGAAAGTTTGATTTAATAAATGATTAACCCATTAATTAGTTATTTAATTGATTAAATCAATTAAGTTGAGGATAAAACACATGAAAATTAAATAAATCAATAATTATCTATGCAAAAATAAGATCATTTAAACTGAAAATCAACTATTGAATTCATTTTGTTAACTTTCCAAACTCAACATGTGATTGTGAGTTGAAAAGAAGATTGGAGTGATCTCAACTTCCAATTATGAGTTAAAAAGTTGATTTGTATGATTTTACTAAATAACTATTTCTAATTTCTTGATAACTCGCCAATCAATACGAGTTGATCAAGGAGTGATTTTTGGTTTTTCCATGAGTTATCAAACCCTAGATTTCTATATAAACAGACCTCAGTCCTTCACAAACAATCATGTGTAATTATGAGAGCAACAGTGCTATATTGTTGAATTCTTAAGATTGTCCAACTTTTGGAGATTCATTCTTAACATTGTTTTCTTGTACCTTGCATTCCTAGCTAGATTAAATTCGTTTCTGATGCAGGAGCATCCTGGGTGTAAGAGCAATCTTGCATCACCCAAAAATATTTCTATTTTTATATTCAATAAGGGCTATTTTAGTGCAGAGCTGCTATTTATGGAAAGTTACTATTTTTGGTAATTTTTGCATGTGCTCAGAATGATCTGGTTTCTTTCTTGGAGGTTCATTTTGGTCATGTAAGTCTGCCAGTAAAGTTTCATTGCCAGATCAAGTGTATATTGGAAGATATTGAAGATTTTCGGTATTGGCAGCAGGGTACAGAAACTTTGAACTCAGTTTTGAAGGCTTTAGAGGCCCCGGATGAAGTCAAAAATTTGGGTGATGGGCGCTTGCACGGGTCAAGCCTGTAGAGCGCTTCGTGGCATTTCTGAAATGGGGTTATAATAGCCGATCGGATCAACTGGTGATGACTTATGGTCTTCAGAAGTTGGGCCAACTGAAATGGCGAAAAATAATTTTCTTCAAAATTTTTGTTCGGGTTTCAAAGGTTATCTTGAGCCGACTATGATGTAATAAAATGTAAAATAAAATAATTCTAAGTTTGGTCGGCCTTATTGGCTAAAATTCTGGAACCTTCCTAGGCGGTGGATAATTGCCTATATAAGGAAGGCTGTATTATTGTCTTAGGCAGTTCAGAATAATTCTGGGTAATAGTTCGAGGCTTTGTCCTACAGAATATTGTAAGGGAATGCCCATGTGGCTTTGCATATTATAATTATGAAAGTTTGTAATTCCACATTTGTGGAGATAATAAGAAGCCAATTTTTCTGTTCTTGCATATTATTGTTGTTGTTTCTCTTTTTCTGTTATGTGTTTGTGGTATTAAGAGGAGCACCCTTCATCAAGTGGTATCAGAGCAGGAGTTCTTGAGTGTGTAAATAGATCGCCGACTGTGAGGCAGTTTGCACCAGGACCGTGGTTAGGGTTTCAGCACGCATTGCAAAAATGCCTCCACGAAGAGAACGTGGCGGAAGAGCTGGTGCTGTGACACCTAAGGTTAGAGAGCTGCAGAGACAAGTGCGAGCATTGCAAGAAGAGATTCACAGAGGAATGAATCTTAATGTCAGAGATGAAAGAGAGGATGAAGCCGAAGAAGAATATCAAGAAGGAGAAGCTAAAATTGTGAACCAGGAGGAAGAAAGACTTTTTCGGGTGATTTCCAAGATTGGGAAAAGACCTAAGATTGAGGTTCCTACATTTTCTGGAAATCTTAACCCAGAGGAATTGATCGACTGGATCAATGAATGTGAGGAGTATTTTGAGTATGAAGATGTTGAGAATCCTGATAGGGTCAAATTTGTGAAGGCCAGACTGAAAGGTCATGCGAAGATCTGGTGGCAAGAAATTCAATTGGAGCGAAATAGAAGAGGGAAAGATAAAATCACAAGATGGGATCAAATGGTGGAAAAATTGAAGCGATAGTTCATTCCTGTTGATTATGAGCTTGACCTACTGAAGAAAATGCAAAGTTTGAAGCAAGCAGGAAAATCTATTCATGAGTATACAGGGGAGTTCTATCGACTCCTCATCAGAACAAGCCATGCCAAAGCTGATAAGGAGAAAGTTGCCCGATACCTTAATGGGTTAAGGCCAAGCATTCAGGAGGAGTTGAATCTGGTTCGAATGAACAGTATTGAGGAGGCATACCAATTTGCCCTAAAAGTAAAGGAAAAGCTGAACAAGAAGTTTGAGAGCAGACAAAACGGAAGAGGTCGTGGTGGACGATCTGGTGGACAGTCATATGGTGGCCGAAATGAAGATTCGAAAAAGAAGGATGAGGCCAGTAGTAGTCAAAATCAGTGCAGAAATAATTTCAATCGCTTCCAGGATCAGAATAATAGAGATCAGAGAGGAAGAGGAAGAGGACAAGGATCTATAAGAGGTGGCTTCTGTGGAACATGTTTTCACTGTGGAGAAGAAGGTCATAGGGCATTTGAATGTCCTCAGCGCCAAGGCAGAATAGATAGGAGAAATGAAGGCCAGGCCAGAGTTGCACATGTAGATGAAGATGCTAGATCATCAAATTCTGAAGATGCTGAAAGAGGAGAAACGTTGATTAACAGAAGAGTCCTGTTGAGTGGTGAGAATGAACTTGAGCAAAGGAGGAGCCTGTTTCGCACTAGGTGCAAGTGTGAAGGTAAATGTTGTGATGTGATTATTGATAGTGGAAGCACTGACAATTTGGTGTCAGAAGAGATGGTGACAAAGTTGAAGCTCAAGAGATAGAAACACCCACATCCATATCGAATTGCCTGGGTACAGGATGACCACAAGGTCATGGTCAATGAGCAATGCCTAGTGAAGTTCAAGATTGGCGGATACGAAGATGAGGTATTGTGTGATATCATATCTATGGATGCATGTCATATGTTGTTGGGTAGACCATGGCAGTTTGACAGATGTGTTGTACATCATGGTCGTGCGAATACGTATTCCCTGACAAAGGATGGAGTGTGACATAAGCTAAAACCATTGAAGGAGACTGAAGAAAAGGTATGTGGTAATGCAAGGATAACTTTTGTTGATGGAAGAAATTTCTTAGATGGTATGAGGCATGAGCATGTATGTTTTGCTTTAATTCCAAAAGCTGGTAAAGAGCAAGTAGAAGATGTTCCTGTAGAAGTTGTAGATTTGTTGAATGAGTTTCAAGATATTGTATCCGATAACGTGCCTGATGGATTACCACCAGTCAGGAAGATCAGTCATCAGATGGACTTGATCCCAGGAGCGAGTTTACCGAATAAGGCAGCACACAGAATGACACCTGTAGAAAGTGAGGAGTTGAACAGACAAGTACATGAGTTGTTATAGAAATGATTGATTCGAGAGTCTGAGTCCCTGTGCTGTACCAGCAGTATTAGCACCAAAGAAGAATGGAGAATGGAGGATGTGTACAGATTCTAGGGAAATAAATAAGATCACAATCAAGTACAGGTTTCCATTGCCATGAATGGATGATATTATGGACTGTTTGAGTGGAGCTGTGTATTTCTCAAAGATAGATCTGAAGAGTGGATATCATCAGATTCGGATCAGAGAAGGAGATGAATGGAAGACTGCCTTCAAGACAAATGAAGGACTATATGAGTGGTTAGTCATGCCTTTTGGGCTAACCAATGCACCGAGCACTTTCATGCGGCTCATGAACGAGGTTCTGAAAGAATTTCTCGGTAAGTTTGTCATTGTCTACCTAGATGATATTTTGATCTTTAGTAAGACATTGGATGAGCCTATGATGCATATTCGTATGGTATTTGAGAAGTTGAGAGAAGAGAAATTGCTGATTAATTTGAAGAAGTGCAGTTTTGTGAAGAAAAAGTTGGTGTATTTGGGGTTTGTAGTTTCAAGAGAAGGTCTAAAAATGGACCCAGAGAAGGTATAGGCTATCCTTGAATGGCCTACTCCAAAGAGTGCTACTGAGGTAAGATCTTTTCATGGTCTAGCTAGCTTTTACAGAAAATTTATCAGAAATTTTAGTAGTATTTGTGGACCCTTGACTGAAACAATGAGAGGGGATAGAAAAGAGTTTAAGTGGACTAATGGGGTAGAAAAGAGTTTTCAATTGTTGAAACAAAAAGTTACAGAAGAACCTATTTTAGCACTTCCAGATTTTAATAAAGTATTTCAAGTAGATTGTGATGCTAGTGGTACTGCAATAGGAGCTGTTATGAGCCAAGAAGGTAAACCTGTTGCTTATTTTAGTGAGAAGTTAAATGATGCCAAGATGAAATATTCTGTTTATGATCAAGAATTTTATGCTATAGTTCGGGTATTAAAGAAGTGGAGACATTATCTACTTCCTAAAGAGTTTGTTTTGTATACTGATCATCAAGCTTTGCAATATTTGAATAGTCAAGGAAAGTTGAATCAGAGGCATTTGAAATGGGTTGAGTTTTTGCAGAGTTATACATTTGTTTTGAAACACAGGAGTGGAAAGTCTAATAGGGTTGCAGATGCTCTTAGCAGAAGGCAACTATTGCTGACAGAAATGCAGATTGAAGTGGTTGGGTTCAAGGAACTCAAGAATTTGTATCCAGAGGATCCTGATTTTGGTGAAGCTTGGAAAGCTTGTACAGAACCTGTTACTCTAGACAGGACAAAATGGTTGGATTTCATCATCCAGGATGATATGCTATTCAGAGGGAGTCAGTTGTGCATTCCACGAAGTTCTATGAGGGAGAATCTCATCAAGGAGAAGCATAGCAGAGGATTGGCTGGACATTTTGGTCATGATAAAACCCTTGGTTTGGTTAGTGAGAATTATTATTGGCCACAGTTGCAGCAAGATGTGAAGAAGTTTGTACAGAGTTGCAGAGTATGTCAAATGGCGAAAGGAGTGAAGCAGAATACAGGGTTGTACCAGCCATTGCCTATACCAGAGAAGCCTTGGGAGGATATCAGTATGGACTTTGTTCTTAGTTTACCGAGGACACAGCGGGGACATGATTCAATTTTTGTAGTAGTTGACAGATTTTCGAAGATGGCACATTTTATTCCCTGCAAGAAGACTAATGATGCTGTTCATGTAGCAGAATTGTTTTTCAGAGAAGTAGTGAGACTTCATGGTCTGCCAAAGACCATAGTTTCAGATCGGGACACTAAGTTTGTTGGATATTTCTGGCAAACATTGTGGAAGAAGTTGAAGACAGATTTGAAGTTCAGTTCATCACATCACCCACAGACTAATGGACAGATAGAGGTGGTGAATAGGAGTTTGGGAAATCTGCTGAGATGTTTGGTTGGGGATAAGCCAACAGGATGGGATTTGATTTTACCAGAGGTATAATTTGCATCCAATAATTCTATCAATAGGAGCACTGGTAAATCACCATTCCAGATTATATATGAAAGTAGTCCAAGAAATGCATCTGAATTGAGGAAGATAGATAAAGGAGAAATAAGTAGTGCTGAGGCTGTGGATTTTGCAGAACACTTGAAGAACATCCATGAAGAGGTGAGGAAGCATATTACCAAGATGAACACACAGTATAAGGCTAAGGCAGATGAGAAAAGGAGGTATAAGGAATTTCAGGTTGGTGATGAAGTCATGGTTCATTTGCGGAAGGAGCGGTTTCCAGTTGGTACATATAACAAGCTGAAAATGAAGAAGTTTGGACCATGCAGGATACTGAAGAAAAATGATTTAGGAAACGCATATGAGGTAGAATTTCCTACTGAGCTAAATATTTCACCAGTGTTTAACATTTCAGATCTGACAGAGTATCATGAAGGAGGTGTTGAAGATGAGATCATAGTAGCACAGTGGAGTATTCTAGCAACTAGTTCAGACACTAAGGAGATCGAAGACATACTGGACAGTCGTGTTGGTAGAAGCACAAGTAATAGGACATATGAAGAGTATTTGGTCAAATGGAAAGGATGACCTGTAGAAGATTCATCGTGGCTAACAAAGGAGGAGGTTAACCGTCTTGGTTTTCCTCTGCACACCTGAGTCGTGACAGGGTCACTTCTCAAATTACCCTGGGTGTCTGATGCAGGAGCATCCTGGGTGTAATAGAAATCTTGCATCACCCAAAAATATTTTTGTTTTTATATTCAATAAGGGCTATTTTAGTGCAGAGCTGCTATTTATGGAAAGTTACTATTTTTGGTAATTTTTACATGTGCTCAGAATGATCTGGTTTCTTTCTTGGAGGTTCATTTTGGTCATGTAAGTCTGCTAGTAAAGTTTCATTGCCAGATCAAGTGTATATTGGAAGATATTGAAGATATTTGGTATTGGCAGCAGGGTACAGAAACTTTGAACTCAATTTTGAAGGCTTTAGAGGCCCCAGATGAGGTCAAAAATTTGGGTGATGGGCGCTTGCACGGGTCAAGCCTGTAGAGCACTTCGTGGCATTTCTGAAATGGGGTTATAATAGCCAATCGGGTCAACTGGTGATGACTTATGGTCTTCAAAAGTTGGGCCACCTGAAATGGCGAAAAATAATTTTCTTCAAAATTTCTATTCGGGTTTCAAAGGTTATCTTGAGCCGACTATGATGTAATAAAATGTAAAATAAAATAATTCTAAGTTTGGTCGGCCTTATTGGCTAAAATTCTGGAACCTTCCCAGGCGGTGGATAATTGCCTATATAAGGAAGGCTGTATTATTGTCTTAGGCAGTTCAGAATAATTCTGGGTAATAGTTCGAGGCTTTGTCCTACAAAATATTTTAAGGGAATGCCCATGTGGCTTTGCATATTGTAATTCTGAAAGTTTGTAATTCCACATTTGTGGAGATAATAAGAAGCCAATTTTTCTGTTCTTGCATATTATTGTTGTTGTTTCTCTTTTTCTGTTACGTGTTTGTGGTATTAAGGGGAGCACCCTTCATCAGTTTCATCAAATTTTTATATCAATTTCATTTAGCTTACATTGTTATTGCATAGAAAATCCAAAAATATAGATTAATCTTGCATCCATTCATAGCTTTTGCATTCAAATCCTTCGTTTAGGTGTTGCATTGTCAGTGATCTCGGTTAAATTTTGAGAATACCATACTCATTTCTACTAGAAGGCAGTAAATCATTTGTTTAATGATATATCTATTTGCTACATATTTTTCTATCATTGATCAATAATGCTTTACTGATGTGTTGTGTCTTCTGAATAGGTACAATTTTCACAAACACAAGGGAAGCTTCTTCATTCAGTTCAAGAGATTTACTTACATTAGATATGGTAGTTTTGAAGGAAAACCATTCAAACTTCTGAGATATACCTTCGATAGCCACATCATAATAGAATTTGGTCACCAATTTTCTCATGTGCATAAAGGTCTGAAGGAAAAGAAGGGTAGAGAAAAATCCAGTTTTCCCATTGAGACAGAATTTTACACATGTAAAACATCCTTAGATGCCCTCAATCTAGAGATAGAATTGAACAAGGTAAACTAGGGGATGTTTGAGGAAAGGAAATATTTTGGTAGCAGAGGATATGCAGCCTAGTATTTCAATTTTCCTACTGAGTTCCAACATCTTCCCCATATGGAAGATTAATAGGAAAATTGCATAGATGATTTTAAGGTAAGGAGAATATCATGGTCGAGATTCACTCTCAACCAAGTTGTTACCCTAGGAATAGATGTTGACATCACAGTGATAGAAAAAGAGGAAGGCAAATAGGTGATTGATGATTAGTATGAAGAAAGAGTCAAAGGATTACCACTACCTGAAATAGATTGGACTATTGATGAAAGAGATAACATACCTATCAAAACTCTCAGTGTGATCACAAGAACTTAAAAATGGATAAATAGTAAGAGGCCTCCTATCCAAAGAAGGCATAATACATGGGGATTTGTACTAGCAAAATCTATTGAAAATCTTATTTCTTCATCTAACATCGATGTTTCTATTGCAGGCTCCTCCATATTTAAAAATAAGAAAATTCCCAGATCCAAGTCTGGAAAACATAGCATACCCTACATCACCCCATGTGCGTGAGTCACAAGAAATAGATGCAAAAAAGAATATTTTAAAGTGGCTAAGGAGAGAAAAGTGATCAATCTAGATGAAATGGATAGACCAATGTCAGAAAAAGAACACTCAGGACACACTTTCTAAGGATTCTTGATGCAGGAGCATCCTGGGTGTAAGAGCAATCTTGCATCACCCAAAAAAAAATATTTCTATTTTTATATTTAATAAGGGCTATTTTGTGCAGAGCTGCTATTTATGGAAAGTTACTATTTTTGGTAATTTTTGTATGTGCTCAGAATGATCTAATTTCTTTTTTGGAGGTTCATTTTGGTCATATAAGTCTGCCAGTAAAGTTTCATTACTGGATCAAGTGTATATTGGAAGATATTGAAGATTTTTGGTATTGGCAGCAGGGTACAGAAACTTTGAACTCAGTTTTGAAGGCTTTAGAGGCCTCGGATGAGGTTGAAAATTTGGGTGATGGGCGCTTGCGCAAGTCAAGCCTATAGAGTGCTTCGTGGCATTTCTGAAATGGGGTTATAATAGCTGATCGGGTCAACTGGTGATGACTTATGGTCTTCGAAAGTTGGGCCACTTGAAATGGCAGAAAATAATTTTCTTCAAAATTTTTGTTCGGGTTTCAAAGGTTATCTTGAGCTGACTATGATGTAATAAAATGTAAAATAAAATAATTCTAAGTTTGGTCGGCCTTATTGGCTAAAAATTTAGAACCTTCCCAGGCGGTGGAAAATTGCCTATATAAGGAAGGCTGTATTATTGTCTTAGGCAGTTCAGAATAGTTCGGGGTAGTAGATCTGGTTAATAGTTTGAAGCTTTGTCCTATAGAATATTGTAAGGGAATGCCCATGTGGCTTTGCATATTGTAATTTTGAAAGTTTGTAATTCCACATTTGTGGAGATAATAAGAAGCCAATTTTTTGTTCTTGCATATTGTTGTTGTTTCTCTATTTCTGTTATGTGTTTGTGGTATTAAGGGGAGCACCCTTCACCAAGTGGTATCAGAGCAGGAGTTCCTGAGTGTGTAAATAGACCACCGACTGTGAGGCAGTTTGCACCAGGACTATGGTTAGGGTTTTAGTGTGCATCACAAAAATGCCTCCACGAAGGGAACGTGGCGGAAGAGCTGGTGTTGTAACACCTGAGGTTAGGGCACTGCAGAGACAAGTGCGAGCATTGCAAGAAGAGATTCATACTGGAATGAATCTTAATGTTAGAGATGAAAGCGAGGATGAAGCTGAAGAAGAATATTAAGAAGGAGAAGTTGAAATTGTGAACCAGGAGGAAAAAAGACTTTTTTGGGCCATTTCTAAGATTGGGAAAAGACCTAAGATTGAGGTTCCTACATTTTCTAGAAATCTTAACCCAGAAGAATTGATCAACTAGATCAATGAATGTGAGGAATATTTTGAGTATGAAGATGTTGAGGATCCTGATAGGGTCAAATTTGCGAAGGCTAGACTGAAAGGTCATGTGAAGATGTGGTGGCAAGAGATTCAGTTGGAGTGAAATAGAAGGGGAAAGGAGAAAATCATGAGATGGGATCGGATGGTGGATAAATTGAAGTGACAGTTCATTCCTGTTGATTATGAGCTTGACCTACTAAAGAAAATGTAGAGTTTGAAGCAAGCAGGAAGATCTGTTCAGGAGTATACAGAGGAGTTCTATTGACTTCTCATCAGAACAGGCCATGCAGAAGCTAATAAGGAGAAAGTTGCCTGATACCTTAATGGGTTAAGGCCAAGCATTCAAGAGGAGCTGAATCTGGTTCGAATGAACAGTATTGAAGAGGCATACCAGTTTTCCCTAAAAGTAGAGGAAAAGCTAAACAAGAAGTTTGAGAGAAGACAAAATGGAAGAGGTTGCGGTGGACGATCTGGTGGATGGTCATATGGTGGCTGAAATGAAGATCCGAAAAAGAAGGATGAGGCTAGTAGCAGTCAAAATCAGCGAGGAAATAATTTCAATCGCTTCCAGGATTAGAATAATAGAGATCAGAGAGGAAGAGGAAGAGGACAAGGATCTGGAAGAGGTGGCTTTCTTGGAACATGTTTTCACTGTGGAGAAGAAGGTCATAGGGCATTTGAATGTCGTCAGTGCCAAGGCAGAATAGATAGGAGAAATTAAGGCCAGGCCAGAGTTGCACATGTAGATGAAGATGCCAGATCATCAAATTCTGAAGATGCTGAAAGAGGAGAAATATTGATTAACAGAAGAGTCCTGTTGAGTGATGAGAACGAACCTGAGCAAAGGAGGAGCCTGTTTCACACCAGGTGCAAGTGTGAAGGTAAATGTTGTGATGTGATTATTGATAGTGGAAGCACTGATAATTTGGTGTTAGAAGAGATGGTGACAAAGTTGAAGCTCAAGAGACAGAAACACCCACATCCATATCAGATTGCCTGGGTACAGGATGACCACAAGGTCATGGTCAATGAACAATGCCTGGTGAAGTTCAAGATTGGTGGATACCAAGATGAGGTATTGTGTGATATCATATCTATGGATGCATGTCATATGTTGTTGGGTAGACTATGGCAGTTTGACAAATGTGTTGTACATGATGGTCGTGTGAATACCTATTCCCTGACAAAGGATGGAGTGCAACATAAGCTAAAACTATTGAAAGAGACTGAAAAAAAAGTATGTGGTAATGCAAGGATAACTTTTGTTGATGGAAGAAATTTCCTAGATGGTATGAGGCATGAGCATGTATGTTTTGCTTTAATTCCAAAAGTTGGTAAAGAGGAAGTAGAAGATATTCCTGTAGAAGTTGTAGATTTCTTGAATGAATTTCAGGATATTGTATCCGATAATGTGCCTGATAGATTACCACCAGTCAGGAAGATCATCAGATGGACTTGATCCCAGGAGTGAGTTTGTCGAATAAGGTAACACACAGAATGACACCTGCAGAAAGTGAGGAGTTGAACAGACAAGTACATGAACTGTTACAGAAAGGATTGATCTGTGAGAGTCTGAGTCCCTGTGTTGTACCAGTGGTATTAGCACCAAAGAAGAATGGAGAATGGATGATGTGTATAGATTCTAGGGCAATAAACAAGATCACAATCAAGTACGGGTTTCCATTGCCACTAATGGATGATATTATGGACTATTTGAGTGGAGCTGTGTATTTCTCAAAGATAGATCTGAAGAGTGGATATCATTAGATTTGGATCAGAGAAGGAGATGAATGGAAGACTACCTTCAAGACAAAGGAAGGACTATATGAGTGGTTAGTCATGCCTTTTGGGCTAACCAATGCACTGAGCACTTTCATGCAACTCATGAACGAGGTTCTGAAAGAATTTCTGGGTAAGTTTGTCATTGTTTACCTAGATGATATTTTGATCTTTAGTAAGACATTGGATGAGCATATGATGCATATTCGTATGGTATTTGAGAAGTTGAGAGAAGAGAAATTGTTGATTAATTTGAAGAAGTGCAGTTTTGTGAAGAAAGAGTTGGTGTATTTGGGGTTTGTAGTTTTCGGAGAAGGTCTAAAAATGGACCCAGAGAAGGTACGGGCTATCCTTGAATGGCCTACTCCAAGGAGTGCTACTGAGGTAAGATCTTTTCATGGTCTAGCTAGCTTTTACAAAAATTTTATCAGAAATTTTAGCAGTATTTGTGGACCCTTGACTAAAACAATGAGAGGGGATAGAAAAGAGTTTAAGTGGACTAATGGGGCAGAAAAGAGTTTTCAATTGTTGAAACAAAAAGTTATAGGACAACCTGTTTTAGCACTTCTAGATTTTAATAAGGTGTTTCAAGTAGATTGTGATGCTAGTGGTACTGCAATAGGAGCTGTTATGAGCCAAGAAGGTAAACCTGTTACTTATTTCAATGAGAAGTTAAATGATGCCAAGAGGAAATATTCTATTTATGATCAGGAATTTTATGCTATAGTTCAGGCATTAAAGAAGTGGAGACATTATCTACTTCCTAAGGAGTTTTTTTTGTATACTGATCATCAAGCTTTGCAATATTTGAATAGTCAAGGAAAATTGAATCAAAGGCATTTGAAATGGGTTGAGTTTTTGCAGAGTTATCCATTTGTTTTGAAACACAGGAGTGGAAAGTCTAATAAGGTTGCAGATGCTCTTAGCAAAAGGCAACTATTGCTAATAGAAATGCAGATTGAAGTGGTTGGGTTCAAGGAACTCAAGAAATTGTATCCAGAGGATCCTGAGTTTGGTGAAGCTTGGAAAGCTTGTACAGAACCTGTTACTCTAGATAGTATGAAATGGTTGGATTTCATCATCCAGGATGATATGCTATTCAGAGGGAGTCAGTTGTGTATTCCATGAAGTTCTATGAGGGAGAATCTCATCAAAGAGAATCATAGCGGAGGATTGGCTGGACATTTTGGTCGCGATAAAACCCTTGGTTTGGTTAGTGAGAATTATTATTGGCCATAGTTGCAGCAAGATGTGAAGAAGTTTGTACAGAGTTGCAGAGTATGTCAGATGGTGAAAGGAGTGAAGTAGAATACAGGGTTGTATTAGCCATTACCCGTACCAAAGAAGCCTTGGGAGGATATCAACATGGACTTTGTTCTTGGTTTACTGAGGACTCAGTGGGGACATGATTCAATTTTTGTGGTGGTTGATAGATTTTCAAAGATGGCACATTTCATTCCCTGCAAGAAGACTAATGATGTTGTTCATGTAGCAGAATTGTTTTTCAGAGAAGTAGTGAGACTTCATGGTTTGCCAAAGACCATAGTTTCAGATCGGGACACTAAGTTTGTTGGATATTTCTGGCGTACATTATGGAAGAATTTGAAGACAGATTTGAAGTTCAGCTCATCACATCATCCACAGACTGATGGACAGACAGAGGTGGTGAATAGGAGTTTGGAAAATTTGCTGAGATGTTTGGTTGGAGATAAGCCAACAGGATGGGATTTGATTTTACCATAGGTGGAATTTGCATACAATAATTCTGTCAACAGGAGCATTGGTAAATCACCATTCCAGATTGTATATGGAAGTAGTCCAAGAAATGCATTTGAATTGAGGAAGATAGATAAAGGAGAAATAAGTAGTGCTGAAGCTGAGGATTTTGCAGAACACTTGAAGAATATCCATGGGGAGGTGAGGAAGCATATTACCAAGATGAACACATAGTATAAGGTTTAGGTAGATGAGAAGAGGAGGTATAAAGAATTTCACGTTGGTGATGAAGTCATGGTTCATTTGTGGAAGGAGTGGTTTCCAGTTGGTACATATAACAAGCTGAAAATGAAGAAGTTTGGACCATGTAGGATACGGAAGAAACATGATTCAGGAAATGCATATGAGGTAGAATTGCCTACTGAGCTAAATATTTCACCAGTGTTTAACATTTCTGATCTGACAGAGTATCATGAAGGAGGTGTTGAAGATGAGATCACAGTAGCACAGTGGAGTATTCCAGCAACTAGTTCAGACACTAAGGAGATCGAAGATATACTGGACAGTCGTGTTGGCAAAAACACAAGGAATAGGACATATGAAAAATATCTGGTCAAGTGGAAAGGATGACCTGTTGAAGATTCATCATGGCTGACAAAGGAGGAGGTTAGCCATCTTGGTTTTCCTCTGCACACCTAAGTCATGACAGGGTCACTTCTCAAATTACCCTGGGTGTCTGATGCAGGAGCATCCTGGGTGTAAGAGAAATCTTGCATCACCCAAAAAAAAATATTTCTATTTTTATATTCAATAAGGGCTATTTGTGCAGAGCTGCTATTTATGGAAAGTAACTATTTTTGGTAATTTTTGTATGTGTTCAGAATGATCTGATTTCTTTCTTGGAGGTTCATTTTGGTCATATAAGTCTGCCAGTAAAGTTTCATTGCTGGATCAAGTGTATATTGGAAGATATTAAAGATTTTCAGTATTGGCAGCAGGGTATAGAAACTTTGAACTCAATTTTGAAGGCTTTAGAGGCCTCGGATGAGGTCAAAAATTTGGCTGATGGGCGCTTGCGCAAGTCAAGCTTGTAGAGCGCTTCGTGGCATTTCTGAAATGAGGTTATAATAGCCGATCGGGTCAACTGGTGATGACTTATGGTCTTCGAAAGTTGGGCCACCTGAAATGGCAAAAAATAATTTTCTTCAAAATTTCTGTTCAGGTTTCAAAGGTTATCTTGAGCAGACTATGATGTAATAAAATGTAAAATAAAATAATTCTAAGTTTGGTCGGCCTTATTGGCTAAAATTCTGGAACCTTCCCAGGCGGTGGAAAATTGCCTATATAAGGAAGGCTGTATTATTGTCTTAGGCAGTTCAGAATAGTTCGGGGTAGTAGATCTGGGTAATAGTTCGAGGCTTTGTCCTACAGAATATTGTAAGGGAATGCCCATGTGGCTTTGCATATTGTAATTCTGAAAGTTTGTAATTCCACATTTGTGGAGATAATAAGAAGCCAATTTCTATTCTTGCATATTGTTGTTGTTTCTCTATTTTTGTTATGTGTTTGTGGTATTAAGGGGAGCACCCTTCACCAATTCCCAAATTCTAAAGTTTGGTCAATTTGATATAAGGGATTCCATAGCTACTGTAATGAATATGCCTCTGTAGACAACACCCCCTACACTCAAATAGCTAGTGACATTAATTAGAAAGAAAATAAATGTTCTTCCTATCACATTACCTATGGAATACATGGTTAGAAAATATTTGGGAACTAAAGTAAAATAAAAAAGAATTAGGATTGAGTCTATGATTGATATACATGAAAAGATAGGACACTAGGTAGTTGAGCATGCAATTCCCAAAGAAGACAAAGATCTCATCGAGGCTACCACTAATGATTTTACAATTGAAAATTTAGATCTCAGAGTTACAACCAGGGTAGTGGATGAAAAGCATGTAGAAACCTCCACTAAGAAAATATTGCACAAGACTTTCAAGGATGAGAGGGATATGAAAGAAATAAAGGCCATAATCAAAATGCAGGCAGAATTCAAACAGAAATTTCAGGATCTTAGTCTTCTACCACTAGCCCAAATACCTCAATCTTTGACCCTCATTCACCCAAAGTTAGAAAAATCCTATATCAAATTCAAAGGAACAAACTTATCATTGATGTGTTTGGTAAGTGGATACAAGGCATGATCCAGCATGGAGGTAACTATATCATCCAACTAATCTAGACTCATGGGACCATTACAACATCTATCTCAGAGATATTAGCAGAGCTAGCTAAATGGGACAAAGAAATGAAGAAATGGGCTAATCTAATGAACCAAATGAATGAGATTGAAAAATATGGAGTAACTAAGTTCCTTACTGAGAAAGTAGTCCCAGTCCTAAATGAGGATGTCCTTTATGTATCAATTAAAAGTATTGAATGGCGGAATTCAATCATCAAAGCAGGATACGAAGGAGATACCCATTTTTTGAAAGAATTAAAGGGACTAATAGATACAATGTAAAAGTATCTGAAGTGTCTAAGCATCACTTTGATGAGTGAAGATGGTCAAAACATCAAGGATGCAAGGGAGATGACCCAAGAATTTGAAAGGGAGATTTCAACAATAAGGGATAATAAGGATCTAACAACTAAATATTTCAAATCGATAGCTAATATTGAAGCCATGTTAGTAGCTTGTGTGCATCATCTAGAGTCTCAAAAATAGAAAATCATTCAGGTGTGCAAGGATAAAAATTTCTCAAATAGAGGATAATCCATATTACCCTACCGCATCACGCCACCACCATCACTGTTTCTAGCATGCATGAAGAATGGAGGAATGCCTGCACCACCAATGTTTCTCATGGCCAATATTTGGGTTCTAGCTTGTCAGTCACTCTGTGATCATTCTCCACTGATATTGAAGTGCTTCTAGTCTTTTTCTCATGCCTTTTTTTTAGTCATGATTTTTAGTTTAAAAATTGTTTTTCTCTTGAAATAGTGGAAGAGTTTTCTAGGCTTTAATTAAATATGTTATAAAACTAGTCACTATATATCACCAAGGAAGACTCAAAATTGGTCGATAACATTATTTTTTGAGTTAGATAGAATTAATTAGGGATATTTTTTAGTTTATCTTGTGTGTGTGGATTTTTTGGGATATATTTTGAAGATAGTTTTCTGAAATCAATGAAAGAAAATTTTTTGTTGTTATTTAAGTCTGTTGGGGTATCTTTGGTTGATTGGAATTATTTCTTGTATTAAATATTTCTTTAGTCTTAGTCTTTTCATTATTGCAGTTCCATGTTCTCAGATGTGTAGTAAACCAAAGTTTGTGATCTTTGTTAAATTCATACAATTACTTTCAGTGTAATTATTGAGATATTTTTATGTGTGAATTACTATGAATGCATTATTTACTTTCTGGTAAAAAGTATGTTCCGGCAAATGCAATTGTGGTTATTTGAAAAATTCATTGAAAATCCAACTAAGGGTTGTATTGTAATTCAGAGGGTCAAATATAATGTATGCTTGATCAAAGTGCTAGTAAGAGATCATTGTTTCTTTAAGGGCTATAAAGTAAATATTTAGTAATATTAAAAAAGGACAAATTCATTTACTAACACAGCTTAATGAGTTTATTCAAGGCATGGATGATAATTAATATAATAATGGATGATTATTTTAGTAAGTTTCAATCAAGAGTTCACAAGAGATACAAAATTCCACCTCAGTTAGTGGAAGAGTATAAAGATGAACTATGTTTTGAAGTTGACGTTGATATATGTATCATAAGGGCTATGGAACCCAGAATCGATTGGTTGCTAGCTATGGGTTATGAGATGAACATAGATGCATCCACAATTCAAATAAAAGGATTATTGGAGAAATTAGTTGACACAAGCTCAACTCGGTATGGAACATATGAGGAGGTTAAGGAGAAAATAAAAGCATGTATATTGATACGTAAAACAATTAGGAAAAAAAGTAAAATGATAAATCGACTATCAAAGGGTCTAGGCATTGATAATGCTGACGTTGAAGAATTTTTTGAGCCTTCAAAGATCAAGGGGAAGAAAATTAGAGTAGGGTAAAAGCACAATAAGTTGTCACCCTTTTACAAAGGAAAAGGCTAACAAAATCAAATTTGTTCAACTTCAATAGTATAAAAATGACATTTATGTTTGGAATTTGAAGATGGTGTAAACTAATTAAATGTGATAAAATGGATGAAGTTTATTATTAATATTTTTAATAATTTTTTTAAATAATAATTGATATGTTTTTTTAATTTTTAAAGACAATTTTTTAGTTTCCAAAAAATGCTAAAAATTAGGGGTCTAGTTCCCACCACAAAATTATATGTAAATAAATATTTTTTCCCCAAATTTCAAAATATGTCATAGATGAAATATATAGCTAGTCCATGAAGGAATAAAAATTGGTTTGTGAACTATATTTTCTCTTTTATAAAAATTCAAATTCCAACTCACTGAAATCAATAATTTTCATCTCGCAACATATTTTTCATAACAAATCTATCTCAATAAAAAAACACAATATATATTCTTGAAGAGGACTCTCTCCTCTAGTACACCATATGTTTTTGAAATTTATTTAATACGATTTACTATTTTTTTCTTTCTCTGAATCAACATCTCCTTGACTATTAAAATACCTACTTGCAATATTTTTTAATTATAATAAACTATGTCTAATAAAACACTATAAAATATATCTGAGAATATTCTTGACTCTGATCTCTACAAAAGCATATTTTTTTATTTTTAAAAAAAATCATTAAAAATATTAGGAGTTATTGAAATGCCACTTTTCTAAAATAATTTTATTTTTATGGTAATTGGACCCAAAGTTGTATAAAACATGCATTTAATAGATATTTCCAATTGGAAAAGTTAAAGTTCTTATCTAACTTATTTTGAATGAATCTAGCTAGACCATAAGTTTGACCAAAATTAATTTTTAGTTAGAAATACTAAAATTTAGCTATGCTAATAAGTTAGCCTAAAAAGTGACATTTGATTGTGCTTTTACCTAGTAAAGAAATAAGCCCCTAGCCTAGTCGGTGTAAGACCATCTACAAGGTCTACCTCTACACCGAGAGAAGAGAAGAAAGGAGTAGAAGAACATGTGAAGATAAAGACCTATATTAGAGAAAATAAGGCTATAGGAAGGCCAAAACGAAAATTGAAACTACAAAAATAAATTGATACTAAGTTGGATAATCTATCACAGTTTATAGTTGCACCGAATTAAAAGGTTCAAAGTCTAGATGATTTTATCAAGATGTTAGAAAGGTATGGTGGACATTCAGTCATGAAAGAATTGAAGTATGACACCAAGAATGATGAGGAAAAAAATAATATTGAAGAGAAAGTAATTGCTACACTGTATAAATTTAGAACAACACTTGTTGAAGTTGTACAAAATCTTGATGGAGAGCTATATTTGAAAATAGATGGAAGATGGAAATATGCTCTTGCTACCAAGAAAGAAATAAGAGAAAGGTCAATTGCAATCACTTTCCTAGACCTGACAAAGAGAGGAATAAAAGATACTTTAAAAGAATATTCAACAAGATTTCTAGTAAAGGGTAGGGCATTAAGCATCATGGTCGGTCAATTGGAAGAAGTGCAAAAATACATTGATGATCTTTGGAGAAAGATCTTTTCTATGGATCAATTGACAATTGAACGAGTTAAACAAGAAGAGGATATATCTAAATTAGTTGAGTTGATTACAAATAAATAAGTCATCACAGAAGATATACATGAACAAGATCTAGATTAAATAATCAAATTTGATGAAGATTTCATTGCAACCGAGGCCATAGATACAAAAGGTATGGATGTAGATGATTCTTCCAAAGAAATATTATTGGCAGAAGATCCTATCATTGTTCAACTATTAAAATTTCCTAAGATACAAGTGGTAGGAGATGTGCCTATCGAAGATGAGACATCTATCAAGCCAGCTATAGATACTAAAACTAAGGAAACCAAGAAGATGTTACAAGTAGTGGTTGTTGTTGCACCAAAAGATCAACTTGTTAATGCCTGACACAACCACTAGACTTATAGAAGACACAAGAGGCACTTAGGCCATGTCACGAATCCTGAGGGGAGCATTGAATATCTTGCCAACAATCTCCCCCTAGTGTTATTTGAGGGGATTCAAACCTATGACCAAGCTATGATGCAACTTGTTACAAGTAGTGGTTGTCATTGCTCTAAAAGATTGACTTGTTAATTCCTGATACAACCACTAGACTTATAGAAGACACATGCGGTGGTTAATCCATGTCACGAATCCTAAGGGGAGTGCTGACCATCTTCCTAATAGAAGACTATAGATACTGAATATACTAAAGGTTAGAATGAAGAATCAGTGACCCCTACCAATACTAGTGGAGAACAACATGAACCATAAAAAGAGAAGGAAAAGGTAGAAGAGAAGAAAGAAGGAAAATATGAGAAGAAGGAAGAAACTAAACGAGAAGAGAAAAAGATGGATACAAAAGATAAAACCAAGGAAATATCTACTCATTCAGATGAAAAGAAGGCATCTACCTCTAAGGGAAAATCAATGAAGATAAAATCTAAAAAAGAATTTGATATAAGTGAAGTAATTATTATACCTAAGGTTGGTTGCTTAACAATGAGCCCTAAGGAACTCTTTGAGTTCAGAGATTTTTTCAAGATGAAAGATGCTCAACATAAGATCATAGCTAAGAAGAGAAAAATAGATGTATTGGAGTAGGTTAAAGGTATTTTGAATGATATTATACCTGATGCTATGATAAATGAGAAAGAAGATATATACAGTTGTATGCACTCTAAAATGGCTGCCTAGACTTTGGGCCCCCATTCTTGCAATTTATCAAATCCCTAAATCAATATTTTCAAAAATCAACATTTTATCAATTATATCAATTTCCTTGATCAAATCCTATTTTATCATTTTTTATTATTCCTTGGGCTAACCATTTTATCCTACATTTTTATTTATTTAAAAGGAATATTTCCTCCCCTTTTATTAAATAAAAAGCCCCCCACTTTTCATCTTATCCTAAGTTGCACAAATAAAATATTATTCCTATTTTATAAAAAGGGAAAAAGTACTTTTTGTCTCATATGGACACAAAAGTCAACTCTTATTTTCTCATTGGAGGATATTTGTGCACATGGATTGCTCCTCTTTGATGCTCCACCATTGATTAAATCTTTTGCCTCTTAATATCCATGGTCCATTTCTCCTCATTTCCTATAAAAGAAGAGCTCTCTTCCTCATTTGCATATCCATCTTTTGAATACTAATATTATGCTGCAGGTTTTCTAGGTTATTTGGAGCTCTTTGAAGACATCCTTGCATCCAAGCTTTGAAGACATTGTTGTTGCATTTCATTTAGTTTTCTTTCATAGTTTCATAATCATGGCATTCTTAGCTTAGATTTCCTTTTATGCAATAGATTAATCTCACATAGTTTAATTAGGAGGGATTGTAAGACTTGTACTTTCCTTTCATAGTCTAGTTTTCACTTTCCTTTCATAGATTAGATTTCCTTTCAAGCATTACATTGTTATCATTTAGCTTAGCTTGCATATTCATTCTTAGCTTACTTGAATTGCATTTCATTTGATTCTTGGAGATATTGGCATTCTTGCCCTTGTCTTCACTTGAATCTCTCATTGTGTGGTTGACTAGCAAGGTCACAAGTTTATTAGCTCTAGCTGAGAGCAATTTTACAATCTTGCAACTCCATGCATAGAGAGATAAGGATCAATTTTTGAGGCCTTATTGTTGAGTGTCCTTGAATGTAAGGATCCATAGAAGTGCACTACTTTTGTGTGTACATTTTTTGCTCCCACTGTGGGGTAGAACATTAGCGTTTTGTCCTTTATTTTCTGCATTTCTGTCAAATTTTTCATCAATTTTCAGCTTTATTTTTGGTCTCTAGTTTTCTATCTCAGAGTGTCGTGTGATAGTTTCCTATATAGCAGTGCGACACTTTACCAGTTAAAAGTGTCACCCTATTTGACAAAAAGTGTCACTCTATTTTATGCATTATGTCACTTGCAGGTAAGGAGAATTGTCACCCTAGGACAAACTATCACCCCCGTATGCAGAGAAGTGTCATGTGACATTTTTGGTGACTGTACTGTCACCTATACCCAACAGTGAGTTTTTTTTAGACCTTTTTGGCCAAGTTTAGATTAATCTATTTACTAGTTTGATTTACTGTAGTTAGATAGATTTCATTTGGATTTTGGATCTAAAAAGAACCTATCATGTGTTTGGCTTGAATGTTTACTTTCTTTCATAGGCACATCTCTTTTATGCTCTTAATGGTGAATGAAAGAACATAGATTTGTTTTTACAAGTTTGTGTAAGTGAATGCTTCTTGGTTTTCAATATCAAATATCTCATTGAGTGATTGGGGGCATGGATTCATTCCTTGTTTACATAGGGAGTTAAATGCACCACTTTTTGGACTCACTCTATGTTTTCTTGAAAAGTTAAATATTCCATTGATTCAACCCTTTTTCATTTGTGAGTAGTATTCATAAGCAACTTTAGAGTACTTTTGATTGATCTTGTTAGCTAAATTGGGTGTTGGACTCGCTTATTTCTAATCGCCCCTCATTTTTGCCCTTTGAATGCAAGGTAAACATTCATACATAGGGGAGGGGTCTACTTGAAAAGAGCATTAAGTGTTCCACAAAGTTTCCCCCTTTTTATGCTTTCTTGATCTCATTAGTTTTCTAAGGTGTGGACTCACCTTGAATTTGTGTGAGGAGTTAAATGTTCCACTTTTTTGGACTCACTTCACACTCATTTGAGGAGTACTTTTGATTGATATTGTTGGCTACATTGGGTGTTGGACTCTCTTATTTCTAATCACCCCTAATTTACGCCCTTTGGATACAAGGTCAGCATTCATACATAGGGGAGCGGTCTACTTGAAAAGAGTGTTAAGTGTTCCACAAAGTTCTCCCTTTTATGCTTTCTTGATCTCATTAGTTTTCTAAGGTGTTGACTTGCTTTGAGTTTGTGTGAAGAGTTAAATGTTCCACTTTTTGGACTCACTTCACACTTATTTGGCAAGTTAAGTATTCCACTTCTAGTGCTTTAAATACTTTTGATAATGGAGTGCTTAGAGATAATTGGATTTTGGATTGTTCTAACCTTGTTGGGCTAACGAGTTGTGCTTGTAGGTGCTCTCATTGCTTGAAATATTTTTCCAAAAGAACGCATGTCAAAGCTTCAAATGCACAAGGGCTACTAACGGTTTTTGTAGGGCTTCCCAAAGCATAAAAACCCAATCAAGTTCTTGTTTAATTGTTTTTTTTATTGAGTGTGGCATATGCTAGTTGTTTCATTTCATAGGCACTTAATATCTTGTTGTAGGAATTCTTGGGTGATAGGAGAAGTATGCTCTTCACACTTGTGGTGAACCAGAAAATTTTGACCCATCTTTGGATTTTGAAAGCAAGAGGGAAATTGAACCTTTGCTTGGTGTGTTTGGGAGAAAGCTTTGAGATAAGGGGAGTATGCTCTTCACCCTTGTGGTGAGACAAAATCCTTGAATCTCATAAGTTGATCCATTTTTGTTTAGATTGTTAGAATCCTTTAGCGGGCCTGCTCTTGAGCAATCAAGAGGAATGACCCAAGTGGGGACAAGCTTATTGTTGGCTATTCTGACCCACTATAAACTCAAGGCTATCAAGGACACAAAACCTTGGTAGACGTAGTGCTTGTCTTCACTTGATGTGAGTACTTATGGGATTATGACCATGAGGAAAATGTTGAGCAAGAATGCTTAAGATACTCTTTAGGCCACGAGGTCCCAGTCCTTTATGAGGAGCAAGAGGGGTACTATGAATAGAAGCCCTTACTAAGAACCATAGATAGAGGCCACCCTATTTTTCTACTTAGCTTCTTGGTGCAAGGATTGATACAAGTGGAATAACCCAGATCACCCCAAGATTACTCACCATATGTGTTCCTTTGGTTGTGTCTTTGGCACTTCCATGACAAAGCCAATATCTATTGTGGGAAACCACTTTGTATGAGGAAAGGGAGCATCAAGTGTTGGCCAAGTTGTTAAGTATTGAGCCTTGAATTTCTAGGGTAGATATTTCTTGAGGTGTCTTTGATTATGTAATACCAGTGTTAACGTTCTTAAACATTCAAATAATCAGCAGTATTCATAGGGTGTTTTTATATTTTGATATCACAAGTGTTTGTCTTGGCAAGGTTGCTTTCACCCTTGTTTCAAGTGCTTGAAGACACATTTGATCCCATACTATTTGAAAACCTATCAATTTACTACTGTCATTATGATTGGAATCGAATTATCAACCCTTAAACTAAAAATATTGAACAAATAGGCCTTAAAATTAAGATTTTCACATTCACTGGTCAAAGAGTCATATGACACTGAAATGCTGTCACACCCTATTCTGAGAATTGTTACATGACAGTTCATCCCTACACAACTGTCACCTCACTTACCTAGAAAGTGGCACACTGTTAGCCTGGAAAGTGTCACCCTGTATTGCTTGAATTGTCGCTTGGTCTTAAAGTGTCACCTGGTTAGCCTAGAAAGTGTTGCCTGAGAATTTTTTGTTGTATACCTGGTTTCAATCATTTTGCAGTTGCTTTTAGTTGGCTGGGTCTTTAGGAAGGTAACTTTTCTTGTTGCTGGAAGCCTATCTTTACTTTGAATTTCTTCTGGGGGTAGTTTCATTTGATTTTACAAAGTCACCTTGGGAAGAATTGTCAAGTTAGAAAACTATTCATGTTGAGAAAGTATATCTCTAGAGTTGTTAGTAACATTCTTGGAGAATTCTAGTACTCTTTTTGTCCAAATCATTTCCACTCAAATTCAATTTCAATTATACAATTTGGGCTAAGTCCATCCTCTTGATTCAAACGTGCAAGGATATTGATCCTTTGATTTTAGCACCTCTTTCACAGTGTTGGTAACACCATTTGCAATTTCTATCTTTCCATATCTTTGGGACATTAGAGAACTTTAATTATCCTAGTTTGGTGATTGACACTTTGAGAGATCGTCTTATCTTCAAGAATCATTTTCTTTCATGTCAGTTACAAAAAGGTACCAAGTGAATCAAGGAAAACAACCCCCGGTTTTCTTTAATCAGTTACCCTTAGTTAAGACTCGTCAACAACAAAAGGGAAAAGAACCCATTTTCAATCAATCCCCTAAAAGTGAGTCTAAGGTTTTTTTTGACCCAAAGATTAATCCTAATGGATTGAGTACCTCTTTAGCACCTAGTTCCTCAAATATGGATATCAATTACACCTTTACTAGACAACAAAGAGAAGCAATGAATCAAACTCTTAATGACATGTTCCAATGACATAGGGGTGACGCGATGTCTGCTAGGTCTTCTTCTGATAGTCCACCTGGATCACCTCCTATCAACACAAGGTATCTAGATGCTCTTCAATGAGCTGAGAAACATCATAGGAAAGCTCACTCAAATGCACGGTCACAACATGAAGACCAAAACAATGAGTCTGGTGATGCTCATATCAATGCAACTAATGTATCTAGACATTCAAGACAACCTTCTCCACTTAGAGACACCTCACGATACACAAGTGATAGGTTGAAGTACATTGAGAGGGAGAAACAAGCTTTCTTAGATGAACAAGCTACTAAGAAAGAAAGGTTCAAAAAATTGGAGGATGAGGAACGAGCTTTGCTAGACATAAGGAGAAGAGCCACACAAGAAGAACAAGATAGGATCCTAGCGCAAAAACTCCATAATAAATTCAACAATAGGGGTACCAATAGTGGAACCAACTCTCCACCATCTATTCCCTCACCAAGTCCAAGAAGAAGGTCAAGGACCCCATCAAGATCACCTAGTCCTAGAGGAAGAAGAACTTCTCAGTATAACCATCGTAGGATACAATCACCTCCTAGATACTCAAGACAACCCTCCCAATGAGCTCATCATGGCTCTCAACATGGAGGAAGTAATGCCAACTTTGATACTATTGATTTTATGACAATGCAACAAGAACCATCCTTCCAACAATATGTGGAGAAGTATGTGGAGAAAAATAAGGATTAGTTCTTGGAAAGTCTAATCAATAAGGGTGCAAAAGTCCCATACAACTTTGATGTGGACTAAAAGATTAAGAAGCAAAACCCTTCAACTGATGAGGTGATTAAGCAGATGAAAAAGACTATGGAGAAAATGATGTCTCTTAAGAATTCCTTCAACTTGGATTCTATATGTCCTAATCCCATTGACAAAAGTGTGGTTATGGTAGATTTTCCTAGAAAGGTTGAAATCCCCACATATGACAAATATGATGGTAGTGGTGACCCCCATGACCATGTATGACAGTTCTATATCATGAGTTTTGAATTTCATCATGAGGACTCCTACCTTATGAGATTATTCCCAAGGAGCCTTAAAGGCCAAGCTATGGAGTGGTTTACTAACATTACCCCTCTTGTTAAAACATTCAAAGAACTTGTCCAAAGGTTCATGTAGCATTTTGCATATAATTTATCAAGGTCAGTCACCATGCTTGATTTGTGTAAATTAAAATAGAATCAAGGGGAACCCTTTGTGACATTTTTACAAAGGTGGAGACGCTTATGCTCCAAGTATTCTAGGACCATCCCTGAGGAAGAAAGGATTGATATAATTGTGAGTAATCTAGTGCCAGAACTAAGATATGAAGTTAGAAAAATGGTCTTTAATTCTTTTGACACTATGGTAGAAATTGCATGTCACATCGAGGATGTTTTAAAGAATAAGGTATTTTGGCCAAACAAAGTAACAACAACAATGGCCAAAACAATAACAACAATAATAAGGATAAAAAGAACTCATATTGGAACAAAAATAAGCACGTAGTCAATGACAAAGTTGTTGACTCTCCACAACCTAAGAAATAAGGAGTTCTTAATTTATCTAACACAGTTCAAGCTATGAAGCTACAAACATCCTTAGACCAACAAGAGGACAAGCCCAAGTATCAAAATAATCCTAAGTCAGGAAAGAGGCAATTCACTACACTTGGAGACTCTTATGCAGACATTTTTAAGACCTTGATTGCTCATAATTTGGCACAACCTCAAGATCCTACATAGTTTCGCATACCGGATCCTAAACCTTATTGGTGGAATGAGAAATCTTACTGTGTATACCACAATGGGATTGGACATGAAATTGAAAGTTGTTTTAAACTCAAACATCTTGTTCAAGACCTTATTGAGAGTGGAAAATTACAAGTTGATGGGTTGACCACAAATGCAGACCACAAAGCCTTTAAGGAGCCCTTGCCTAAGTATGAGAAGGGGGAGACCTCTCAAAATAAGAATGGCAAGGCCATAATCAATTATACCTATACAACTACAGAAAATGTCATTAATATGCTTGAGGTTGTGAACAATGATGTCAACATGATGAGAGGGAATGATCCCTATGACTATGATGTAAGCTCACCTCCAATATTTGATGAAGGACCCATTGTTGTGCTTAGAGGTCCTCAATCTTGAAGGTCATCTCAACCTCTCAATGCTATTACTAGGAGTCAGTCCCAAGGTCCTATTATCATTAGAGGTCCTAATTATAGAAAATCCAAGCAACCAGTGTCCAAAAGTGTCCTCCCAAGTCTACAGTTGGTCTTGATATGAGTTACAATCTTATTGATCAGTTACAGCGAACACTGGCACAAATTTCTATTTTTGAGCTCTTAGAATTGTCTCCTAGACACAAGCATGTCCTTAAGGATGCTTTGCGTGAAGAAAACGTCACTAATAATATAGATGTCGACCAATTCCAGAACATGGTCAACCACCTTGCTAGCCCACATTACCTTACATTTTTTGAAGAAGATGATAAAGCCTCGAGCCATCCGCACAATCTTGCCCTTCACATTGAGGTCATGATCCATAAAACCAATGTTAGGTGTGTGTTAATAGATGGGGTTGTTGGGCTCAATATTTTTTCTCTAAGTCTTTTTAAAAACCTAGGTTACTTAGAGCGTGCCATTGATACCAAGAATAAAATTACTATCAAAGCCTATGATGAGGCTGAGAGAATTTCTAAGGGGTTAGCTATTCTTCCAGTTAGAATTGGTCCTATTGAAAAGGACATTTTATTTCAAATCATTGATGCTGGTCCTCTACCATACAACATCCTACTAGGTAGACCATGGATTCACAACATGCAAGCAGTACCATCTACCTATCACCAATGTGTTAAGTTTCCATACAATGTAGAAGTCTGCATACTAGGTCATAGTACCTTATCTATTAATGCCATTTCAGCAAGGGCCCATGTTCCCTTAAATAGAGAAGCAGACAATTTTGGGGCAGCTCTTGAACAATGTAAGGATAAATTCAAGTCCATAGACCTTGGTATGGGAGGGTATCAAATTGACTCCTTTACAAAATTTCCAATTTCACCTAGGTCCTATGGTAAACTGTCACAAGAGATGTGTCACCCATCTTCAGCCATGACTCTATTTGATACTTTTGTAGAGTCTTCAGTACCTATTCAGCATGAGAAAGAAGAGGTGGATGTCAAAGATTGGATATACAGAGAAGAAAAGTACCTACATAATGAAAATTTTTCTCCATCTCCTAAGACTTATGGGAGAGGATACATGTTGGTCACCAACATGGGCTACCCAGGTCATGGCCCTCTCAATCACAAGTTAGATGCCAAGGCTGAACCACTCAACCATGCTCTTTTTGGTCGTAGGACTAAGTCAATAGTTGGCCTAGGGTTTGATAATGGAAAGAACAAAAGTGTTCCTATCCTAGCTACGATGGATAGTGACAGTGACTCAGATTATACACCTAATCTCCAAAAACAACAAGACATGACTAATGATTGGGTGCCTACCACCAATCTCATTTGGGGGGATTCAAATGATTCAGTAGCTGAAAATATAGACACTAGAGAAGGTGATACCCTTCATCATCTTGAAACTTCTACATCAAGACATCCCAAGCCTTCTTGGTGTAAACATCCTAGTCGAGATTTAGAAACAGATTCACATGAGTTTGAGTGGGACTCTCTTTCAGATGAAATAGTTGATTTAGACATGGATGTTGTCCACACCTATAGTACTCAACCCGATGTGACAAATGAACCTAGTGTAGGACTAGAGGATTGGACCCCTTGAATTGCCTTAGTGGACGATGCTTCATTTGGTAGGATGAGTCCTAATTTGGGTATCTTAGATGGAAACTTGATAGATCCTAACTATGTGATCACCAGAGATAATGCCTTTCATATCAATAATATTGAACCAATCATTGACCTACCCCTTGTAAACCATCATTTGATTGATTGGTCACAACTTTGTCAAGAGCCTCAGCTCCTCACTTTTCACAATGACTACGAGATAGCCTACTACTTGAATGCTCTTGAACCCATAGTCTCTTCCACCAGTAAACCTACAACAAGTATGATAGAGCCGAATATTAAGTACCTCAGTCACAAAATCAAAGAAAAGAAAAAAAAGAGAAATGGTTTGGATGGTGAAAACCACTATGTGGCGGTGTCAGAACCCAAAAAATTAAAAAGAAAGGATGTATCCGAAGGTGAAAACCTCCTTGAGGCACCTAAGGATGGGGTACTTAATAACCTGTTGAGTTATTTCCAAGATAGGTCATCAGTTCTTATTGAGCCTACACAATAGTAAATTTGAATATAGAAGAGGCTCCATAGGTGATTCATCTAGCTCAGTCTTTGTCAGTGCAAGAAAAAGAGGCATACACAAAGTTCTTACAAAAGAAGAAAATCAATTTTTCTTGGACATATTCAGACATGCTAGGGCTTGACACTAATCTTATTATGCATCACTTATCTATAGCTCCAAGAATTAAACCAGTAAAATAGAAGTTGAGGAAAATGCATCCTCACATAGCTCTCCTTGTTAAGGCTGAATTAGAAAAGCTCTTAGGAGTAGGATTTATTAGAGCTATCAACTATGTCGAGTGGATCTCAAATATTATTCTAGTTTCAAAGCATGATGGGTCCAATCATGTATGCACAGACTTCAGAGATCTTAACAAAGCTTTCCCCAAGGATGACTTTCCACTCCCTAACATAGACATGATAGTGGATATGACTGTGAGCTATGAGATATACTCTTTAATGGATGGTTTTTCCAATTATAATCAAACAAAAATAGCTCTTGAGGATCAAGAAAAGATAGCCTTCACATGTGCATGGGGAACCTATTGTTGGAACATCATGCCATTTGGATTAAAAAATGTAGGAGCATACCAAAGAGCTATGACCACAATATTTCATGATATGATGCATAAAAACATGGAGGATTATGTGGATGATACTTTGGCCAAGTCTAAGCAAAGGGGTACACACCTACAAGATTTGGAAGTAATTCTAGATTGAATGGACTAGTTTCAGTTAAGATTAAATCCGAAAAAGTGTGCATTTGGAGTTACCTCAAGTAAACTTCTAGGATTCATAATTTCAGCCAAAGGAATAGAGGTGAATCCTAAAAAGGTTCAAGCTATATTAGATATGCTACCTCCTAAGAACATTAGTCAGATGAGAAGTCTTTAGGGATGACTCCAATCCATATGGAGGTTTATTTCATAGCTTGTAGATAGAGCACAACCATTCAACAAGACACTACATAAGGGAGTCACATGTGCTTGGAACAAGGATTTCCAAAAGAGCCTAGATCAAATAAAATAATACTTGGCTAATCCTCCAATTTTGATGCCTCCTATCCTAGGACAACCATTAATTTTGTATATCTCAGCGACATAATCTTCCTTGGGGGCATTGTTGGCTCAACTTGATGATACGGGAAAAGAGTGAGCTATCTACTACATCAGTCAAATGCTTGTTTCTTATGAGGTCAATTATACTAGCATTGAGAAGTCTTGCCTTGCGGTGGTGTTTGCTTCCCAAAAGTTGCATCACTACATGCTTTCACATACAATACACCTCATAGCCAAAATTGATCCTCTAAAATACTTTCTTGGTAAGGCCGCCCTCATGGGTAGACTTGCTAAATGGATGATGATTCTTTCAGAATTTGACATAGAGTATGTTGAGTGTAAGGCTATAAAAGGACAAGTCATTGCAGACCAATTGGCTGATTTTCCAATCTGAGGCAAAGCACCAATGAAAGTTGATTTTCCAGATGAGCACGTAATGTACATGACTACAAGAACATGGAAGATGTTCTTTGATGGTTCAAATATGCAAAATGGATCAGGAGCTGGAGTGTTGTTTGTTTCCCCTCATGGGTGTACTATTCCCAAGTCCTATAAAATACTATTCCCATGCACAAACAACATTGCTGAGTATGAAGCCTTAACCAATGGATTGAAAATGGCCATAAAATGGGGAATTACAAAGTTTCATGTCTTCGGGGATTCACAATTAATTATCAACCAAGTGAATGGAGAGTACCAAACTAAGGATGATAAGCTGATACCTTATAAAAAGATGGTTGATTCATTGTGACATTACTTCACATTTGTGACATTTCAACAGATCCCTAGAGTAGAAAACAAGGTTATAGATGCTATGGCTACATTAGCTTCCCTCCTTCAGTTGGAACAACATGAATCAAGATTTGAATTCCTGGTGGAAGAGCTACATCATCCCATCTTTGACTCCTTTGAAAGCCATGTCATTTGTACCTTGGTCACTCATGAGTCTTCCTGTTATGGTTCTATCTATTCATACCTTGATGATGGCATCATTCCTAAATCATTTAACTAATCTAAATGAAGAAACCTTGTCTGTAATGCCTCTCGCCATACCATTATCTCTGGTGATCTGTATAGGAGGGGTTTAGATGGGACACTTCATAGGTTCTTGGAAAAGGATGAGTCTGACTGAGTGTTAGTTGACATCCATGAGGGCATTTATGGAGGACATTCCAATGGTCTTGCCATGGCCTCGAGGTTGCTTAGGGTGGGGTACTATTGACCCACAATGCAGATGGATGCTATAGCTTTTGCCAAATCTTGTGAAAAGTGTCAGAAACATGGAAACCTGATTTATGCTCTAGGTAGGGAGCTTATTCCTTCTATTTCTCATTGGCCATTTCAGCACTGGGCCTTTGACCTTGTTGGGAAGATTCATCCCAACTCATCAGGTGGACATAAATTCATAATTACTGCTACTGACTACTTTACCAAATGGGTAGAAGCCGTTCCACTCTTTGTTGCTTCAAGAAAGACAATTTCTTTGTTCATATTTAATCACATCATTTGTTAGTTTGGGATACCTTCTGAGATAATCACTGATAATGGAGGTTAGTTAAAAAATGAGGACCTTACACACCTCTGCAAGAAATTCAAGATAAAACAACATTGGTCCTCCATTTACTTCCCACAAGGAAATGGACAAGCAGAGGCCTCTAATAAAACCATTCTTCATATTCTCCATAGAACAGTTCACAAGAATGGTCATGATTGGCACTTACAGATCAATCCAGCCTTATGGGCTTATAGAATGAGTATTCATACTCCGACAGGGGCTACTCCTTTTGCCCTCACTTATGGTCTTGAAGCAGTATTACCTTTAGAAGTTGAGATTCCCTCACATAGAGTATCTCTCAAAGGTTTGATTACAGATGAAGATTATCATGCCATGAGGTTGTAAGAATTGGAACTTCTTAATGAGAAAAAAAGAGCATCTTTTGATCACATGAGAGTCTACCAAAAGTGTATGTCCATAGCATTCAACAAGAAGGTTTGGCCTAGAGAATTTCAAGTAGGAGATCTTGTCCTGTGTGAGAATCCTAAGAACCAACAACATCGCAAACAAAAGGGAAAATTTGAACCTAATTAGCTTGGACCATACATTATTACTACTACTTTTGGGACAAGTGCTTTCTTTCTATCTGATGAACAGGGGGAGCAGCTCCCTGATCCTGTCAATATTTTGCACCTCAAAAAGTTCTACCCATGATGCCTATTCAACTTGGGGGCATCCTTTGTATATATTTTATTGATCCCAAAAAAAATTCCAAAAAAATTCATATATGATGCTGAAAAAATCCTAAAAAGCATATAAAGTCCTGAAAAAATTATTATAAAAAAAAAATTCAAAAAATTCCAAAAAATAGAAAAAGTGCCTTGGTGAAAACCTGGAAATAGGCGCCTTGGTAGCAAAAATTACAAAAAAATTAAAAAATCAAAAAATCTTCAAGTGGTGAAAACCTGGAAATAGGCACTACTTGAGGCCTTTGCACCCTTGTCTTTTAGCATGCATCCCCGACACTTAGCCATTCTCCATCATGCCTTGACCTTATTTGACTTGGTCTGGAATTGGTCTTTATTTTTGTTTAGGGGGCATACCTGTTAGCATAGGTCCTTTAGGTGCATTTGTCTCTTGGGACATTTCACAAATAGGTGTTTTTCAACACCACCCCAAATAATGTTTTTCAACACTACCCTTGCATCAAGTGTTTTTCAACACTTATCAAATATCTTACCCACTAGTCTAAGTATGATGCAATATTTCTCATTAGCAGATTTGATACTCAAAGTTTGACTCTATGACCAACACACACACACTTAAACAATCAACTCAATTTAGATATGTTGACTTCCTTTTCCTTTGTGTGCTTTCTATGAGGATTTCTTTGATGAGCGGTCTCTCCCTGAGAAGTTTTCGATGATGCATAGTTAGAAGACTGAGGGTATGAGAACAAGTTTTATTTCTTTATCCTCTTGTGGGTATATTTCATTGATCCTAACTGTCATGAGCATTTATGCTAGTCTTACTTAACACTAGGGATTGACAAGGTATTATCCTTGACTATTTCATGAGTGCATGCTTATAGCCATCTTGACCTTCTTGTGTCCTGATGCAAGCATAATCTCACTATAGAAAACTTAGGAAATCTCACTGCACTAGTCATCTTGACCTACATGTCTTTGATGCTTAGGTGAGATTTCCACATTCCTATCTAATATAGATCATATTCAGATCCACATAGTTATACTAGTCTGTATTGTATGATCTTGCGACACTACCAATAATGCTTGATGATGATAATTAGATGTCTATAAGCGTTGTGACCTTGCAAGTCAACCACTTTCATAGTAGCTTGCATTTTTAGGTTCATAATAACTTAAGTCTTGCATCTTGCATATGGAGAGAGCTCTCCTTTTCATCTTACATGGACCAGTTGGACAACTGCGGTCACCTTTCAAACTCTTCTTGACCATATCTTTCGCTCCTTGTCTTTCACATCACATCCTTTTCCTGTCATGACCTTTTTACCCCCTTTTATAGTATTTTGACTTTTTGACCTAATTTTCAAAAACACCTCAGAATTGTGTGAAAATTACACCCCTAGCTAATTTCAACGTCCTAGATCCATTTTCAGACTCAAAATCAAAATCTGAGGTCATCTTGATAGTCAAAATCACATTTCAAAATTTCTCTTTCTTCTATGCAGTTGACTAACCTTTTGAGGCATAATTCTTCGATCTTTGATGGAATATCTTCCTTTTCATGCCTTTCACACTTCTAGTCTTCCATTCACCCCATTTCTTTTCTTCTCATTCATCACTAGGGCATGTTTTCACTACTTGATGATTATCCTATTGCCCTATTCCTCGATTATGATTTCTAGTGCTTTGATCAAGTTTATCAATTTGATGTTCTCCTCTACCTGATTTTGATTTCGATTCCAAGGGGGTAGTACCTATTAATTTTAATCTTTGATTCAACTTTGTCACTCAGCTCAGCTTGAGATTCTTATGTTGAGACTTGATTATCACCAAGCAGCGACGATGGTGATTTCATCTTTTGATTTTTATCTCTTATTTTTCAGACTTGATTATTGCCTAGCAGTGATGATGATAGTTTTGTCTAAGGCTTGATTTGCACCTAGTAGCAATGGTGTTGGTCTTTTTTTTCAGCTTTTGCTTATTTTTGTCCTGATGTGTTCCCAAAATGAACACACATCTAGGTTGTTTTGTGATCCCAAATCGATCTCACATTTCAATTCTTCTTTGACTGAATGTGTTCCTAGAATGATCACACATTAGTCAAAGAGGGGCAAATGTATGCACCCTAAAATGGTCACCTAGACTTTGGGCCCCCATTTTTGCAATTTATCAAATCCCTAAATCAATATTTTCAAAAATCAGCATTTTATCAATTATATCAATTTCCTTGATCAAATCCTATTTTATCATTTTCGATTATTCCTTGAGCTAACCATTTTATCCTAAGTTTTTATTTATTTAAAAGGAATATTTCCTCCCCTTTTATTAAATAAAAATCCCCCCACTTTTCATCTTATCCTAAGTTGCACAAATAAAGCATTATTCCTATTTTATAAAAAGGGAAAAAGTACTTTTTGTCTCATATGAACACAAAAGTCAACTCTTATTTTCTCATTGGAGGATATTTGTGCACATGGATTGCTCCTCTTTGATGCTCCACCATTGATTAAATCTTTTGCCTCTTAATCTCCATGGTCCATTTCTCCTCATTTCCTATAAAAGAAGATCTCTCTTCCTCATTTGCATATCCATCTTTTGAATACTAATATTATGTTGCAAGTTTTCTAGGTTATTTGGAGCTCTTTGAAGACATCCTTGCATCCAAGATTTGAAGACATTGTTGTTGCATTTCATTTAGTTTTCTTTCATAGTTGCATAATCATGGCATTCTTAGCTTAGATTTCCTTTTATGCAATAGATTAATCTCACATAGTTTAATTAGGAGGGATTGTAAGACTTGTACTTTCCTTTCATAGTCTAGTTTGCACTTTCCTTTCATAGATTAGATTTCCTTTCAAGCATTGCATTTTTATCATTTAGTTTAGCTTTCATCTTCATTCTTAGCTTACTTGAATTTCATTTCATTTGATTCTTGGAGATATTGGCATTCTTTCCCTTGTCTTCACTTGAATCTCTCATTGTGTGGTTGACTAGCAAGGTCACAAGTTTATTAGCTCTAGCTGAGAGCAATTTTACAATCTTGCAACTCCATGCATAGAGAGCTATGGATAAATTTTTGAGGCCTTATTGTTGAGTGTCCTTGAATGTAAGGATCCCTAGAACTGCACTACTTTTATGTGTACAATAGTTAGTTGAGAGAACTTTCCAGTCAGATTAACCATTGAGGCACATATACTACTGAGTATATGCTACAAGTTCATAAGAGAAAGAATGGAGACAAAGGTGATTGAAGAAGTTCTTCAATCAATTTCTTTAAACAAGGTAACTCTTTAAGAGTTAATAAATGAATTGGAAAATGAGTTGCAAACAATTATTTTGCTATTTCAACAAATTTGTTTTTTTTTCCAATTTGACAAAAGAGATAAAAGAAAAAGATAAGAATGTGTAAAAAGAGCTCATTGAGAAATTATCTAATATTTCCACTAAGCCTGAGTCCATTACAAAATATTATGAGAGGAAATTTATAGGAGTGGAATTTGAGTTGAGAAAGGAGGAGAATAAGAGCAAAATGGATCTATTAAAACTCCAAACAATTTTGATACCGTACATAGAATCACTATAGAGACAGATTCAAAAAGAAAAACATCTAGTTATCACACCAGATGTAAGTGTTATGGTTAGTATGGTAAGTCTAATTATAGACTTAAGAGAGAAAGTTATAGTGTTTCAAAAACTTAAGGACACCTAGAAGGAATCCCTCAAGGATGCACATGATAAGTATAAAACCACTTTTGATAAGATCCCACATGGGATAAAGATTAACTTAATGTTTTTTGTATTTTTGTTAAAAAAGGGAGAATATATGTAAGTTAAGTGGGAATATATAGGAAAGAATACGTATGTAGAAAATGCAAGATTATTTATATAGTATGGAGATGTACTAGAGATATTAATTCATGAGGAGTAATATTTTTATCGAGGAAGAATAATGGACAAGGAAAAAATTTTGATATTTTGTTGATGACTTGAAATTTTTTTAAAAACATACCAAACTAATTCCAAAGAGGGAGATTGATACTCCTAAGAGTTATTTTTATTGTCATTAGTTATGAGGAAGTCATAATGTTTGTCAAAGTCATTCAGTAATAAATAAAAGACAAGTTGGTAAAGTAGAGAAAGATATTCGGTGAAGATAATAAGAAGATAAGGAATTTATGAAAAGAAGAAGTAAGCACAGGGACCGATAAGCACAGGGACCGAGAAAGACAAAATGAGGCACCAAGAACTAAGTTGAAATGAGCACTGAATTGAGAAGAGAAGGAAGTTACCAAGTTAAGGAAAACATTTCATCAAGCACAATAGGCTGACACCAGAAGAATCTCTAAATACATTGAATTTGGACATCAAACAAAAAATGGTTTACTAATCTCGAGGAGATAGTATGAAAGAACATTGGAGATTACAACACGATTATTACACATGATTACAAGGTGAGATCTTCCAATGCGTTGGTGCCCAAAAATGATTGTTTAGATTTGGCCAACTAACAGGTACAAAATGATACCTTTGCAATTTTGGCTTAATCAAGCCAAGGCTAGTAGGCCTAATTTCACTTTGAACTATTTAATTCTCAATGTCACACAACTGCATACATAAACAAACAAAGTTCCTCCAAAGGTGGTGAACGATCCTTTGAGGAAAGAAACTAATCTCCTGAAAATCTATATTCTATAATACTTGACTAAATGGATTATACTATAGAATTAAAAGTAATGCTTTTGAAATAATGATATAATGATCTATAAACTACAAAGTATGAACCAAATGACAATTTCCAAATAATAATTAGATCAATGTATTCTAAATACTTGGGCTATAGGGTCAAAAAACTTTCAATCCTACGTACGATCAGAGACAGTTTTAAAAACTCACTTTAATAAGACAAAACCATCATTTCAGAGGCTTCTACTTGATTCACAATTCAAATCAATTTACACAACTAATCCTATCAAGTTTAACTCAAATTAAGAGACTGATAAAAACAATGGTAGGTTCATAGACCATACAATTGATATTCAAGTCGTATATATTAATTTTGAATTATGATACTCAGGTAATTCAACATAGTGAAACACTCTATTTAATAGAATATCTAAAAGACTAATTGAAAACATATAACTTATAACCAGAAATAAAAAGAAGAGCACTTATCTTTATTGATGTTGAAAAATTGGTACATAAGAGTTCATAGTTGCAGTTGTTTATGAATTTCTATTCTATGAAAATATATCTTGTATTATCTTCTATCTTTTCATTTTAAATTATGTATATATACATGTTTGTGTGGCTTTCACACCTCTTTAGGGTGAAAAGACACACCCTTATTACAAATTATTTTGAAAAAATAATAAACTAACTAAAAAATAACTACCTAACTTTCGGATTTGGGTCTGGTAAAAAAATCAAAACACCTTGTGGAAAGCTAATATTTTTAAAGGAAATAGGAAATTTGATTTACCAAACTGGGTCTTTTTTAAATTTTTAAAATTCCACCATCTTCAGCCTCTCTTGACATCATCTTTATAGTAGGTCAAAATTCCAGCATTTTTTGAAGGCTTTGATCATAGAATTTTGATTGTTCATGTCACAGAGCTTCCTTTCTTAATCTCTCAACTTTGAATTGAAAATTAATGTAATTTATTCATCCCATTTCATGTAATCCATCATTAATTATTGGGCATGGAGTTTAAGATACCATTTTTTAGGCTTTTATCACTATATAGGACTCCAAATTTTTCCCAAAATTTAGAGCTCCAAGAAAATGATAATAAATTAGTGAATATGCATTAAAGGAGAAACTAATGCTAGCACCACTTGATCAGATTTTTCTAGAAAATCTAACACTACTTCTAGAATTGTATATAAGAATATCAGAGTATGAAGATCAAAAGAGTGGTTAAGGTTTATATGAATGTAAGTGGAGATTGCATGTGTGAAAATGATTACTAAGAAGGTGATGAGAAGAGAACCCACTAATTAATAGAGAAGTGAAGAACAAATAGAGATTTTGATCTACCGAGTATTGAGTTGTTAGCTTGAAAGGTTCACAATATGAGGTAAAGATTTAATGAGAACAAAGAGTCTGAATAGCATATGTTTGATGAAAGTTTGAGATACGTATTTAGTATTAATGATTAAATATTAATCAAATTTGTAAAGTCTCTTAATCGAGAAGATTGTAGTAGATCTTATTTGTCAATCCTTTAACCAGTTGCAATTATTATATTAGATTTGTAAAATTCTTTAACAAGGTATACTTAGTAGTCTTTAGACTCTTAAATGGGTTAATACTCTTAACAGGGTAAGCTATTAGAAATAGTTAATAATTGTAGCTCTAACTGAGAAAAAAATATTCTATAGTTGTGAAGTCTTGTGGGTTTCATCCCCACTGTAGTTTTAATCCTCTGACAAGGATTTTTGTGATACCAAATATTTATATTATGTGCTAATTAGTATATATTTTATATATTTCATGTGATGCATGTAAAAGATAAGGAATTAGTAAATGATTAGATAGGAAAGTTTAAATAGTTTTAAAGTGTTTTACAGTACTAATTCACCCCTCCCCTCTCAGTACTTACCTTTCCACACCTAATCCAACATACATGAGATCCAACCATTACGCATCAAGACCGCACATGTTAATAATTAATGAATAATAATTGCATACACAATATCCAAGTTCAGCCTAGGAAGAAAAATAAAATGCTACTTGAAGCAACCAAAAGATTCCAAACATGACATGATTATAGGGAAAGGTTCCCAGATAGGTCCTAATGAAAAGTTAGGACACCCTAACAAGGGGTCGAGTTCACACCATAACCAGATCCACCTTGCAGAGATCACACGCGGTAGCAACAAACACACAAGTGAGAGAGAGAGAGAATGCATAACACTTCATATATTAATTTTAATTGATTCATACAGGCCAGGTTGTAAGGCCTTCCTAGTTTTAACCAGATATTACAATCAAGTACAGAAGTCCTTCAACATATGAGGATCTTATATAATATTCTATCTCCTAGCTTCTATCTTCTGATGTCCTAATCTCCTAAAACTACAACCAAAGATTACATTATACACAAGAGGCTACTGAACAAGTCAGCCTTTAGATCCACCATCAACAAAAGGAATGACTAGAGCTAGGTCCACATGCTTCCCAATGATAGATACCATCATTAAATCCATGACCAAAAATTAATTGCAAGAGTCAACCTCAATAGAAAACCAAAACAAACAAATTGGTAAGCAAGGATAACTGAGTGCTAGATAAGCATCTCTGAGCGCTAGGGAAATTCACTGAGCACCAAAGAAATAATTGACCAACTCGGTTAATAAAGGAAACTGAGAAACTACTGATCCAACTCAGTCAAAGTAGGAATTGAGCAACACCAGAAAACCTAAACATGTTTTTGGTGACACGAGATTGCCAAGGACCTAAGATGCTCCTACATTAGACACCTGGGATTATTTGAAATGATTCTTTGAATCATGAAACATGTAGAACCTAAGCTGAATCCAACTTAGATTGTGAAATCCATGAACTATCTTCAATCGGTCTATTCTTCCACTTTACCAGATATTTTATATACTATTTTCCTCTTGTACTTCTATCAATTCTTTGCTCCAAAATATGCTTAACTTCTTCTATTTGTTTCTTAGGATAATTATTCAGTACTGTCATTTCTTCATCTAACTCATGATACTCATACAAATTAGCAATGTTGAAAATAGGTGATATATCCATGTCATTAGGTAACTCAATCTCATGAGCATTTCCATTGTTAAATTTCTTAAAAATCTTGCAAGGTATAAACTTCTCCATTTTTAGCTTCTCATATGTTCTAACAAGAAATCTACCTTTCTTCAAATGAACCATTACTTCATCACTGATTGCAAAATTATTGTGTCTTCTTGATCTATCTGCTCTGTGTTTGTATTTCTAATTACTTTTCTCCAACTTGTATTTCACATCTTCATGCAATGTCTTCATGTACTCAGCAAATTTTACTCCTTCAACACTTCTCTTTCTTTCATCAACAATATCCCTCAAATCTGATATACCTCTTGGTTGTATGCCATTTACAATCTCAAAAGGACTTTTTCCAGTACTCCTATTCATTGAATTATTGTATGCAAACTCTGCTTGTGCCAACACAGAATCCTAATTACTCGATGTGTCTCCAACTAAACATATGAAAATATTTCCCAAACTTATATTCACAACTTATGTATATCCATTGGTTTGTGGGTGAAATCTACATCTATATTTCAACTCAGTGCCAAACATTCTCCAAAGGGTCTTCCAAAAGTATCCCACAAATTTATGGTCTTGGTCAGAGATAATAGTCCTTAGTAATCCATGCAATCTGACAATTTCCTTAAAGAAAAGATCTCCTATATGTATTGCATTTGATGTCTTTCTACAAGGTATAAAATGTGCCATTTTAGAAAATCTATCCATAGCAACAAATATAGAATCAGTACCTCTTACTGTCTTCAGTAAGCCAAGAACAAAATTCATATTGATATCAATCCAGGGTTTCTTAGGAATAGAAATCGGTGTATACAATCTGTTAAGAATGGGAACATTGAGGGGGGGGGGGTGGGGGGGGGGGGGGGGGCGGCGGGGGTGAATCAGTGTTCTATAATTAATATTTTTTTGCTTCTTTGAAACTTAGCCCAATTACTTGAATACTAAAATGAATAATAAATAATACAAGATAATCAACCATAACACATAACACAAGATATGATTACAGGGAAACATTGGCTAGAGGAAAACCTTGGTGGGAATTAGTACCCATGAATAATTGCACTAGTCTTATGAACCTATTAAATTTATTTTTCCCTATTAGGAGAAGTCTTTACAATGTTGAGTCCAATGAATCTTTTAAGATTCTGATAGAACAAAAGCCTTTTAGGGGTGGATGGCTAACAACCAAATCTCATTGCTCAATGAAGAAGGCTACAACCCCCTGATAATCAAATACAAACTATATCTGGAAGGGTGAACTATTGCTTTGACACTATTTTATGATTAGTTCCTTTTGTGTGTTGATTCTTTAACCTCTTGTAAAGCTTTATCTCATACTGATTGACTTACTTTGCATGCTTCTTCATTTATTATCTATCTCTCTTGCTCAAATACAAAAACACATGTCATATATATACATGCTGAATGGGTGCAACCAAAAATAAATACTATTTCGACCTAAAACCTAACACATACAATGCTTCCAATAAAACTAGCTTAAGCGTGTTTACATATAATGATAATAACATGTTTGTTAGGAATAGTCCCAAGAGATAACTAGGGGGGTCTGAATCAATTATCTACAAGATTCAATTCTTTATCCAATTAAGTATAGAATAATATTAAGCATAAACACAATATAAGAACACTTAACCCAACGCCACAATTTTGGTTATGGGGAAACCCAAATAGGTAAAAACCCCAGTGGGAATTATCACCAACTATAAACTGTACTAGAGTATTATGATCCCTATTAGAAGATCTTACAACAATATTAGGAGTTGATCCTTACAATGCATTAAGTATAGTGACCTAGTCAAGAGTCATATCCTATGTTAGCTATTTTTTTTGCACAGATAAATAACTAGACCATAACCTGATCTCTCCCTTTTGATGCTCTTTTCCTAGCAAGAGAAATGCTAATTGACAAGGATGAAATCCTTCTTCACTTCGGGCTCCACAGACCCAGGTGGGTGTACCTTACTTCTCTGCTTCTACAAACTGATATGAACTAATACAAACACCTAATAAGCAGATTCACTAATGGATTAGATAGAATAAATATGTCCTGCAATAGGATTCATAATTGAGATGAATCTCTGTTATGGGAAGCCTACCCACATGCTCAATCTATCTTTCAAACTCATCAACAGAAAGGGAAAGTTGATTGATTAAATTGATGCTTGCTTGGAAAATGACTTCTAATAGTAAAGATCAGTGCCTTCAATCCAAGCATGGAGTCAAAATCAGTAGATAAAAACCTAAATTGCAAACCATGTTTCATTGATTAATATTCCTCCATTAATGCCTTACATTAACACATTTCCATCACTCAATATGAAGAATCATACAAATTCATAGTACTGATTAATTTCCAATTTGCATTTAAGGATTTTACAATCCTTCCTTGAAGGATATCCAAATACAAACAGATACATTCTCCCTTGGAGAAGACAAACTCAATATCCCTTGAACACTGAATTCATACTGAAATTGAAACTCAATACAATGAAGACAATTCTTTGAAAACCATACATGCCTTACATGTACTTTGATTTGCAATCAAATTTACAAATACAAGAATTTAAAACTATGACAGAAAATGAAGAACATTGACCATTATGCTAGACAATCATGAACCAAAATTTAATTTCATTTGGACCCTTCTCTTGGAGAGCCCCCTACTAGAATCACCACAGACCTGGAACCATTCCATGGATGTTTACCCAGAATCTTGAACCTAGACTAGAGTTCTTCCCAAAATTGGACCCTTTCAAACTGAAAAGAAAGGAGAATAAGAAGAGAAGAGGGAAACACCAGAAAGCATCACAACCTGACACTTGTCAAATTCTGAACTACTCACTGAATGAATCACCATGTCTGGAATAGAAAATATGATCTTCCCTCATCCACTAAAAACAACTGTTCACCTGCCCCAACATGAGTCACCGGATTGCAACAAACAAGATATCTCATAAAAAACACCTTGACCCCTATTTTGTTCAACTACAAACATCTTGAAACCAACTAGACTTGCATCAAATCTGATTCTGAAAATGAAATCCTCATTCTCTCACCTTTCCAATGATATATAATACTTGATATTTGGGCAAAAAATAAAGCCCTCGGCTATTAAACAATCTCCCAGCTCTGCCATTTTGATATTTGAATTTTATCATATAGTTAAAAATATATAAAAATATGTTTTAACTTTGATTTTTACTACACAGAAATAAAATAATAAAATATTTTATTTCCCCTTATACCTCCAACTGGGTGCCACATGTCACAATATCATTGGGTCGCCAATTCGCTTAATCATTTTGCAAACCATAGGTTTAATTTCATGAACAAGCGAATGCAAAGACTTCATTCTCTAATTCGCTAAATACTTTTACAACTGGGCAATCCATTTGGCGAATTCATGTGAACCTGCCACATGTCAGCCTGGCGCATGATCGCATGGGCCAAAAATGGCCCATGAGATCATGCGACCACCCTTAGATTACCGCACACTACATTTCCTCCAGTCAAAGGGCCCATCGAGAGCCTCCTCACCACCTAGTTGGATGCCACATTTGAGCTTTGCCACTTGGCACTATTTGGTTGGCTCGCATATCCACCTAGGAAACTAAACTGAACTAGACTGTCACCTCACAAGAATGCCACATGTCACCTTGTCACATGATTGCATAACATGAAAATCACTCATGCGAACATGCGACTAACCGTCATGTTACCTCTCTATTTTTGGTGGTCTCTTATAACTTCCACCATTAAGACAAAATGTTATTCACATGATCACGTAGCTTAAAAGAAGCTTATGCAAACATGCAAAAACCGGTTAACATTTATCACCATCATTATCTTGCTTCAAATCGCCGGTCCCACCTCGCCTTTGTCAATAAAGAAAATCCATGCTTGCAACACCTGGAAAATTGTCAGGTACTTTCTTTCTTTCCGAGCACTGGTGTCTGCTGATACTAGCCAATGAGAAAACATTATTCATGTACATCTATCAAAAGTTCCACCTGAGAATTGCGCTTGGTCTAATGCAAGATCAACGGCTTGTCGCATGATCGCATAGGCTTCTAAGATCCCATGCAATTATACGACAGCCGTCCGATCTTCCCCTTATTGCTTTTCAAACTTTGGAGATTCCTCTATCACTAGCCCCATTGTCCTTTACAAATAAAAGGCCGCCACTTGTGAAATACTTGTCAGTGGTCCCACCTTGTTTCCGCATCAAGCTTCATTATAAAATCAATGATTATTTCGCATGTTCGCATGGCTTGGAAATATTCCATGCGAACAGGCGACCGCCATTAGATCTCCTCTAAACATTCACAATTGAATGAAACTCGAAACATTAGAATACAAGGTAATTAGGACATAGGATATGTTATTTATATCACTGGGGTTCTAGACTTAGGAAAAGATATAACCCCCATGTGAAAAATAAATGCATGTGCTCTTTAATGAACTTAAGTGACTTAAAAAGTAATGTTCGAAAAGAAATGAGGAGAATGACTTAGGGTTTATTTGAAAAAGGCAAACATTTTAAGGTTTTTGACATGAATTCAAAATTTTTCAAAAACAAAACCTAGGGTAAGGATTTTTTGAACTCGGCTATGACAATTTCCTATGAATTTTCCAAACCCTAGACCAATCAAAACACCTAGAAGGAGATTTTATCCCAACATTTTGACACGCACCTTAGAAAATTAAGAATATATCCAACAGTGGCTCTATCTGAGGATGGTTGAGCGTAAGATCAGAACAAGAACACCAGAATCTTCTGGAAGAGCAGACCACCCCAAAATTTAACTTCTTATTCCTCCAATCCATTATTCAGTTCTGAGGCTTCTTTATTCAAAGCAAACCCACAACACAAAGCAAAGCAACTGTACAAGTATTTACAAAACTTTCAACTAAAATCAATGCTTACCTCGGTCAAATACATGATTTTCATTTCCATCCCACTCAGGCAAGCTGTAAGTATCATTCACATCTACTTGATTAACAATACTCACATTCTTCATCAATTCAGCATACAAAACATGGTCAACAAACTCACCACTATCCGGTACGGGAAAGCTATCAAGATGCCATGAGTGTTGATCACTGTGTGACATTAAACCGTCACACTCTTCATTATCACTACCACGCTGAAAAGTGAAACATTGTAACTCAGCATCACGACTGGAAACATTAATTTTTTGATCATTAGTTTGCAGAATAGAATAAACCTTTTCTATCTCATTACTTTGCAAACTAACACAAAACCTTTCAAAAAAAAATCTAATTGCATAAATCCAAAAACATCTTGCTGACCACAAACTACATCAGCATCATTTAGAAGAGAACAAGCTTTGTCAGCATGTGACTTATTATTCATTGGTAAATCTGAGGATACACTTTCAGATTCACCACTTTCTTCAGCATCAAAATGTGTACAAAAAACACAGTCAACAAGCTCATGCAAATTTGAACATGCACTAGTACATTCATCATCATACTCATCAAATATAACATTATCAAATTCATCACAATGAAATGCACTTGAAACTTGCTGATTTACAACGGGAGAAAAGACATCAAAATTTGTTTCATCCATCATGCCATCATCTGAATTACTTTCATCAAAACTTATGTTAATCGGGCATGGAAATATGGAAACAAACTTAGTACCATACCTCTGAAATTCAACATCCAAAAGACTTGAAATCTACTCACTACTTATCCAGCATTGAACGTCACATTTCACTTCCTCATTCTCACTACTGATGCTAGACATCTCTTCTCCTCCTTCTGAAGCCGGGACTGAATTCATTTGTCTCACATTACCTTGTGTGAAGTAACTACTACATGAACTAACATCTGCATTATATCCATGTTTTTCATGTTCACACAAAACATCATTAAGCTGAAACAAATAGCCATTATTATCATGCTGAAAAAAGGGGAAATCTATAGGCTCAAGGAAATCATTATCAACTGAAGATTCATTTTCCATTCCTTGATACTCACAAACTTCATCATTAGCACAATAACCAGCACTATAACCATCAGAGGACTTAGCATCCCCAAATGAATTAGACTCAGCATCATTGAATTCAACATTTATGAAAGAGTCTATCCAATCCTTAACATTTTTTAGTGCTTCATCCATTAAGGAAGCAGTCCAACTAACTGATTTAGGCATTGAAAGTGCTATGAACATTTCAGCGTACTGGGATTCATGAAAATCTAAACCCGTAGGAAGCTCACTACATGCAATAAGAAACTTCTTATAATAAGACAATGTAGATTCTTCATTTCTTTCTCCTATTGCACACCTTAATATCAATACACAATTATGCTGAATCTTTTGATTTATCAAATGAAGTTCATTATTGTTACTCTCTAAATCTGACTGAACATTTTCAGATCTAGAAGCATCTTGACTCATAACAACTGGAAACTCCATTCTAGCACACTGAAAAAACAACAAAGCTTATCCTCATGACAGTATTTATATCCGATTTCATGCAATCACTGACTTCACATAACCTTAGCATACTTCTGATTTCTCAAAATTGAAACTTCAACCAGAATGTATGACAAACTTTGAAACAAATTTCCCTTTTATTTAGTGACTGATTCACCTATTTAGGGACTGATTTATAATTTCACAAGATTACCTGGAAGTGTTATTGCTGGTGTAAAACAATGATCTAAAACCCCTTTCAAATTGCCTTTCAAATATTCATAGAGCCGCCACCTCTTTGCAGAGGACCAAATCTGGATTCAGTTGAGAACCTTCTATCTCAAATCTGAACTGTCTTTATCAGCAAACACAAAACACTTCACAGGATGCACTATTTGTCAGGATAGAAATACATTACAATCTCTTTACAAAACACTGATCAAACAGAGATTCAGAGTCGCCACTCACATTCAGTGAGAACATATAACAATTTGAAAAGAATAGACTCTATATCCAAACTGGACCAGATCCTGGGATGATTCAGCAAAGCAAGGAATTGAACATCTTCAACTTGCTATCATTTATTGCATCCACAGCAGAGTCACCAATTTGTTAGCTATTTTTCTTGCACGGGTAAATAACTAGACCATAACCTGATCTCTTCCCTTTTGATGCTCTTTTCCTAGCAAGAGAAATGCTAATTGACAAGGATGAAATCCTTCTTCACTTCGGGCTCCATAGACCTAGGTGGGTGTACCTTACTTCTCTGCTTATGCAAACTGATATGAACTAATACAAACACCTAATAAGAAGATTCACTAATGGATTAGATAGAATAAATATGTCCTGCAATAGGATTCATAATTGAGATGAATCTCTGTTAAGGGAGGCCTACCCACATGCTCAATCTATCTTTCAAACTCATCAACAAAAAGGGAAAGTTGATTGATTAAATTGATGCTTTCTTGGCAAATGACTTCTAATAGTAAAGATCAGTGCCTTCAATCTGGGCATGGAGTCAAAACTAGTAGATAAAAACCCAAATTGCAAACCATGTTTCATTGATTAATATTCCTGCATTAATGCCTTACATTAACACATTTCTATCACTCAATATGAAGAATCATACAAATTCATAGTACTAATTAAATTCCAATCTACATTTAAGGATTTTACAATCCTTCCTTGAAGGATATCCAAATACAAATAGATACATTCTCCCTTGGAGAAGACAAACTCAATATCCCTTGAACACTGAATTCATACTAAAATTGAAACTCAATACAATGAAGACAATTCTCTGAAAACCATACATGCCTTACATGTACTTTGATTTGCAATCAAATTTACAAATACTAGCATTTAAAACTATGACAGAAAATGAAGAACATTGACCATTATGCTAGACAATCATGAACCAAAATGGAATTTCATTTGGACCCTTCTCTTGGAGAAACCCCTACTGGAATCACCACAGAGTTGGAACCATTCAATGGATGTTTACCCAGAATCTTGAACCTAGACTAGAGTTCTTCCCAAAATTGGACCCTTTCAAACTGAAAAGAAAGGAGAATAAGAAGAGAAGGGGGAAACACTAGAAAGCATCACAACTTGACATTTGTTGAATCCTGAACTGCTCACTGAATGAATCACCATGTCTAGAATAGAAAATATGATCTGCCCTCATCCACTAAAAACACCTATTCACCTGCCCCAACATGAGTCACCGGATTGCAACAAACAAGATATCTCATAAAAAACACCTTGACCCCTATTTTGTTCAACTTCAAACATATTGAAACCAACTAGACCTGCATCAAATCTGATTCTAAAAATAAAATCCTCATTCTCTCACTTTTCCAATGATATATAATACTTGATATTTGGGTGAAAAATAAAGCCCCCAACTATTAAACAATCTCCCAGCTCTACCATTTTGATATTTGAATTTTATCATATAGTTAAAACTATATAAAAATATGTTTTAACTTTGATTTTTACGACATAGAAATAAAATAATAAAATATTTTATTTCCCCTTATACCTCCAACTGGGTGCCACATGTCACAATATCATTGGGTCACCAATTCGCTTAATCATTTTGCAAACCACAGGTTTAATTTCACGAACAAGTGAATGCAAAGACTTCATTCTCTAATTCACTAAATACTTTTCGAACTAGGCAATCCATTTGGTGAATTCACGTGAACCTGCCACATGTCAGCTTGGTGCATGATCGCATGGGCCAGAAATGGCCCATGAGATCATGTGACCACCCTTAGATTACTGCACACTACATTTCCTCCTGTGAAAGGGCCCACCGAGAGCCTCCTCACCACCTAGTTGGACGCCACATTTGAGCTTTGCCACTTGGCACTATTTGGTTGGCTCGCATATCCACCTGGGCAACTAAACTGAACTAGACTACCACCTCACAAGAACACCACATGTTGCCTTGTCACATGATTGCATAACGTGAAAATCACTCATGTGAACATGTGACTAACCGTCACATTACCTCTCTATTTTTGGCGGTCTCTTATAACTTCCATTGTTAAGAAAAAATGTTATTCGCATGATCGCATAGCTTAAAAGAAGCTTATGTGAACATGCAAAAACCCCTTAGCATTTATCACCATCATTATTTTCCTTCAAATCATCGGTCCCACCTCACCTTTGTTAATAAAGAAAATCCACACTTGCAACACCTGGAAAATTGTCAAGTCCTTTCTTTCTTTCCGAGCACTGGTGTCTGCTGATACTAGCCAATGAGAAAACATTATTCATGTACATCTATCAAAAGTTCCACCTAAGAATTATGCTTGGTCTAATGCAAGATCAATGGCTTGTCACATGATCGCATAGGCTTCTAAGATCCCATGCGATTATACGATAGTTGTCCGATCTTCCCCTTATTGCTTTTCAAACTTTGGAGATTCCTCTGTCACCGGCCCCACTGTCCTTTACAAATAAAAGGCCGCCACTTGTGAAATACTTGTCAGTGGTCCCACCTTGTTTCTACATCAAGCTTCATTATAAAATCAACGGTTATTTCACATGTTCGCATGGCTTGGAAATATTCTATGCGAACATGTGACCGCTGTTAGATCTCCTCTAAAGATTCATAGTTGAATGAAACTTGAAACATTAGAATACAAGGTAATTAGGACATAAGATATGTTATTTATATCACCGGGGTTCCAGACTTAGGAAAAGATATAACCCCCACGTGAAAAATAAATGCATGTGCTCTTTAATGAACTTAAGTGACTTAAAAAGTAACGTTCAAAAAGAAATGAGGAGAATGACTTAGGGTTTATTTGAAAAAGGCAAACATTTTAAGTTTTTTGACATGAATTCAAAATTCTTCAAAAACAAGACCTAGGGTAAGGATTTTTTGAACTCGGCTATGACAATTTCTTATGAATTTTCCAAACCCTAGACCAATCAAAACACCTGGAAGGAGATTTAACTTAAAATTTTGACACACACCTAAGAAAATTAAGAATATATCCAACACCCTATCAGGAGTCTTTTACAATTAACCCTATTAGGGGTGAGGACGCACTGTCTGAAAGCACACCGCTCAAAGGGGTGAAGGATGTGTTGGTGTTCAAAATGGACACTTATGCTCTTAGGCTGCCAATATACCCTTAGGTTGATTTTATGATTGGTTAGTTCCAAAACGTATAAGGATCTTAGGGTAACTGGACCAACTATAAGGACAAGACTGACCTCTTCACTTCTGGCTCTGCAAAACCAAGTTAGGTGCACCTAACCTAGTGAAAACTATACTTCACACACCAAAGACTGGGTCCAAACAATAGATTGAATAGTAAGAAAGTGCTAAATGCTAACCTCACATTCATTGAATCTCCATTACTATAGGGTGTTACTACTATCAACCAAATACAATTAAAACTTGAAAAGGTGTTGATATGTGAAGATGAAAGAAGTAAACAAAAGCCAATCAAGCATTGAACTTAACTGAATATACTAATCCCTGATCAGTGCCATTATCCATTGGGAAAATCTCAAATATAGACATTGAACATGAACCAACTACTGTCTAAGACCCATAGCCATAAATACAGACATTCCAGCCCATCCACTACTTATAACATCCTTCTGCAGACAAATCAAAGTGAATCTATGTCCTATCCAAAGTATATTTCACTTGATCCTAGATCAAGAACTGAAGACTAGAACATATACAAAGGTAATCCTATGTAATAGATCAGAAAAATCTAGAATTCACAAGATTGACACCAAGGAGAGACTTGAAAGCTTGAAATAGTTGTATTAAGTATAATGAATCATGTACATGTTCAAAATAGAGAAGAGAAAAAACCACTTCAATAACCTGTCAAAGACTACAAGGAAATTCTATTCAATCTAATACAATATGATACTACCTGCTATAACTCCCTGGAACTAATCAAGATCAGAACCCTTTCAAAATAAAACAATTTACTACTTATACCACTAGCTGCCTTGGAATCCCAAAGATAGGATGCAACAAGCTTTAGACAGCTAGGGTTAGGGTTTCAACCACCAAACCCACTAAAAATGGTCACAAATTTATTAGAGGGGAAGAAAACTAGGTAACCAGGAGAAAGAAAATCTTGGAATGATCCTCAATCATGAAAAATTCTCTATGAAGGTACTAAGAATCATTAACAATGCCTAAATGTCAACCCTGCAACATGCCTTGAGCACAAAATTGCATAGTAAAAACCCTGTAGATGATCACTCAGCACCCTAGACCACACTGCAACAGCAAGCGCCACCAAACCAATCAAAATCTGCTATTAAAACCATAAATTCTGGTACTTCCCATTGCTGGAAACCCTTTGCAAATTCAAATTCAAAAATAAATAGATACTTTATGGTGCCTACAACAAATCGGCGGTCACAATTCAATTTGAGATCAACTTTATAACCTAACCATCCAATCTCTTTATCTCGCAAGCTTTATGATTTACTTTTTAATATAACCCCAGTCATATTTGGCGAACTGGTGACAAAGGTTTCCGCCAGTTCGTGAAACACTTTTTACTTCCCCCAAATGATTTAGTGATTACACGACCTTGTTCACTGAATCGCCAAGACTTTTAGAATGTCACCATTTTATCATGCGAATGAGCAAACCCCCTTGATCTTTGTGGGCACTGCTAACCTCATTTCTCCAGACCGCTAAACCCTTTGACCCCTACTTGGGCCCATTTTATGCCACTTGTCATTAGCTCATTCATTGTTGCTGCTCGATCACCACTGACATAGGACCCACCCACCTAAGCCTTATAATCGGATGGCAGGCGTAAGATCTCATAGCTCTAAAAAAACTCATAAGAACTTATGCTGACCATAGATCATGTCCTCGTCACTGATCTCTCTGACAATGGCCCCACACTGTAGTATCATCCACATTGACCAATAAAATTTGAACAATCCTGCACCACCTAGCAAATGGCCCCACTGAGAACATTAAGCTGCCTAGAAGATCAGATGGCTGGTGCAAGATCTGAAAGGCTCGGAAGATTCTATGCACTTACACGCCAACCATTGATCAGGAATCTCCTCCCATCTCTGACAACCATCTAACAAGAAACAAAATCAACGGTCATCGCAAGATCTTAAGCATCTGACAAAACCCATAAGATTATATGTCATTCATCGATTCACTGACAGGATCAGGACCCTCTGCCAAGCTAGAAAGCAGTTCCCACTGACATGTCCAAGTAAGATTCAAAATCAATGAATGGTGCATGATCTCAAAGGGGAAGAATATTCCTTAAGATCATGCACCGACCGTAGATTGAAAAGCCTTCACTGTAGGCCCCACACTTAGGATCCCTCTCAACAACACACTGACCAGTGAGAGAACACCAACTGTGCCAACATGGTAGTGGACCTACATAAAAGGAAAGGCAATGCCATCAGGAAAAATTAATGATCGGCATAAGATCTCAATCATCTAACATAGTCTATGAGAACTTACATTGATCATCAGATGGAAATGCTGTCAGAAGACCGAGCCTAGAAAACACTGAGGCTGAAACATAGGAAAAATTAAAGCTCTAGACTTAGGAAAATTTAAAACTTGCAAGGTGTTGGGAACTTAGGAAAGATTAAAGCACAAGGACATAGGAAAAATTTAAAGGGGACCCGCTGACACATGAAAAACCTAACCGTGAACCTGAAGCTGGTCATTTTAATCAGCACATGCAGATTTAAAGTTTTAAGTTGCCCTAAAAAGGTAATGCAACATTAGAACAGGGCCAGGGTATTTTTAATTTTTTAGACCCAATGGCTACATTTTTGAAATTTTTTGCCTTAGGGTTTATGCCAGGGACCTAAAAACAATTGCAGACACCGGCAGAAAATTGCTAAAGCCATGAAAATTTTTCTAGGGTACTAATAGTGGTTCATACTTGGGGACGTGTATCTCCTATAGATACAATGAGCAAACTAGAATCTCCTGGAAGAGAAGACCAACTCAAAACTTCGACACACAAAAAGAAAAAACAAATGACTACACAAGGGAAAATGTAAACTACTGCTCATGGAAAAGATACTTTAGGAGAAGTAAAACTTTAGGAATTGTCCATGAACAGGCAATTCCAAAGTACCACCAATTAAATCTTTCAGAACATAGGAATCTGTCCCCCATTTTCTTTCAATAAGATAAGGGCCCAACCAAATTGGATCAAACTTTCCATGCTTCCCCTTATCTTCCAACCTTGCATTCCACATCAAGATGAGGTCATCAATTTCAAAACTTCTTTGGGTGGCCCTCCTATCAAACAAATTCTCACATTGTCTTTGCAATGCCTCATTTCTTTCATGTGCATCCCTCCTTACCTCTTCCAATTGGATTAGTTCATTAATTCTTACTCTCATTTCATCATTCAAGTCTTCATCATATGCTTGGATAAATTTTTACATCTGCAATAGATTATTTTGAGGCAATCTAGCACCTATTCCATATACCAAATCAAATGGAGCACAACCTATGGCCCTTTTTACTGTTACCCTATCAGCCCACAGTGCCCACCATAACTTTGAGTCCCAAGCTTTCTTATTCTTGTCCAACACTCTCTTGAGAATCTTAATCAGACTTTTAAAACTAGACTTAGCTTGGCCATTTCCTTGTGGATGATATGGAGAAGAAAATGAAATGTGTATCCCATACTACTGACAAAAATTACTAAATTCCTGTGATCTAAAACACATTGCATTATCAACCATAATTACCTCTGGGCACCCAAACCTGGTAAGGATGTTTTGCATCATAAAATCTATCACCACTCTGCTAGTAGCCTTTCTAGTGGGGATAGCTTCAACCCACTTAGTAAAATAGTTTGTTGCCACTAGTATGTAAGAATGTCCACCACTAGACTTATTTGGAATTTCCCCAATGAAGTCAATACCCCACTTCTAGAATGGAGCCTGAACTGCAACAGGTCTGAGTGGTAAATTTCCATTAAACTTCAACTTTCTAGCAAATCTCTGACATGCATCACATTTTCTTACAAACTGATGGGTATCCTTAAAAATTGTAGGCCACCAAAATCCAAACCTAAGGATCTTGTGGGCTGTGGTCTTTTCCATATAATGTCCTCCACAAACACCTTGGTGCATTTCCTTTAACAGAGCCTCAGACCTCTCATGGTCTATGCATTTTAGCAATACTCCTTCATTTCTTTTCCACCACAACTTACCATGTAGAATGGCATACCTTGCAGATTGCAACTTGATAGTTCTCCTATTTTCACCCATCTCGAGGGGAAGGACCAATTTTTCCAAGTAGCCAATAACATCTTTGTACCAATCACAATAATTCATATCACAAATGTATGGCCTTTGTTCTTCTTCTAACACATTCACATGATTTGCAACTAAATTGCTTTGTGCCATTAACTTTGCAAGACCTAAGCCTCTTACCAATTTTTTAATTTGGATATTAATATTAAATTCTTGGATCCTATTAATCCATCTACATCTTTTTCCTAAAACTTCTAGTTGCACCAATATATCCTTAACTGTAGCACTAGGAACATAAGCAACCACCTTAGCTCCTACAAGATAACATCTAAAAGCCTTGACTGCTTTGACTAAGGCATAAGCCTGTTTCTCAGTAATATCATATTTCAATTCTGCTGCTTGTAAGGATTTACTAAAAAATGATATGGGTTGTTCATATCCATCTGAATTCTTTTGTAATAAAACTACTGCAACTGTATGATAAGAAGCAAAAGAAAATATCTGCATGGGCTTACCATAATCAAGTGTCCTTAAAACTGGAGCATCCTTGATGGCCCTTTTGATACTTCTAAAAGATTCATCTGCTTCTTGATTCCACTCAATCTTTGCCTCCTTTTTCAACATCCTAGAAATAGGGATACTGATTTTTTCAAAATTTGTAACAAATCTCCTTAGGAAATTTACCTGCCCAAAGAAAGACTATATTCCTTTAACATTTCTAGGTGGTGAAAGTTTATCTATAGCCATAACCCTTTCAAGGTCAATTCTCACTCCATCCTTGGACACAATATGTCCTAAGAGCTTTCCTTCCACAACATCAAAAGAACACTTCTTTGGATTCAAAGAGATCCCATACTCCAAGGCCCTAATAAAAATTTTCTCAAGATGTTCACAATGTTGACTTTCCTTATCTGAATATGCTGTGAGATCATCTTGATACACCACTAGAAATTTTTTTATAAATTCTGCAAAGGCTACATCCATAGCTCTCTGAAAAGTAGCTCCTGCATTTGTCAGACCAAAAGGCATTCTAACATAAACATATGTTCCCCAAGGGGTAGTGAATGCAGTCTTAAATTGTTCTGATTCCTTGACCATGACCTGATTATATCCAGAGAAACCATTGATCATGGACATTAACTTTGATCCAGTAACCTTTTGCAGTATATTCTCCATACTAGGCAAACCATAATTGTCCTTCAAAGAATTGACATTCAAATTCCTAAAATCAACACATAACCTAATGTCACCATTCTTCTTCCTGACTAGAACCAAATTTGATACCCAAGTAGAATGTCTGACAGGCTTAATAATGCCAGCATCCATCATCTTTTTAAGTTCATCTTGCATTTTTGGTGCCAAAGTAGGGTTCACAAGCCTTAATTTCTACCTAAAAGGTTTAGTGCCTTCCTTCAATGGTATTTCATGCTGGAATAAATCTTCTTTATAGGCTTTAAAATCATCATAAGACCATGCAAAGACATGTTTGAATCTTTTGAGAAGATCAATCAGATTATTCCTAGTTCTTTGGGATAAACATTTACATATGTAAACATTTTTGGGTATTTGACTTGTTCCTAAATTTATTTCCTCCAAATCATTTATCTTATCAACAAATTTAGGAAAACAAGTCCTTTCTTTATCATCAAATGCCCTCTCAAGAGCAACCAATCCCCTTGGGATCCTATTTGATTTTAATTGCAAAACTTCCTTCCCAAGAACATTCTCTTTTCCATTTCTAATGTGAACGAAAGTGCTGAAATCCATCTCCTGACCATCAAAATGAGATTCACATTGCAAAAACCTTAGTATATCTTGATCATCAAAAAATACCTACCAATTCTCAACATTGTCTGGGATAGAAGGCCAAGACTTGCACTCAATCTTGGATATCCCTACAAAGGTAATATTCTCTGGCCTTAATGCTATGTTTGCTAGTAAGTCAGCCATCCTATTTTGGCTTCTATCCACCCAATCAATACTGAAGGCACTGAAACCTTCAATTTCATCCTAGACAACATTTCTATATTGTTTCAGCCTTTGATTCTTTGATGCATACTTTGATCTAATCTGAGAAACTATTAACTCAGAGTCACCAATCACCCTAAGATGTTTGATCCCATGTTTTGATGCTTGTCTCAAACCAATCAATAGGGCCTCATATTCAGCAACATTATTTGTGCAAGGGAACAAGAGAGTGAAAGAAAACTTAAAAGTCTTACCACTTGGGGATATCAATAGCACTCCTACTCTAGCACCTTCCTTTGAACTTGCTCCATCAAAATACAGGGTCCATAATACATTACCTTCTACCATGTTACTCTTATCATCAGCTAGAAAGATAGGCTTGACCTTCTCTTGCATCTCTCTCTCCTGAACTTGGAAAGAACCAATGTTAGTGTCCACAAAACAATTCATATTGTCCTCTTCATCCTCCTTAATCATATGTGGATTTCTAGCTTCCCTTAAGACTTTCACACTTTCACCTTCAATGTTGAAAGTGGCAAAGGACAAGTCACATTGAATACTTCCTCCCATGGAGGCACTCCACCTTCTAGATAACAACAATCTATATTGAGGGGGAATGTCGACTACAAGAACACTCATAGTTAATTGTTTGTCAGGAAATCCTACTAATTTATAAGGCAAAGCCTTAATGGTACCAATAACTAGCACTTCTCTTGAGTTCATAGCTTGGCATCTTCCATGAGGTGTATCAACCTTTAGTCCCAGTGACTTCATGATCTCTACAAGCATGATAGTGTTTGATGCTCTAGAATCAATCATGCAATTCTTCAATAATTTTCCATTTATCATAAGGGACAAGGAAAAAGGATCAACTATCCCTAATGCAGTATTTACAATGTTTGCATCCAAATACCTCTGAGGAATCTCAGAGACAATTTCTTCAATTTTACTATCAAGTGTGTCATCTAAAGTAGCCACATGCTTGTCACCTCTATTAATTTCTTGGACCTTTATGGAAGAGGCACCATTCACCCAATCCAAGGCCTTGACCTTGTGCTCTTCTATTCTCATCATTTATAACAATGGAACCTTGATAGTTATTTGTGAAAGCAATTTAGTCATATCAATGGGAGCATAAGAATGGTTGCCCATATCTTTTTTAATCCCAAAGATACCCTTATCCTCTTTCTGGACAATCAAGTCAGAGTTACTCTTTTGTACAAATTCATCTTCCTTTTGAGGTATGGGGATAGCTACTTCTGATGTCTTTACTTTACCCTTAGGCATTGTAGTAAGCCCACTCTTCTTTTCTATTTTAACCTGACTAACAACACCGGCACCCTTTTCCTTTTCCTCATGTTGTTGTGTGTTCCTTTCAGAATTCTTGATAAACATGTTACCTAGTTTACCACTTGTGCCTCCAATTGTCCTGCTTCTCAAATTGTAATTACTCCTAACTTGAGTGACCATGTCTGCACTGATTTATGCAATTTCCCCATCAGAGGGTCTCCTTAAGGAAACATGTTCCTCACACTTCATTGCACCACATCCAACATCATCAAATTCTTCCTTCTCATCAGTAGTAGAGTCAACCTCATCCCATGTATGTGAAGAAATCATTGCACAACTACTCCTATCATATTGCTCATCTTGTTCTTGGTTATCAGGTAAATTCAAAGCAATAACACAATGCTCTGGACTATGAGGAGACTGACAAATAGTACACCATGGGATATCATCATTCAAGTTAACTGAATTTCTTTGCAAAGGATCAAGAATCCTATCATCAGGCCTATCCCTTTTAACTGGAAAAATGGGCTTGCCATACTTCCACTGAGTATTGTATGGGTAATTTTGCATTCTTGGTTTCCTACTAAAATTACTTGAAGCTTGTCTATCATTTGTTGTAACCTTATTGTTTCTTTTTTCATCAGGCTTTAGACTCCCTAAAGCACTTAGAATCTACTTTAGATTGTCCTCCTCCTTAGGCTTAAAATTAGCAAACCTTCCCATTTCTTTTCTGTTTTGCACTTGAGGCCTATAATCATCTCTTCTCCCTAAGTTTCTTGGTATTCTTCTATTACTTTCTATGTTGATAGCCAACTTGTAAGCCTCCCCAAGATTTCTAGGGTTCTTATCCCTTAAGAGGTAACCCATCTTTGCATCAAAAGCATTTAAGTATGTCACAAGACACACCCTATCATCTAATCCGATAACTTGCAGTAGCCTATGCATAGCCTTTTGGAATCTGATATTAAATTCAAGGACCTCTTCGTTTTGATTTTTTTTTATGTTATTGAATTCATTCAAAATAAAACCCTCATTTGTTTTATCTCCATAATGCTCTTTGAAACAATTCTTAAATTCATTCCAAGATCCTATACTAGCATGGGGCAGTCCTCTAAACCAATCCCTAGCATCCTCGGTCAGAGATTATACAAATAACTTCATTACAACATCATCAGGCTCAACATTATAATCATCTATTACATCCATACAAATTTTTAGATGTTCTTCACATGTAATGACATTGTTTCCAGTAAACTTAGGGAGTTTCTTTCTAATTTCATCAGGAATAACATTAGGATAAATAGGAATACCAAAAAAAACAAGTTGTTTGTACCTTTCATGAACAAGAACTCCATGTGGCAGATCCATTCCTTGAGATGTAGATGTCCTTGTGTTTGAACCATCAAGAATTTTAGCAGCACGTAGAATACCATTTGCTTGAGCTGCAAGGTTACCATGATTTCCACCTTGCCCTAAGAAAGAAGCAGCAACATTTGAAGGTCCTGAGGTATGCTTGAGAAAATCAATCTTCTTCCTCATTTCTGCAGCAGTAGCCTCCAGCTCTACCTTCTCTAGTTCTTTAGCCCACATTTCTTTCTCTTTTCTAGCCCTCTCAAGGTATGCATCTAATCTCAACCCTTGATCTAATGGGTTTTCCACATGAATCTGTTCACTAATCTGCACTCTAATAGTTTTTTGTTTGCCCTTATCTCTAGGCCTAGTTATCTCATGTGTTTTATACACAATAGGCTATTCCTGTGCTCTTTCAGGCTCTGGGACAATATTAATTGCCTCCAAATCTAACAACTGCCTCTTTAGCTGATCAGCCCTTATCATAGCTTGTCTTACTCTATCCTCTTTGTCCTTTTCTCTTTGTTTCCTGATAGCAAATTATTCTTGGACTCTTCTTTCCAATTCATAGACCTCATCAAAGATCTTTTTTGATTCAGGGAGAGTAGTCTCAGACTCATCATCTCCCACTTGAAATTCATCCTCATACTGGTTCAATCCCAAATCAACAGCCTCTTCATATTCTGAAATATTTTCTTCTTGACTAGGCTTGGTTTGAGTTTCTTGTCTTGTATCCTTTTTATTTCTCCAAGTATGAGAAAGATTTCCTTTCTTCTTTGCTCCCCTTGTCTGACTAGGCCTGGAAGTGCTTGGAATACCTTCTTCCATTATGTTTTTAGGATGTTCATTCCTCCGAGACCTAGTACCTCTATAACTCATTTGATAAAAATCTACTGACTAGCACTACTATAGAGATGTTTGAGTCACCACCCAAGTATATTGGGAATCTTACAATACCACTTAAAAAATATCCAAATGAGACTATAAGACAAGGGACAAGAATAACCCTATTTTTCAATGATGACCTACTAGTTACTATAGACTTGTGTAACACTTCCCCAGCAAAGTCACCATCTTGTTGGTGTTCAAAATGGATGCTTATGCTATTAGGCTGCCAATATACCCTCGGGTTGATTTTAGGATTGGTTAGTTCTAAAATGTATAAGGATCTTAGGGTAACTAGACCAACTATAGGGACAAGTCTGCCCTCTTAAATTTTGGCTCTGCAAAACCAAGGTGAGTGCACCTAACCCAGTGAAAACTATACTTCACACACCAAAGACTAGGTCCAAACAATAGATTGAATAGTAAGAAAGTGCTAAATGCTAACCTCACATTCATTGACTCTCCATTACTATAGGGTGTTACTACTATCAACCAAATACAATTAAAACTTGAAAAGGTGTTGATATGTGAAGATGAAAGAAGTAAACAAAAGCCAATCAAGCATTGAGCTCAACTGAATATACTAATCCCTGATCAGTGCTATTATCCATTGGGCAAATCTCAAATACAGACATTGAACATGAATCAACTACTGTCTAAGACCCATAGCCATAAACACAAACATTCCAGCACATCCACTACTTATAACATCCTTCTGCAAACAAATCAAAGTGAATCTATGTCCTATCCAAAGTATATTTCACTTGATCCCAGATCAAGAATTGAAGACTAGAACATATACAAAGGTAATCCTATGTAATAGATCAGAAAAATCTAGAATTCACAAGATTGACACCAAGGAGAGACTTGAAAGCTTGAAATAGTTGTATTAAGTATAATGAATCATGTACATGTTCAAAGTAGAGAAGAGAAAAAACCACTTCAATAACCTGCAAAAGACTACAAGGAAATTCTATTCAATCTAATACAATATGATACCACCTGCTACAACTCCTTGGAACTAATCAAGATCAGAACCCTTTCAAAATAAAATAATTTACTACTTATACCACTAGCTGCCTTGGGATCCCAAAGATAGGATGTAACAAGCTTCAGACAGCTAGGGTTAGGGTTTCAACCACCAGACCCACTAGAAATGGTCACAAATTTATCAAAGGGGAAGAAAACTAGGTAACCAGGAGAAAGAAAATCCTAGAATGATCCTCAATCATGAAAAAAATTTCGTGAAGGTACTGAGAATCATGAACAATGCCTAAATGTCAACCCTGCAACATGCCTTGAGCATAAAACCACACAGTACAAACCCTGTAGATGATCACTTAGCACCCTGGACCACACTGCAACAGCAAGAACCACCAAACCAATCAAAATCAACTGTTAAAACCATAAATTCTGGTACTTCCTATCATTGGAAACCCTTTGCAAATTCAAATTCAAAACTAAATAGCTACTTTATGGTGCCTGTAGCAAATCGGCGGTCACAATTCAATTTGAGATCAACTTTATAACCTGACCGTTTGATCTCTTTATCTCGCACGCTTTATGATTTACTTTTTAATATAACCCCAGTCATATTTGGCGAACTGGTGACAAAGGTTTCCCCCAATTCATGAAACACTTTTTACTTCCACCAAATGATTTAGCGATTACATGACCTTGTTTGTTGAATCGCCAAATCTTTTAGAACATCACCATTTTATCATGCGAATGAGCGAACCCCCTCAAACTTTGTGGGCACCGCTAACCTCATTTATCTAGACTGCTAAACCCTTTGACCCCCGCTTGGGCCCATTTTATGCCACTTGTTGTTACCTCATTCACTGTCGGTGCTCGGTCACCACTGACACAGGACCCACCTACCTAAGCCTTATAATTGGACAATAGGCATAAGATCTCATAGCTCTGACAAAACTCATGAGAACTTACGCCGACTGTAGATCATGTCCTCATCACTGATCTCTCTGAAAATGGCCCCACACTGCAGTATTATCCATGTCGACCAATAAAATTTGAACAATCCTACACCACCTGGCAAATGGCCGCACTAAGAACATTAAGCTGCCTAGAAGATCAGATGGCTAGCACAAGATCTGAAAGGCTTGGAAGATTCTATGTGCTTACACGCCAAACATCAATTAGGAATCTCCTCCCATCTCTGACAACCATCTGACAAGAAACAAAATCAATGGCCGTTGCAAGATCTTAAGTCTCTAACAAAACCCATAAGATTATACACCGTTTGTTGATTCACTGATAGGATCAGGACCCTCTACCAAGCTGGAAACCAGGTCCCACTGACATGTCCAAGAAAGATTCAAAATTGACAAATGGCACATGATCTCAAAGGGGAAGAATATTCCTTAAGATCATGCACTGACCGTAGATTGAAAAGCCTTCACTGTAGGCACCACACTTAGGATCCCTCTTAGCAACACACTGATCAGTGAGAGAACACCAACTATGCCGACATGGCAGTGGACCTGCATAAAAGGAAAGGCAATGCCATCAGGAAAAATCAATGATTGGCGTAAGATCTCAAGTGTCTGACACAGTCTATGAGAACTTACGCTAATCGTCGGATGCAAATGCTGTCAGAAGACCGGGCCTAGAATACACTAAGGCTAAAACATAGGAAAAATTAAAGCTCCAGACTTAGGAAAATTTAAAACTTGTAGGGTGCTGGGAACTTAGGAAAGATTAAAGCACAGGGACATAGGAAAAATTTAAAGGGGACCCGCTGACACATGAAAAACCTAACCGCGAACCTGAAGCTAGTCATTTTAATCAGCACATGCGGATTTAAAGTTTTAAGTTTCCCTAAAAAGATAATGCAAAATTAGAATAGGGCCAGGGTATTTTTAATTTTTTAGACCCAACGACTACATTTTCAAAATTTTTTGCCTTAGGGTTTATGCCAGGGACCTAAAAACAAATGCAGAGACCGGTAGAAAATTGCTAAAGCCATGAAAATTTTTGTAGGGTACTAACAGGCTGCAACCTTCTGAATAACAGATATGCACTATATCTGGATTTTGGTGAACTATGAGGTAGACCTGCTATTTTTATTAGTTCCAATGTATAGTACACACTATCTACTTGGTCACATAGACCTTTTGCTGATGGCTCAATGCTTCACACCTTCTGCTCTACTCTTGTCTTTCAACTATCTACCATACTTAGCAATCACAAATGACTGCCTATAAATATCTTTCCTCTAAATGATATAATCAAGTCATCCTATTAAAAAAAATCTTAAAATCATATTAGAGAAACAATAAAACTCTCCAATAACATCTCAGTCGGCTCTACAAAGCACGCAACATAAATTAGGATCTTGCAACTCCATATGAGTAGACGTGTCACTTCACACTATCAGCTCCACCAAATTAACTCATACTTTCTTCTTATGTTGAATTATGTCATCTACTCTTAACCAAACATTCTTAACTCTTCTCAAAACAATAATCCAAGCACGTATATCAAACTGATAGGTGCAACTACTACAACAATAAAAACAATATTGACTCTGTCAGATAAACTCATGAAACTATAAATGGTAATTGGAGATTTCATAACTCAACATGTACTACATATCAGACTCTATGTCCATGAATATAGCATTATACACATGTATAAAACATAAATATAGCACAAGGCTTCATTGCAACCATACTATAAATCACATACATAACTCTTCCTAGGACCTGTCAGGAACACTCAGTAATACAAACTACTCTATTATTGTCTTCACTCAGAATCAAGCTCTACATCTATGATATCATGCTGATAACATATCTAGGAAACATATACTCAAGGCTCTCTCCATCGGGCTTCAATGCACATTTCTTATCATATGTTTTCATCAATGACAAACATACAGTCAACACTGGCTTGATGGAAAATCTCCAACAATCTCCCACTTTGGCATTGATGGAAACATATGGAATGAAAAAAACCACTAATCCAAATGATAAATTCTTTTATAACATTCTCCATTTCCTCAAAAAAACTCCTCCAAGGATGAATCCTCCATCTCTTACTATTTTTTTTCTTCTTGCTAAATACTCACTCCCCCTTTCTACAATTCTTTTATAATATTCTCCATTTCCTAAATAAAACTTCCTCAAGGATGAATCCTCCATCAACTATTGTATCCTCTTACTTTTTTTGTTATTCATGACTATATACTTACTCACCCTTTGACATCAATGGAAAAGGGGACCAATCAATTAAGCATTGGTACTACTCCTAAAGTAGAGTAGTCAACCATTCGTCAGTCACTAAGGATGGATGCACTCTTGCAAACTCTAATCAAATTTAGGGAAGGGAATTACTTCCAGCTTCTCCTTGAGATACTCATATGTATCCTTAGGTAAAGGCTTTGTGAATATGTCTTCTAGCTGATCTTTTTTACTCACATAGTCCAAATTTGCTTCTTTCTCTGCAACTTTCTCTTTTAGGAAGTGATACTTTATCTCAATGTGCTTTGTCTTTGCATGCATCATAGGGTTCTTTGACATATTGATAGTGCTACTATTATCACAATGAATAAAAATAGGATAATCAATCTGAATACCACAATCTTTTATCATCTACTTGATCCAAAAAATTATAGATAAATTTAATGCTTCTTACTTACTTTTCCAAGTAACAAATCTATCTCCAAGAAATACTGCTCCTCCTGAGGTACTCTTCCTATCATCCACGCATCCTGCCCAATCTACATCTGTATACACATGAAGTTATACATTTTTTGAATTAGGATACCATAAACCATAGTCTATAGTTCCTCTCATGTATTTTCATATCCTCTTTACTTCCATGAGATGAATTTGTTGAGGATCGGCTACAAATCTTCCAACAATACCAACTGTATTAGAAATATCAAGTCTAGATTGAGTAAGATCGATTATTTTACCAATCATAGACTTATATAAGGTCATGTCTACTGCTACTAAATCATCTTCTTTTGAAAGCTTGCATCCTATTATCATAGGTGTAATTACTATCTTGCAATCATCCATCTTGAATTTCTTCAATATTTCTTTCACATACTTAGACTCATTAATGAAAATACCTTTGTCTATCTACTACACATTCAGTCCCAAAAAATACTTGATAGGACCAATCATGCTCATTTCAAATCTTCTTTGCCTCTCCTTAGAAAATTCAGCACTAAGCTTGTCATTACCACCAAAGATAATGTCATCAATAAATATGGAAGCTAACAACAATCCATTAAATGTTTCTCTTATGAATAAATTACAATCTGATGCTCCTTTCTTGAATCCAATCTTATTCAAGTATCCAACAAGTCTTTCATACCATGCTCTAGGGGCTTGCTTAAGTCCATAGAGGGATTTCTTCAATTTGCATACCATATTAGGTCTGTCTGATAATGTAAATCCTTTAGGATGCTCTACATATACTTCTTCCTTCAACTCTCCATTTAGGAATGCTGACTTGACATCCATCTGGTATACCTTAAAGTCTTTGAATGTAGCATAGGCTAAAAAAAAAATTATGGATTCTAATCTTCTTACAAGGGAAAATGTATCAAAATAATCAATTCCTTCTCTCTGTGCATATCCTTTACATACTAGTCTTTCTTTGTTTCTTACCATTATTCCATCTTCATTCATCTTATTTCTAAATATCCACTTGGTTCCAATCACATTCTTATCACTAGGCCTAGGGACCAATTCCCATGTGTCAGTCTTAATTATCTGATCTAGCTCTTCTTTCATTGCTTCATGCCAATCTGAATTATTACATGCATCTTCAACACTTAAGAGTTCAATCTGTGAAAGTAAACATACCTCTTCATTAGCTATGGAACCCTTTGCTTTTGATCTTATCAATGACTTTACTATTCTGATCTCCAATGATTTCTTCCTTTGAATGATATCTAGATTTGAATTTAGGAACATTAGGTGTGACTCTCTCATCTGACTTTTGTGATTCTTCTTCACTAGTTTCAGGGTCATTGAATAATACATCAATGCTTTCAAACATTTCTTTTACAACTGTTTCTCTAGTGGTAGGTCTAGGTTCTTCTTTAATCACAAGTGCATAATCATGATATCTTTCTTGAATCATAAAGCTATCATCAATCTTAACATGAGAACTTTCAATGATCTTCTTCAATCTTAAATTAAAACATCTATATTATTTTCTTTTAGTAGAGTAACCAAGAAAAATACCTTCATCACTTCTTGCATCAAACTTGCCTATAGCTTCATCTCTCTTGATGTAGCACTTGCTTCAAAATATTCTAAAGTATTTGACTATAGGTACATTCTCAAACCATAGCTCATAAGGTGTCTTATTTGTGCCTTGCCTTAATTGAATTCTATTGATAGTATAGACTACAATATTGACCACATCTCTCCAATACATTTGTACAACCTTTCCTTTAGTCATGATGGTGCATGATGTATCAATTATGATCCTATTCCTTCTTTATGCAATTCCATTATGCTAAGGACTTCTAGGAGCACTTTTCTATCTCTTTATCCCATGTTCTTCACAATACTCATAAAATCTATCAAAGGTGAATTTTCCTCCTCTATCTGATCTAAGACATTTTATCTTCAATCTAGACTCATTTTCAACCTTAGCTTTGAATATTTTGAACTTCTCAAATGCTTCTAACTTTTCTTTTAAGAACACAACCCACATCATCCTAGAATAATCATCAACAAACAAAATAAATTACCTTTCACCATAGTAGGTTCTTATTTGAGTTGGTCCACACAAGTCTTTATGTATTAGATCCAACTTGTTCTCTATTGAATTATGCTTGCTTTTGAATGAATTTCTCACATTCTTTCCCATCACACATTCCCTGCATATTGTATCAACTAGTTTTTCAATGCTAGGAACGTCTCTTACTTCCTTTACATTGCTTATCTTTACTATGTTGTCAAAATTGATGTGACATAGTCTTTTGTGCCATAACCAATTATCATCTACTTTAGCAACAAAACAACTTTCTTCAAGATTAAGCTAAAAAACATTACCTTTAGTCTTTGAACCTGATGCAATCATCTCTCCTTTTTTATTAATGATGCACTTGTTGTCTTTGAATTCAAACTGATATCCTTTGTCAAGCAACTATCCAACACTTAGTAAGTTATGTTGCAAACCATCAACATAAAGAACATCATCAGTGCTATTCTTTCCATCCAAGGTGATAGCTCCTCTACCTATGATAGGTTTAGGAGTGTTGTCACCAAATCTAACCATGCCATCTTTGTATCTATCCAGATGTATAAATCTATTGTTATCTCTTGTCATGTGATGTGAGAAACTGCTGTGAATGTTTTACACCTTCATGAAATTAGGATAATCAACTACAATTCTATGAAAATACAATACAAATTAAATCTAAGAATTGAAATTAACATCCATGACATCTCATGGTTCTCTATCCAAGATTTGTAAGTAGAGCTCTCAGCTTTATTCTCTACTAGTGACAATCCTAGAATGAGAAAATGATAGTACAATGCTTAATCTAGCTCTCAACTCTCAAAATGATATAAAGATTCAATTCAAGTACTCGTGATAATGCTCTCAATCTCACAATATTTCTCAAGAGATGACTCAATTTCTATGAAATTGCCTATAATGATGATGCTTTGCACTTGAATTCTCTAGTATATTTATGCTCTGAAAATGACTCTTATTTTTAGTAAAATCCGAAGGGTAGGAGGTAGATTTATTTAATCATGATTTAGCTTTGGTTGAGTCAAAAACTTTGAAATGTTTTTAGATGGGGGGACAATTTAAATGTATGTCTCAAAGGTTTGGACAAGAAGACAAATTTGAGTGGTTGAGATTTAAAGTTGAAAATGTGTGATTAAGATTCAACTATTTTGGAGTGATCCATGTGCTTTTGTTCTCAATTCTCATTGGTTGCTCAAATTTTGTTGAAAGATATTAGGATTAATTTATTACCATCAATTAATTAAATTAGCCATGTAAGGGAATAGGGTCAATTTGATTTTTGATTCAAAACTATACAATTAATTGATTAAAATCAATTATATAGTGTTTTTGACCCTTTTAAGCTTGTATTTAATTATTTAATGTCATCATTAGATTTTTCCTTTTATTTAAATGATTTTATCCAATTTTGATTAATAAATGTCCATTTAAAAATTGATTTGATCCATTTTGATTAGAATTAGAGCATTTGGCTAAGATTTTGTGATTTGAATGATTTTAAGACACTTGCCTAGTTTTTGATGTCTACAAATGCCCCTCTTTGAATTGATGTGCATAGTGCATTGACTCAAAGAAACTTTTATGTTCTAATCACTGATTTGATTATTTGATTGATACAAAACTTGATTTGAAACCTGATTTGAAAATTATTTGATTGATAAAACCTTATTTGAAAAATGATGTCACATGTCGCATTGATAATAGTTCAAAATTTTTAATGCCCCAAATTCAATGATATTTGATGCCAATTTGATACTCTGATGATGCCCCCTCAGAAATGAAAACAAATTGATCACCTAATAGATAAATATGAGGAAATTGATTGATAGTAGATCCAATATGTTTTCATTTTTTAAAAACCTTGATGATATTAAAGGTTTCAACAAATGCCTCGATTTGATAGATTGTTAATCAGAATCACTTGGTTGATATTGTATTGATGTCAATCAGATAGTAGAAAACTAATAGGTAGATATTTTTCTCTCATGGTCTAGAGAGACAAAACAATGATATTCCTTCCTCATGATAAAGATTTAGGAGATTTGATACGCTCAAGAAGAGCAAATAGGATAATAGGATAACTTGATTGACATTAGATGATCAATTGGATGATTTGAATGATTGATATTTGATTGGATTAGATTTGATGAGAAGATTAATGGTGGAAGGTTGATAAATAGGGTCATTTGATATGCATCAGGTGCAAATGTAGATATAGGTAATGAATAGAGTTTTGTATCATCTTATATTTATTGATCAGGACTTTGATGTATCATTTTTTCGATGATATTGTAACTTTGATATACAAATTTGATGGATCTAATTTGATGTTATGGACATTTATATGATTATGGACTTTCCTTGATTCTCATGATGTATTTATGTGAGATTATCTATATATGAAGCTCTATATGATGTTTATGATACATTTACTTTTGAGTATTCTATGGATGCAATGTATCTTATATATGATATAGATAGATGAATGCAAATGATAATGTAGTTTTTGATATGCTTTTCTGATTTTCAATGTATGGATGCAAATGTTTTATTATGGAAATATGGATATGATGAATGAATGCAACTATGTTTTTGATTTTGTGATGTATGAAACTCTTAATGATCTATCCTTAACTAAATGTATGCAAATGATGAATGAGTAATGAATTTTTTTTCTTCTTTTTCTTAGATAGTAATATAATGAATAATGAGTAATGTTATGAATGAATGCAAAAGATAATCTCACATGATTGATTTGAACCAAGGATAAGTTTTTTGATTGAAGCCCCTTTTATTGATTGATCAAGATAATGACTGAACCCCCTTTCCCTTGGAAAAATACCACAATCTATGCACTTAATCTAACATGCAAATGCAATGCAATGCAACTAATTGTCACTAGCTTTTAGCAAAGAAATGCCATAGAGAAATATTTTCATCATTGAGCATTGTGCAACCAGAAAGAAAGTAAAACCATCACTAACCACATCATGATGATATGAATACCACCTTATATCACATTTGGTAACCCTTTAGGAAACTAGTACAACCCTCACTAGTTGAATGACCAACTATGGGAGTATGAATACTGATTTCAACAGATTGAATGTTGCAATAACAAACAAAGGTCAACCCTCCACCCTATATAAAAGTCCTCGATGGTTCTTTGATGACCACGTCATTAGATGAATTCACATAAGTTGTTGGATTTTCCTCAAGACAGACACCCAGAAAGAATAAAAATAATATCATGTCTCCATCATTGCCAATCTAGTCAAAACATCATCGATTAGCTAAAAAGACACGATAAAAAGTCAATAAAGATCATCAAAAAGCTTCAAGTGTTTTGCAATGTATCAAGATTTTCAAAAAGAATTTCTAACCATTTTGATCATTTAAGTGATGTCCATTTTTAATCTTGAATAATAAAGTCAATAAAGGTTCAAGGATCAAGTTGTAGGATCAAAATACTTGGTTTTGAACAATGATATCAATCAAAGGTTCAACAAAATATCTCTCTTCTGAAGCTCTGATAAGTCTCTCTGATGTGTGATTGAAAGTAGCACTAATTGAATCCATTTGAGTTTAATGGATTGTGTCATGTGAATTGATGCCTTTTTGTTGAAATCCACTGATTAAGATCCAATGCCCCTAGTTGGATAGGAAAAAAATGTTGGACTTGGGAAAACTTCCAAAATATTACAAAAGCTCAGCTTATGCAAGATGTAGCTCAAAGCACTTTATGCAAACATTTTTGTTTGGATTTTTTTATTTTTACTTTTTTTATTTTTAGATTTTTACCAGATCTCAAAAAAGATCACATTGGTTTTCCCCCAATGTCTAGCAAGATATAGCACATGAAGGAAGGATTTGCAAGATGATGGATTAGAGCTGGAAAGGCTATGATGGATGAAGCATGTAGATGTGACCTGTAGGACCATCTCCTCAATATTACCCAAGCTAAGGAAAAATGATATAGAAATGTGAAGCATGTTTTGGGATAAGCCATGGAGGCCAATGATGCAGTGCTAGATAGCCTATAGGATAATGATCTACTATCATGAAAATGAGGGATCCAAAAGAGTGGACATGTAAAGAAGTTTTTTGATAACAAATTTTGTATTTTAAGTTCTTCATTTTGATCAAGACCAAGGGATCAATTTGGGTAAGATATGGATAAGATAACACAATTAGGATAAAGGGGTGATGGAGGCTAGGAAGGGATGTTTTGGGATTATGTAAAGACCAAGGATTAATGAAGGTGAATTTGGGATAAGAAAGATCATGATAGTGTAACATGGATGAAACAAGTACACAAGCTGATGGAAAGGATAACGGATGTCAAGATAATTAATGCTCATTGATGTGTTCAACCTTGTCATAATTAAAGGTGGTGAAGGAGCACCCTATTAAGGGTCCCCACCAGTCTTAAATTTTGGAGTTGTTAGTCCATTTTCTAGTCATTGCAAAATATTGTGAAATTGGCCTCTCCCCTGCATGTTTTTGTTAAATGTCCTACCTTGTGCTCTTTATTGTTGTCACCTTGCTTCAGTCCAAACTGCATCTCCTAATGTGCAAAATCCAAAAGATATTCAAATTCTAAGGTCCGTGGGAAGCATCTTTAAAATCTACCATAGTGTCGAAAACCCATAGTGTTTCTGAAAATCCATGATGTTTTTGGTCTGTGTGTTTTCAGCCTTCATTGTTTTTGACCCTGTGCTTCCTACTTTTGTGTGCCTATCCTTTGGCGTCGAAAACTCTATGTTTTTAGTCTTTTTCTATGTCAAAAACCCTATGTGTTTTCAACCTCACAGTTTCTTATCTATTGGTTGTTCCCTAACTGCACAAGTGCGACGAGGTGGGCCTGGTGTCAGAGGGGGCGACAGATGGCACGTTCTTATTGGTTGTCGCATGGCTGCATGTTAGACTTTTCTAACATGTGATCATGCGACCACTTGCCATTTGTCTGCATGGGTCTTGGCTCTTCAAAGTTGGTGGTTGTTGTTTGGCAGTGGTCCCGAAGGTGATGATGTGGCAGCCTATGATTGGTTGTCGCATGATTGCATAGCCTAGTTTTTGGCTATGCGATCATGCGACTGCTTGCCACATGTCCTTGGGGCCTGGTAGCAGGTGATGGGTCATCCTCCAGATGCTAAGTGGCAATGTTCTATTGGTCAGCAGGCGGTGGTGTTATCTTCATGCGGTGGCAGGTAGTGGCGGCGGTTTGTTGGTAGTTAGTCACATGTTCGCATAGCCTTTTGCAAGGCTATGCAATCATGTGACTGACATTTATTGTTAGCTCCATGTGGTGTCAGTTGCGGTGATGGTTGCAGTGGCAGTTATAGTTCACGGGCCGTCGCATGTTCGCATAGCCCATTTTTCAGGCTATGTGATCATGCGACAGGGTGCCACGTGTCCCTGGGGTGCATCTGTATTTGTTGGTGGGTGAGCTGGTAGGTGGTGTCTTGGTGGTTTTCAGCTGGTCTGAGCTAGTAGAATGGTGGATTTGAACATGGGCCCGGGCTAGGGATTTTCAGTGGTAACATGCCAAACTGGTAGGGTGCATGGTAGCGGTTTGTCGCATGTTCGCGTGAGCTAGTTTTTTGACTTGCAAACATGCAAGAAACTCTTTTGTGGCAGCAACAACGTCGATAGTTAAGAGAAGGCAAGTGGTTAGCAGGCTATCGCATGTTCGCATAACCCATTTCTGGGTTATGCGATCATGAGACCAAGCATAATTTGGAGCCCATTTCCTGTGGCGGTGAGTTGTGACTACGCAATTGCATGACTAAGGGCAAATGGTTAAAGAACACAAGCCCGCTAGATTGCATGGTGACCATTGCAGTTTGAGTTTGAATTTATGGTACCATTTTTTGTGGAATTAAATGTAGAAAAGACCCTATTTGGTGAGAAGCTATTTGTAGTGTGGTCCAGGGTGCTTGATGGTTGATTACAGAGGGATTTGTACCATGAGGAATGATTACAATCTTGGCTCGAGAAGTGTTTGCAGCTGGTTGATTAGACCTATTTGAGCTTGATGTTGTGGCTTAACCCCTTGTCATGTCTATGTTTATTCCTCGATGGGGTTAAGTGACTTTGAAATTTTGAATTTGAAATGATCATATGCTTGCATTGTAACCCTGGTATAAAGGGATTTTTGTGGTCATTTGAGGTCATTGGGAGTTTGGTATTCAAGCTTTTTGGTTGTGAGTCCTCTGCCCAGTCTGAATTGTAATGATCTGACTTAGTTTTTGTTGGCAATTGAATGAAAGTTGCAGGACTAAGCTGTAGTTTGTAAGCTTGTTATGCTTGAATTGATTGTATGCACTTAAGGATTCTTCAAACTTAATATAGATATATGATCCTTATCTCTCCTTTGTGTCATTGCAGATAGCTTTTGAGTTTTCTAGCTCACTGCATGTTTATCCATGTATATGTCTTCATTTTTCAGTTCTAATCCAGGATTAGATTAAATGATGCTCTAGATGAGACATAGGTCTATCTCTTGTCTATGTGAGGATTTCATATAAGTAGTAAAGGAGATTATAGATGTGTTTATGGCTTTGAATCTTAGATATAATTCTAGTGTGTGTATGTGATCTATTTAAGAAAACTTGCCCAATGGATGAGGCACTAGCCTAGATGAGTATTTCCTTGTTGACATATCCTGACTTAGATTGTTATGATTCAAACATATAAGATTAAGAACCATTCCTAGATTTTTAGTATTTGGTTGTATGAGGTCCTATCCCATAGTGATGAGGAGTCAATGAATGTGTCATTATCATTTAGTACCCTTTTACTATCCAGTCATCTGTTATATGAACCCAGTCCTTGGTGTGTGAAGTATATTTTATGCTAGGTTAGGTGCACCCACCTTAGTTTTGCAGAGCAAGAAGCAGAAGAGGGCAGTCTTGTCCCTATAGTTGGTCCAGTTACCCTAAGACCTCATAGCAATTTTGGAGCTAACCATTCCTAAGATCCATCTGAGGGTATACTGGTAGACTATTAGAGCATAAGAGTTTTCAAACACCAACAGGAGTGTGGCAGTGCCTAATGAAGGCTTGTTTATATAAGAGTTTGTAAGCTCACTTGTGTGTGAAGGCCTAGTGGAGGTCTTAGTTTGGTAGTGTGTTCTTCCTACTTTGTTGTATAGTGACTCAGGGCATGTTGTCATCCTGAGGTCACTTCTAGTTTAGAGGTGTCAAAGACTTAAAATATGGATTAGGAGAGTTTTAGCACATGTGTGCCATGTAATAGACTCTAATATGGTCTTAAGGATTGAAGTGAGCAAAAGTTGCTTGAGCAAGAAAAATTTGCTCAAAAAGTTGCTAGCAACTTTTCAAAGTTGCTTAGAAACTTTTCCTTATGAAGTATTCACCCTTACCAAGGTGGTTAAAAACTCTAAACAAGCTCTAATCTCAAGAAAAATACTATATTTGACATGAGAAACCCTAATACTGAGGTTGGAAATTATTGTGTACGACTATTGTACAAAGGAACTAGACTGTAACTATGAAACAATGTGTGCCAGTCAGATTTATTGCATGAAACATTGAATGAATGAATTGCATTTGATATATTTGCTTTTATAAAAGTGTTTAGTTGTGGTTTTTTTTAGTTTTCAATACTTCGACTAGGTTATTTATTCTTCTATTTGTACATACATTTGTGTTTTGCACTTGCGAGTCCCTGTCTAGTTTGAAGGGGTTTGTAATGTAGGGCCTGTAGCTCCTATCCCCGCTGTGGAAACACCATGGCTCTTTGAGATATGGTAGTAGAAACCATACCCTATAAATATGTGCAAGAAAGGCCTAGAAGAATAGGTACAAAAAATTGTTTGATCAAGCCCTAGGCGAGACTAAGCAGTGTCCCGCTAGGAGCAGTCAGCAAAGAAAGAGCTCTAGAAGACAAGGGAGTGGGTTTCAAGACTAGCCTTTGGAGGGAGGAAAATGACGTGTATGATGGCCCATTTTTGTGAAGGAGAGAGCCTGAACAATCTAGGAGTGGTGCTTTAGTATAAATTTTAGCCCTATGACCCTGAGAGGCCTAAAGGGCCCTAAAAACCCTCATTCTTGGAGGAAGCATTGTATGGATAGATGGAGGCCCAAAACCCCAAAAATATTTGAGGGTTATACATTTGAATCGAAGTTCTTTTGGAATAGGAGTTTTGGTTATGTGAAAGAAAAGGGTAAAAAGCCCTACAAACCCGGAAGGAGGCCTAATTGGGGCTCTCTCTTGTAGCCCTATTTTGTGAAGGAACTATACAATCGGGTAACAAGCCAACTTTGCTATCACCTTGGAGTTGCTAAACATGTTAAAAAAACACCTTAAAACTCACCTATACCCCTATTAGAGCTTGTGGTGTTGATGGAGCTTTGAGAACCCTTATAGGCCAAAGTAAGGGAATGAAGCTAGGAAGAATGCTAGCAAAGCTTACATAGGAGACGTACTATACTTGGTGGAAGAATTGGGCTAGGTCAAGGGATCCTAGAGTGATTAGGAGTCCTATAGACCATAGTATGTGTCCAAAGTACACTGGGATCCTTGCTAAGGATCAGGGAGCATAGACTAGCTAGTCTATCCCAATCTCCCCATCAAAAGGTGAGAGGGAATATGGATGTAAGTGAGATAAATGATAGGAAGATGGAGGATAAAATGGATGAAACTTGCCCCCAAGTGTAGAGTGCAAGAAGGAGGAATTAAACATGATGCCTATTTGCTAGGTTTTCATCTTGGTACTTGTCCAAGGTGTCACAAGAAGTAGTTTTCACCATAGGACATATTTATTTCTTTTTACTTTTGCTACCAAGGTGCCTATTGCTAGGTTTTCACCAAGGAACTTTTTTTCTCTTTTTTCTTTCTTTTTTTGTATTTTTCAATATTTTCCCAACATCAGGATCTTTGGACAATGCTCTTCTAAATGATATGCTATAATAAACCATGGGTATAACTAGGTTGCTCAAAGATATTGATGAGGTGATGACAAAGGATAGATATGGAGGATAAAGGTGGGTGGTGGTAAAGGTTTTATGCCATAGATTGGATAAGAAGGATGGAATATGGAAAGTAGGTGTTGGAAAATGAATGTGAGGATAAGAAGAAGGTATGTTGTAGATGGAAATGTTGGCAAGATCAACTTTGACACACACTTTGAATAGTGGTGGAATGATGGAGGAACAATAGATGAAGGAGGTGAGGATCTTTTTGAGGTAGTGGATTTTGGAATATAGGAACCCAAATTAGACTTGGAAATTGGAAGATGTTTGGAAGGAGATGGAATGGAAGCCTTTGGAAGCTTGAATGTCAATTTTGATTTTTCTTTTGTGTGCAAGTCTTTCAAAAGTGACTTGGGAATCCACATAGTCTTTGATTTTTCTTTCTTTTGTGATGCTTTTGAATGCATTTCTTCAATGATGGATTTAGGAACCCACATTTTATTTGATTTTTATTTTTTCTTGGTGGACCTTTGTAGCCTTTTGGATATTTCATTTTTCTTTTCATTCACATGTCGATTAAATGGGACATTGTGATTTTTATACACATATGGATTCTTGGATTTATGATTTTTATGTTTCACATGAAAATTGCTTCCAAAAGACTTAGGAATTGTGGATGAATAGGAATAATATGGAGGGTTCATATGGATTGATGTTTGGACATTCTTCAAGTATGTATGCCTTCATTGATCTTGATACATGGTAGGGTAAGTGAATGGACAACTAGTGATGATAGGAATGGAGGATGGAGGAATATATAGACCTAATATGGATGGAAGGGATGAAGAATTTTGTTTTGGGACATAAGAACCCAAAATGGATTTGGAGGATAGTGAAGGCATATGGCTGCGTTTGAATGGAGGGATATAAGGTGTGAAAGGGATATCAATATCTTTGGAAGGAGCTTCATTTCCAATGTTCTCATCTTTAAGATTTATCTTTATACCAATAGGCTCACGAGTAGCTTTGATAGGAACACATTTGATAAGATCAACTGAAGCTTGAAGGGATTTATTATCATGCAAGGGATTTGGAAGAATGATGGTTTCTTGAGGTGAACATGGAGGAATATGACAAGGAAATGATGGTATACTTTGATCTTGGAAAGGATCTTCAAATGGTGTAGAGAGGGTATTTTACTCTTGATATTAAATATGCTCATTGGAAATTTTAGAAGGGATATCTTGATCTTTCTTGGGAAGTGGAGAGAATATGGAACTTGGAAGGGTACTTTGTTCTTGGAATGGAAGGACATCATCTTGGAAGACATGAAAGGATGTAAGGGGATCATCATAGGGTTCTATGGATATAGGAACTTCATCAAATATGGGAGTCTATTGTATAGAATCTTGATCTTGATCTTTACCAATATTTGTTTCTTTTCTCTTTGGATTATCCTCTTGACATGGAGCCACTTCAAAGGACAAGGTAGCTGTTTGGATGTGTGGGGGATGTTTGGAGAAATGATGTAGGATCCTTTTGAATGGGTATAATAGACATTGAAGCACATGAAGCTTTGAGCTCCAAGATCTTTGAAGCATGGAAATGATCTACAGCAAGATGAAAATTAGCTTGGGTTTCTTTTAAAGGCAGCCCTTGAGGGTAGATATAGTCAACGTGAAAAGTGTCATCAATAGGCTCACTCTTTGATGGAGGAATTTTGGATAGTTGTGAAGCTTTGTGAGATGGACGAAGGATGAAAGGAGTATAAGATATGAGAGAAACCTTGCTAGATGGAGGTTTGTGAGATGGACAAAGGATAAAAGGAGTACAAGCTATGGGAGAAACCTTGCTAGATGGAGGTTTGTGCATTAGATCTTGCTTGAGAGTGGTAACTTTTTCTTCATACTCTTTATTATCTTGATCACAAATAGGATCATCAAGAAATTTCCCTTGATCCAAGATAGGTTTGTTTCTCTTAAATGCTTCTTTTTGTGAGGAAGATGAAGATATGGATGGCCCATCATTATAAAAAAAAGGCCAAATTGATCTTAATGATGGCTTTTCAGATGATGTATCTTTTTGTTTTTCCTCATTTTACCTCAAGGTTGATGTGTCAAAATTATGAGGAAGCTTAGCTCTTGATTGAGCTAACTTTATGAAGTATGCTTCTTTATCCCTCTTCAAAATTAATCCCATTATTTCCATAAATATGGGATCTTGGATTGCTTCTAAAACTTCATCTTCAGACACTTCATCATTTTGATTCCAATGGAGATTTTGGTCTTGATTTTGATATTAATGCTCCATAATAGGATTGATTTGTTTCTCAAATAGATTCATCATTATAAATTTTTTTTAGGAATATGATCTGTGTTGCACTGATAAGGAATATCTCTAAAAAGGGTATCCAAAAATGATTTCAAAATCTTTCCAAACCTTTAGGAAATGTCCATTGTTTTCCCTTCTTTTTTTTGGGCATCACTTGCTAGTGTGTAGGCGTGACTTAACAATTAGTACGTGGTTACTAGAATATAGCTAGGTGGTGCTCTACAGGTTAGTAGGTGGATTTTCATTGTTGATAGGAATTTCTTTACTTTTTACTATTTATAAGCTATTTTTCTTTGTGTGTAGGCCGCACTTTGCAAAATAGGTTGTAAATTTCAAATTTTAAAAGTTGTAAGATCAGGTCTGCAGAATATTCTTTTTTAAAAATGAAGTACAAACACAACACACACATTAAATTTATACAATATCCCTAAAACCACACTAAAAGTATATGTTCTAGATCATTTTCACAAGTATAAATAATAATATCTTCCTAGCAATCTACCTAGAGTCAGATCTGTCTTTTAAACATGTTTGGCTCTAAAAGGTAGATTACTATTTAGTAGGTTTTTAATGAACACCTCCATTCTAGATCATGTCAAGTTCTTTTACCGACTTCCGGACTTCCCACATGCAAAAAAGCATGATTCGACACAATCCAAAAGGACTACTAGAGGAATTGAAGAACACTTGCACACAACCTAGTCACTCTCCTATTAAGGAATAATGTATTTGTTTATAGTGGGTCAGATAGTATCATGACTAAAGTGATTGTCTCCCACTTGGGTCATTCCCTCTCACCATCCTTGTAAGGAAATTCTCAGGAGGTAGGCCCTCTAATGCTCTAATTTATCTAGCATGTATATGAAAAAAATAAATCAAACTTAGTCTAACAAGTTTGGGAATTTGGTTCACTTAGAAAGTGAAGAACATATCCCTATTGTCATTCCTTGTTCCAAACACTTCAAATAGATTTGTTCTTTTTCAACCTCTTGACAAGGAGATTCTTATAAATGAAATATTTGGTTAATTCCTCCCTTTCTTTCTACCAAATTGAACTAACATGTTTGGCTTTTTGATCCACTTAAAAAAATGGAGAGCATATGCCTAATGTTTATTCAATTTGACAAATAGTAAGGTTTTTCCTATTAAGCTAGATCCAAAGAATAGCCACAATTTAAACAATGCAAGCTTGATTTGAAAAATACCTCATTTTGTAGCTAGCAAAGGCTAGGCACTTTTTTGAGGTTTTTTTGTTATGTTTATTTTCTTACTCACCTAGTGGCTATCAATCCTACTCCAACTCCTCCAAAAAATTAGTCAACACAACCATACAAAGTGAAGGAAACCAAAATGAACAATTGAAATTGCAATTAAGTGGATTTGACAAGATTTTTCCAAGAAGTTTCAACAACTTAATGCAAGAAAATTTAATTCAAAGTAGGGAGTTTATTCTTGTAAGCATCTAACACCTTAATGCAATGAGCATACAACTTTTCTTCTAATCCCAAAATTTCTAGAATTGCAGTAGTATGAATTTCCTTCTGACATTTTATTTGGATTCTTACCTCTTTTCTTTCTTGAGTGACTCTACTTTCTGGTTTTCATACTTTCCTTTGTTTGCTCATCTGTAGGAAATACATAGACTGAGAGTAATAAAATAGAGTTTAATGATCTAACAACAAATTTAAACAAAAAATGCTAGGCATCATTTATCAACTAAAGAGAGTCAGTTGACAATTAGCAAGCATGATTTTAAAATTCACAGGCATCATTTTACAGTGACTCAAGCTACTTTTAAAGATTAGTAAGCGTAACAATTTACATGTTAGGCATAAAAGTAGGTGAAAATTGCATAAGATAAAATATCCAAAGGGGCAAAGAAAAACTACTAAGCATCGGTTAAAAGATATTAGGCATGACAAATCATTGCAAATTGCGTAATAGAAATAATTACAAGCAGTAAAGAATAACTAATAGGAGTTAGTTCTTGGATCTTAGAAATTGCTTTATGCTCTCATGTGTAACACTTTATCTCATAGGTGTTAGAAGAACAAAATATAGAAGAGAAAGAACCTCGCAGGTGTCAGTCAACTTCTTCTAGGCATTGTCAAAATGCTCATAAGCATCATTGAATCCTTCGTAGGCATCACTTCTCCTACTTTCTACAAAATTTATGTAAAAGTGAAGCCAAAAACACACAAAACATGATAAAAATGATAGAAATGAGGCTCAAAGCCCCACGGTTGGTGCCATTTCTGTGTGAATATTTTACACCTTCATGAAATTAGGATAATCAACTACAATTCTATGAAAATACAATACAAATTTAACCTAAGAATTGAAATTAACATCCACGACATCTCATGCTTCTCTATCCAAGCTTGGTAAGTAGAGCTCTCAGCCTTATTCTCTACTAGTGACAATCCTAGAATGAGAAAATGATAGTACAATGCTTAATTTAGCTCTCAACTCTCAAAATGATAAAAAGATTCAATTCAAGTACTCATGATAATGCTCTCAATCTCACAATATTGCTCAAGATATGACTCAATTGCTATGAAATTTCCTATAATGATTATGCTTTGCACTTGAATTCTCTAGTATAATTATGCTCTCAAAATGACTCTTCTTTATATTAAAATCCCAAGAATAGGGGGTAGAGTTATTTAATCATGATTTATCCTTGGTTGAGTCAAAAAATTTGAAATGTTTTTAAATGGGGGGACAATTTAAATGGTTGTCTCAAAGGTTTGGACAAGAAGACAAATTTGAGTGGTTGAGATTCAAAGTTGAAAATGTGTGATTCAGATTCAACTATTTTGGAGTGATCCATGTGCTTTTGTTCTCAATTCTCATTGATTGCTCAAATTTTGTTGAAAGATATTAGGATTAATTAAATTCCATCAATTAATTAAATTAGCCATGTAAGGGAATAGGTTCAATTTGATTTTTGATTCAAAACTATACAATTAATTGATTAAAATCAATTATATAGTGTTTTTGACCCCTTTAAGCTTGTATTTAATTATTTAATGTCATTATTTGATTTTTTCTTTGATTTAAATGATTTTGTCCAATTTTGATTAATAAATGTCCATTTAAAAATTGATTTGATCCATTTTGATGAGAATTAGAGCATTTGGCTAAGATTTTGCGATTTGAATGATTTTAAGACAGTTGCCTAGTTTTTTATGTCTACAACTGCATAATGCATATGTGAGCTTCTCCATCTTTTCTAGATCTGTGTAGGGGCCTTGATCATATGTCACAATTGTTGTATCAATATGCTTGATGGTCTAATTCAGTACATCTAGTTAGGGCAATAGTGCATTTCTTAGTTGTGCAATCTTTTCAATCTCTTTTTCTAACTTCTCTGTCTTGTCTATTTTCCATTGATAAAAATTATTGCAAACATTTATATCTTGAGAGGGATCTTCAACTGATTTCCTTATTGTTGCAATCAGGGACTCTACTTCTTGAATCTTCTTTGAGTGTTCTGAAGTGATTTTATCTTTGTTCATGTAATCAGCTATCTTCTTTCTTCCTTTTGTTGCTATCTCCTTCAACATTGATTCTCCAATCTTTAGAGAATTGAGGTCTAAAGAGAAATTGTTTATAAAATCATTCTTTCTTTTCTTATTGTATTTTTCTTTTGCAATTTTTGTCCCTGAGTCTTCTAGACTTGAAAAGTTTTCCTTGAAGTTTGACAAAATGCTGCTAACATCATCCATAGAATGAACATTGACCAATTTCTTTTCTATAGGAAATAGATTATTCAGTATGCCAAATGATTCCACAAAGAGAGGGTTTCTCATTACTTTCTTTTCTTTGTCTTTCTCCATAGCCATCACACTTATCTTTATCAGATATTCTTCTCCCCATGAGTCTAAGCTTGTTGTATCATGAGTCAAGCTTGACAACAATGATATGGATGACTTAGGAGTAAGAAATGTTCTTTAACTTACATCTGTACATTCAATTTTTATCTTTATTGGGATCTCAATAGAAGGCTCTTCTTTAGGTTCATCTTCCTTTTCATTTTCTTGTCCTGTTATATCTTTAATTAGGACTTTTTCTTGCTACATAGGTGTTTCTTCACCGCAAAGGATCTCAGCTTCTTCAATACTCACAAAGGATTCTTTAGACTTATCTAGATCATTATTTGTTGCCACCATGGATATTTCAATATCATCGATCACAATATTTTTGAATCTTTTGTTTCCACTGCTTCAGTAGGTACTGTAACCTTGGGCATAGAAACTTGTGGACCTATCTTAGGTGCATTTGAAATCTCTAATTCTTTTTCTTTCTAAGAGGGAACTGAAGTGGCTTGAGGTGCAGACATACAAGGAGGGTACATGTGTCTATCCAAAAACACTTTCTCAAATACTTTCTTTGTCTCCTTCACAATCAACTCATAATCATTGTTCATTATATGTAGAGTTCTGATCTTAGATCACAGACGGGGCTTAACCAAATCTAACAGTATCATCTTTTTTTCTAATGAACAAACAAGAAGATTATCATCCAATGTCTTCTCTCTAATTCTCATATCCTCCTCTATAGCTTGTCTTTTTAACAAGTCAAGTATGTTCCATACATTATCAGGGATGACTGTCTTAAGTTCCAAAACTACTTTTTGAACTTAATCATATGTTTGATGATTATAAAATGAATTTCTGAATTATCAATCTCATGATATTTGTCATAGAATTTTCCGATTTGATCTATCTTGCCTTCATAAAACAACTCTTGTTCTTAAAACTTCCAAATTTGATCTAAATCCTACCTCAAGAGGTGCTTGAGTGTTCTTTCCTTTGCTTCTAGTTGTTCTTGAGGATGGGTGGCTTGCGTCAATTTTCTTCTTTCTTCTAAACACCTTGCTTGGCTCAGGAGGTGGAGTGGACTCCATATCAACTGTAGTTGTGGGTGCTAAGGTGTTAACATTAGTCTTACTCTTCTTATCCTTTGGATCATCAACATATTTTACTTCTTACAGTTCTTCTGATGAGGGTGCACTCTCAATTTTCATAGAAATTTTGGCTTCCCTTTCTTTATATATGTCTTCTTGGGTAACACCATGAATTTTTAGAATATCTGAGGTAATCCTAGATGCTTTTCTCTTATTTGTTGCACTGTATAAGATAGAATCAACTTGTTTTTTCTTCTCTTCATATGTTCCCCATCTTGGTTCATTGGGATCCTTAGGTTGTAAGGAAAATCAGGTGTGGAAACAACTTCCTACACTAATCTCTAAAGGAAAGTATTGTGCAAATTCTTTTAAATCCTTACAATTTCAGATTCATTAACTACTTTAACAATGATATTGCAGCCATATACCATGCATACAGAAAATAAAGAATGACACAATGATTTACCCTGGGGAAACCTTTTGGTAAAAACCCCAACACTCCAAAACCTGCATAGTGTATTAATCAAAACTATTACAGTTTACAATACACTTGCAATGCAAGTTCTTTTAGAAGATTTTTCCAACTCTTGAAGACAAATCACGGTAGCATAAAATGTTTCAACAATACACTTACTTCTCCTATCTTCACAACCCTAAAAAATCTTATATCATGCGCTTCCTTTTTTAGGGAAACTTCCAAAGATAGTCGTATTAGGGTTTTACCATTCTCCGAGAAAATAGGAACTCTAGGAAGTTGTGTGCCCATTAGATGTCTAAATAGTTAAACTTGAAAAAAAACATAAACATATAACTCTTTTGTGTTTGAAATCATTAAACTACATCTAAAAATTTGTGTTCTTGCTTCTCTTAAATTTCTATGAGATATCACCTTGTCTAGTGATTGTCATAGTTGTTTGGATTGTTTATTATGTATGGTTACCTCCTCTAATGCATCTAGGGTGAAATACCTTTGGATGTCATAAAGCGATTACTCCCTTGAGTGTGGCTACTACTAGTCACCTTGTTATGTGGATGTGTTATGATTGATGATTCATTTTTATTTGATTTACGAATTGTTTGTGTTATGTATGGGCTGACATTGAAATTTTTGAACTTTCTTATGATTGGATTAGTCACCTAACTCTCTTTTCGCTATCTATTTTGTGACATTAGTCACACTTGACTTACTATTGAATTACCATGGTACTTTTATGATTTATTGTTGAGCTTGGAATTCCCCCACTTGGGTTTTTTTCCTTTTGAGTTTTGTGGTGGTTACTCTGAATGTTTGTTATTGTTAGCCTTGTTCTGTGATAAGTGTTGTTCTATCATGTTCATCATGAACCCCTGATAGTATGTATAAGGGAGGACATCATGGAGATGGTGCTATGCTATGTTTGTTGTATGAGATTAGGATCGTTGTGTATTCTATATGTCTACATAGGCGTTGCATTAACTGGATCATTTTTCATGAACTTCTTGACTTATTATTGGTTATAGATATGAATGTGTGTTCTTTATGCAATTGATCCTAGACGTTTTCTATGATGATGAATGAATAAAGGTTTAGATCCATTTTTTATTATAAATTAATGATTGAGCAATGTGATTTTCAGTTTGTTCCTAAACTAGGTATTATATTGTTCTTAAAGACTGCATATCATGTTCTTACCTTATGGTTTGATTTTAGATGTTATGTTTTGTTTTTAGTAAATGCTTCGTGTTTGGGGGATATGTATCCTCATCTATTCATAGGCTTCCAAGAGTAAGCCTAATCCTAGGGGGGGTGGATGTAGTACCTCGCCCCTAGTCTGATTTTATCAATGTTATGATTACTTTAGGATGATAGATTATACGTTAGGAAATCATTGATGTATATGATTTTACTAACCCCATACTGGCATGTGTATGGTTGATGTGTTTGTTTTACATTTATGTTTGACGTGCTTGATGTGGTTGAGGGATGGAGTTGTAGTTACTTGCTTGCGAGATCCACACAATCGGCCAATCCCCACCATTATCTGTTATGTATTTATATATATTTGTACATGCGGGTGTTGTATGTAGGTTCGCAGGTACCTGGCATCGTCTTCCCTGAATTGTCAGGATGAGCGTGCCCTATCACAATATCTCAAATGGTAAGAGAGGGGAGATAACACAAATCCAAAACCCTAACCCAAACCCATTTATCCTAGTTGTTGGATAAGTATCTATTGACTACCCTATCCGAATTTGTCAGGTTGGCAAAGTTCATGGATCCCTTTCTGGTGTTGCTTGGTTTTGGTTTTCTATGATTTTATCTCATTTGGCTTTAGTTGGTTTGAGGTTATGTGGGTGATTTTAATGTGATTATGCATTTATTGATTATAGTTGATTTATGTTTATATAGATTATTTTATGCGGTTATCAATGTTAGGTGCATAGTTGAATTTTATGATTAAATATGCTCCTACGATTAATTGAGGAAATTAAATTAAAGTTGATTATTTGATTATTTGGAAATTAATATTGATTATGTCCTAAGTTTGTTTTAATGAAATTTAATTAAAATAAAATAATTGATTATTTAGATTTAATTGATTATTTTATTAATAATTGAGTTTTATTATGTTTGTGAGTATTATTAAATAAATTAAATATTTAATTGCATATTTTAGGATGCATTAAGTATTTTATTTATTTAATAAATGAATTTAAATTATTAACATGTGCAAATTGAAAAGAGAGTTGTCAAAAAGTGAACAACTAGTTTTCAAATGTCAGGTTGTGTTATATTTTAATTAATTAATTAATATTTACTTTCAATTTTGGAGTGAGAGTCTGATCAGGAGTTGTCTTATGAGTCATTTCTAATTTGGAGTTGATATATGAGTTAGCTTTTGAGTTGTCTTTACGGATGGCATGAATTTGGGAAGGCAATTCCTATTAGGAAAATTATTGCATTCATTGGAGATTAGACAGGTTTCTTTGGAGGAGAATTTTTGGAGAGCATGTGTGCTTGAGGTTTTGAGAATTCTTGGTTTTTTGTGGTTTCTTTTTGATTTGGGGTTTGATTGTGCATCTAGATTGGGCACCTATTTGCAACATAACTTTCAGATCGGCAGGTTGGGTTTGATTTTGGAGAAAATTTTATTCTCAAATCTACAGGGGTTTCCATTTTTATTCCATTTCTGGCATTGGATCTAAGGTAGGCTTTGGATTTTCCTATTAGATTTGTTTCCACATCTATTTATCTTTCTGTGTCTTTATAGATTTCTATGTTTTCTATTTTTGTAGATCTGTGTTTATATTAGATCTGGGTATTCAAAAAACTCGGTATAGTTGTTTTATATATATTATCACTATTTGGCATTGTACTGTTATGCTGGAAAAATTTTGTTAGGAGAAGAGTGTGTAGTACTCAATTTTATCAGTTTCCACATGTCTTCACCTGTCATTGAATCTTCTAGATATAGCTCTTATGTGTCATAGGAATCTGTCATAATCATTTCAACCATGATCTCCTTACACACAATTCAAGATGCCGACACATCAAGTGAAGTGACACATCAACATGCCAACTAGACATGTACACTCACACTTTAATTACATTATTTGCAAGAAATACTTTTCACAAAACAAATAATAAGAATAGGAATTATCCAAGGTTGAGACACCTTATTCCTAACATAGGTGCAGATAGAAGGACTTGTGCATAGCTTTCCAAAATATTCTCATCAACTTCATAACCAACTGGATGAATCCACTTTGTTCTAGGCTCAACTGCTTCCATGCAAGTAGAATCAGTTTCCACCATAAAAAAAATTTTGTCCTTGTAATTCTCTACCAAATTCTCAGGAATTCTGTACCTTCTCTGCATCTTAATTCCAAATGTTTTTAGAAAAAAAATAAACAAAAATAAATAAATATATATATATATATATATATATATATATTTGGGGGGTCGGGTGAAACCCTTCCCCCGCGACAAAGCTTGGCTCTTGCCACCACCCTCTTGCCGGGAGCGGAAGTAGTCCTACTACCATCCTTAGGGGCAATGGGCAGGGGAATCCCCGCCACCCCTGCTAGGGTGGTTGGGGATTAGAAACACCATCATCCAACCAGTGGTGGTGAGGGGCTCGACTCCTCTCCATGCGACTGCTGGATTTGTGCACGCGTAGCTAACAGATCGCTGGACATTATAAATGCCAAAAAAAAAACATTTTTGTTTATTTTTTTGGTATGCTTGTAATATAAATAAAAGCTATAGTAATATTGTTTAAAAACAATATTCTTTTTTTTACAAAAAAACAAAAATATATATTCAAGAACAATAGAGATTTAAAAAATAACCCTCTAATCTAATATTTTTTTTAAATGTATAAACTGATCCGTAAAAAAGAAATAGAAAGATCTAAAAAGAAAGAACTTTTACAAATGATTTTTGCTTTAAAATAGAAATGAATAAATACATTTCATTCCTATGTAAATAAAAGAAAAATTTAGATCTTGAGCTTTAAGAAGAGATTTGTATGTAACCGGAACTTATACCCTATTATGGATCTTGAGGAAATGTTGATGATTTTCTGGGTTCACCTTTCTTCTATGACCAAACTCTAGCATTTTTTAGAACCCAAATACACACAAGAGAATATGTGTGTATATACACACCCTTGGTGTATACGCACACATGTTCACATGTGAGAACAAAAAAAAAAATCTTCTCAGCCCACCTCTCATGCCTCTAGCCCTTCCCTGCATACGCAAATGGCAAAATTAGGGTTCTCAAGCCTTTTTAAATGGGGCCTAAATTAGGGTTAGGAATGCCCACTTAGGAGTATCATTTTTTTTCCTTTGCTCAATTTATTATTTATTTATGGGAATTAGTGTTACTTTATTTCATAATGTTTACTTAGATTTATTAATAATTTTTGTTAGGAAACTTTTGAATACCCCCTTTTATTTTCAAATTAATTATTATTGTAATGTGAAAAGTTTATTTTTTTGTTTGGTACTAGATATATTTTATAAATTTGTCTATCAGAACTTTATTAAAATTAACTTAGAGACTAATGTTGATCAAATTATTATGATATAATCTTTTATTATTTGTATTTATTTAAGTTTTAAGATTTAGAGATGGGTATTTTATAAGATGTATAATTAAGTTATGAAATATATTATTTAATTATTAATCATTTAATGATCATATTATCCTTGTTTTAATTGGGTTAGAAGGGAAAATTAAAATATTATTTTAGATTTTCTTAAAGAGGAAATTAATGCCAAACTTTGAATATTTGATTTACTCTTTGTAACAACTTGTATATATTTTAATTTCTTTTAGAAAAATGACCTTATTATAAAAATGGAGTAATAAATTAAATGTTATTAATGAAATAACTTTAGTAATGTTTCTATTGAATATTCTTCTAGAGATTTTCCCTTTCTCCTTTATTTCTAGGAGGACCCTAGGTGAGACTTTACTTTCCTTAATTAATTACTTCATTAGGTTTATTGAATAACTTAGTAACCATGCAATTAATCTCTGGAAGGAAACATTATAGTGATTCTAAATTCTTTGAGACTAAACCTTAGATTTGACCAAGATCAAACAATGGACTAAATTTTGACAACCTAGTTAGGATCCTTTCATTGGCATTGACTAAATTGTTGACTGACATATAAGGGATGTTGGCATGCTAGTGCATGCCATGACTTCCCTTTATGTGTCGATTGGTGATGGTCGATTTGTCTCAAGCTTCACATCATGCGAGCATGGTGTGTAACCATAGTTGTCATTTAGTGTTCTTTCAAAAAAAATATTGTTATGTTTTGTAATTGTATTTTTGGGCATTACATTCTAGTATCATGTAATGCCCAAAATACTAGGACAAAACACAATAATCTTTTTTTTTAAAGAGTACTAAACAAATCTTAGGTTTCTTACTAAGTTATACTAAAACTCTAAATGTAATACAATGACGAACACATAAAACTCACAAGGGGAATCATGGTAGGCACTAGCTTGCCAATGTCCCTTTCTCCTCAAGTGTGTTAGTTTGGTGAAACCCTAATTAGGGTTTAACATAAAAGTTACAAGGGGGAATAAAACTAATTATTATTAATTGGAACATAATAAGTTCCATTAATAGGAATAATATTATTGTATTCAATGGTAAGTATTAATTTCAATTAAGATTCAATAATCCTAATAGTTAATCCGACAAAGGGATTTGAATATTTAAATAATACAATAATTACCCAACCGATTATTATTATTGCTAGGGAAAAATAATCCAATTAAGACCCTCCTAGGAGTTAATAATTTATTTATCCCCTAATATTTCTTATTTTTATTAAAATTTATTATTTTGAAAATTATTGAAATTTAAATAAGGAACTAATGTTAATATTTTTTTTTCTTTTATTTATATTGCATCTAATTGTGAATTAAAAAAAATAGAAATGGGATTCTAGCATGATTTATTTTAAATCTCCAAATCCATGTAATCCTTTAAGGTGCTCTCAAATGATGCCTTAAGTAAAATTATAGGTAATGTAGGTGTGTTTTTATCTAGGTAAAGATCAAAGACCTTACCAACAATATGGAAGTACATATATATGATCAAAGAGACAAATCTTAATATTTTTCTCTTGTCATGCTTTATAGCTCTTATGTTATCAATAATATTTGCATGCAAGATCTCACAAAGATTAAACTATCCATCTTCTTTCACTATCCTTATTGTTTCCAGAATTGTAGTTGTGAATACACTATTAACTCTGTTTGCATGTTGAAACTTGTACCCAAGTATCATAGCCATGATTTTGATGGTTTTCTCCTCTGTAGGCTCAATAGTCATGCCACGCTTGTGACTTCTAGTCTTTCAAGATTTCTTAACCTATTTTCTAACATCTTTTCGTGCGGGAAGAAGGGTGCCAACCTTATAAAGTCCAGTCATCTCATGAATGAGATCTCCTATTATGCAAACAGGGACTTCACCAATCCAAAATAGATCATCATGTATTATGCTGAGTAATATCTTGACCCATTTTGACTCATAAAACTCATGTGTTATTGCATAGTCAATAATAGGGTTATCTTTGAGGTGTGTGAATTCATTCTTGAATGTAAAGTCCCAATTAACCATAGATACCATGTGCGATCTTATACAATCCATTCCTATAGATTCCTTCTTACAATATATGTAAGCGCAAATATCCTCAACATGCATAACTCCCATCGGAGTCCTGGAAAATGCTCCTTCTAAATAACATAACAATGACTTAAATGGATGCTTCTTAAATACATATCTCTTCCTTTCTGTGACATCAAAGACTACTAGAGTCTCCATTACTTACTTGCTTTAATGCTCAAATATGATTCCAAAGGGTTTTCTAAAATGAATCATCTGAGCTAGGGTTCTAGAACAACTTATCTCTTCTTCACTGATAAAATGAATGAAATAATTCAACACTTAGATGCTATAATCTCAGGTTCTCTTCAAAGGTTTGATCTTGATTGAAAAATTGAAGATAATATATCTCTGGTGCCTTATAAATCAGAATCTTGCAATTAATGCTCCCTGTCGTAACACAAACTTCAACTGAGAATTCAAAACTCATTCACTGCTTACATTAAAACTATTGGCTCTTACATATTGCTTCAAATGGCAATCAAACAATTAAAACCAAAGGTGCATACTCAAAGGGTGAGTATACTAGCCACACAGGGGTCTAGAGCTTATCTAGCTCCACCTATGACCATGAAAATCATTTAACCAGAAGTAGAAGGTCTATCCACTATGGATGAATCCACTACTTTGTCACTGACATTATCTTTATTTACTTCCATCCAAATATTGCTCGCATCTTCTATAGTTTTCACAAACTTGACTTCTCTAGATTCATTAAGTATTGATCCTTGAGACTTATCAGGTCTATCATGTCTTTGCCCTTGTTATCTGCAAAACTTTAAGATATGTCCAACCTTATTACAAGAGGAACAAATGGCTAGAGGCCTTATATTCCTAGGTGCATTTATGTGAGTAACCATGTTGCATTCTTTAGCTATGTGTCCACTGAAATGGCATATCTGACATGTAATGTTCATAGGACTTCTAGTACTTTGTTGTGGTTTATTTCTCTGATTGTGCTATATCTAACTTGATCTACAATGTATAGCTCTATGACCAAATTTATTGCATGAATAACAGTACCATTGAAAGGTCTTACCTCTTTACAATATCTTGCTATATGTCCATGCTTGTTACAAGCATAAAAAGTTTGGTTTACTTGCTTGCATTCATCTTTAGGTGGTTCTATCTTAGCTTTAGTATGATTTTTAGTCTTCTTAGGTTCTTTATACTCTTCTGGTGCTTTCATTATTTCTTGCATTGCATTGATTTGCTTTTGTACTTCAATGAATCCGATACCACTGGAATCTCCTTTTATCCTTTATGCATAAATTTGTGAGTCTAATAAATTAGTACTTGTGTGAAATTTTTCAATATGATTCTTGGCTTTTGTTAATTTAGATTCCATCTTTTTCTTGATGTTCTCTAACTCCAAGATTTTTCAAGTTTTCTTGCATAAGCTCTTCATCCAACTATTTGTTCTCTTTCGTCTTTTCCTCAAAGGTTGTTGTGCAGGAGCACCCCTGGGAAGCCAGTTGGCTATCCTATTTTTGGTGTGCAAAGACCCTCTTGAAGGGAATTGTAATTAGATAAGTTTAGGTGGACCAAGTGTGGTGTGGTGTTAGTCTAGGTTAGTGGTTATTTCTAAGCTAAAATCTCAAATTTAGTTTCATTAATGCACTGTACCTGATGATGTCGTCAGATGGAAAAATGATGTGATCAATGTTTTTAGCATCCTTTGATGCCTTAGGGAGTATAACTAAGGTTAGATATGTTAGTTGGAGTTAAGTCACTTCAAAAGTGAAAAGTTGAAAAAGATGTAAAAATGTTGCTTGTGCAACATTTGCAACTTTGCAAAAGTTGCTGACAATAAAGGCTATATTTAAGGGTTTCAACCTTAGTAGGGTTTAGAGTTTCCAAAAAGGTATAAACGTATGAGTTGAGGATATTTAAGGTGTAAAAACCCTAATTTAGTGGATTGGATGACATTTTGTACGGTCTAGCATATAGAGCCAAGAAGGATTTTCTGTAACAGTGTGAAGCTTTAAGAAAACAATGATAGTTTTGACTGTACATGGATTAATTCTAGGGATGTAGCTATTGAAATTCATTGTTTAACATTTCTTAGTGTGTTTAAAGATTTGAGTTTGTTCTTTAGTTGAATATTCATAGCATTTGTAAATTCATTTTGTTTTTCTCAGGTTTCCATCTAGTTTTGATAGTGTGTGAAAGATGTGAGCCTAGCTCCATTTCCCACCGTAGTTCCTGTATGCCCTTTTGGGAATGGAGACTAGGGTTAATGAGCTTCAAGATGCCTCAATTTTGGGCTTTGAAGATGCATGCATGGAATTTTAAGATCTTTCCCTAGGTGAGCTGTGAGTAAAGCCTAGCTAGGAAGACCAAGAGTTTGAGTAGGAATATTGCAGGAGTGGTGTCATGAGCCAAGAAGGCCATGAATGTGTTTTTTGGTGATTTTTAGGTACTCAAGGAATAGGAGGAGTGCCCAAGGAATTATCTTGCCAAGTTTTAAACACAAAGACCAAAGACTGGTCTAAAAACTAGTAGAAGGCCCTAATTATGAAATAGGTTGTACGGATAGTGTTGGGACCCCAAACCAAGAAAATATTGGAGGTCTTAGGAAATATATGTGAACTACCAAAAAATATCAGGGGTTCTTTGAGGAGATTTAACAGTGAAGGTGAATCCTACATTTTAGGAGGCCTAATTGGGCAAAAAGGCTATAAGGCCTAAATCATAGGAAACTAGAGAGCGATGGAGGAATGGATAGACATGGAAAGAAGAGACTCAATTTAGGATTCAAAATTGTAGTTGAAAGAAGCCCTTAGCTTCTGAAAATTCTAACCATTGGTCAGGGCTTGTGAGTTATGGATTAGCAGCATTCTCTTGAAGAGAAAAAGTAGAAACCAAAGCAGATAGGAAGACTCTTGATAGTGGGCAAGGATTTATTCTTTCCAAGTTTTTTAGGGTGGATTGAGGAAGCCCTAAGAGGTCCTAAGTGTAACCTATGAATATTTCAAGACAACTCAAGGTAATCCTAGGAGTCTCCCTATTAGTTGTCTTGCTATCAGTTAACTATTCATTCAAATCTTCAATCTGATCCTTCAGAGACATGTTTTCTTCATTTAGCTTTTTGACCATTTTTCCCAAATCATTCATTGAAAAATATTTCAAATATTTTCTTAATTTATTGATGAATACTTGTGAGCCATTGACCTTCAATTTTAGTTCTTCAATTTCTTTTTCAGAACTGTCAAGATCTTCAAGAGCTACTTCAAGATTTTTCTTCAGATGTTTCACTTCTGTTGAATCCATGATCTCCTCAAGTGGTTAAAATTCTCTTAGAGGACCAAAACTCTGATACCAATTGTTAAGAATGGGAACATTGAGAGGAGGGAGGGGGTGAATTAGTGCTCTATAGTTAATGTTTTTCTCCTTCATTGAAACTTAGCCCAATTACTTGAATATTGAAATGAACAATAAAGAATACAAGATAATCAACCATAACATATAACACAAGATATGATTATAGGGAAACCTTTGCCAGAGGAAAACCCCGGTGGGAGTTACTACCCATGAATAATTGCACTAGTCTTATGAACCTGTTAAAGTTCCTTTTCCCTATTAGGAGTAGTCTTTACAATGCTCAGTACAATGAATCTATTAAGAGTTTGATAGAAAAAACCCTGTTAGGGGTGGATAGATCACTTCCAAAGCTCACTTCTCAATGAAGAAGGCTACAACCTCCTGATAATTAGATACACACTATATTTGGAAGGGTCAACTAATGCTTTGACATTGTTGTCTGATCAGTTCCTTTTGTGCGTTGATGCTTTAACCTCTCGTAAAGATTTATCTCATACTGACAAACTTACTTCACATGCTTCTTCCTTTTGTCTCTATCTCTCTTTCTCAAATACAAAAGTGCATGTCAAATATATATATATATATATATATATATATATATATATATATATATATATATACACGTGTTGAATAGGCACAACCAAAACTAAATACTTTGTGAGCCTAAAACCTAACACATACAATGCTTCCAATAAAATTGGATTAAGCATGTTTACATATAATGATAATAACATGTTTAAATCACTATTACACTAGGTGTGTAGCCTTTACAAAACAAAATGATACACGATAAGAAAAAAACTTTATGTCAGCTACATGCTCTATTATGCTCTACCGCTTAACTCCCAATGTCACTTAGACTTGTTGCAACTTCCTAATACTATCAAATCTGACCACACATTCTTAGACTTAACATAAAGACATACTCAAAATATTATATCCAAGGGTGCATACCATAACTCAATCATAAACATGTGTGTTGATGCTCTAATCATCAAGTACATCATTGTCTACACTATCTTCCATACTTAGCCAAAATATGATCTTCAAAGTTTGTGTGTTGACTATCAAAACTCTATATGACTTTTTTTCCATAATGAAAATACAAAACTAGTCATATACTCTTAGTAAAGTCAACTTTCCAACACAATCCAGTATTCTGACTTACTCCTTTTGCAAGTTCACAAATTCCAAAACTTTTTACAAATTTCTGAACATCTTTATACAATTATGGCCAAAAGTATTTCTCCTTAAGAAAATTCAATTTCTTATCAACACCAAAATGTCCATCCAAAGCACTACTATGTTTCTCTTTTATCAAATTGGTTCTCATTGGTCCTCTCAGTATACACAACTGAATACCTTTAAACTACATACCTTCTTGAATGAAATATTCTTCCCATTTAGTACTTGGTTGATCTTGAATAGGAGCCCTATAGTTTCTCTATGGCTCAGAAAAATTAGGATAAAATTCACAAGAATCTCTCATGTCATCAAAGCCAAGAACTTCAATTCTCATCTCAGTCATCGAAGATCTCCTTCTACTCAATGCATCATTAACTTGGTTAGGGACTCCACTCTGCAAATACTCAACTCACTTCATATGTCTCTGATTCAACTTATTTTGACTACCCAAATGTTGTAAAGATTTATGATCGGTATACAATAAAAATTCACTTGGTATAAAATAATGTCTCCATTTCTTCAGTGTTTTAAAAATAGCATAGAATTCTTGATCATACAGAGAGTATTTCCTTTTTGCATCATTCAACTTCTCACTAAAGAAAGAAACATGTCTACCTTCTTGACTCAACACCGCTCCTATTGCACTTCCACTTGCATCACATTCCACATGAAATACCTTATTGAAATTAGGCAATGCTAACATAGGAAATTCATAAACCTTCTGCTTCAAAGTCTCAAAACTTTTATCAGCTCCATTTTTCCACTTGAATCCTCTTTTATCTCCTCTCATAGTCTCAATAATAGCATTACAAATTGAACTGAAATTCCTAATGAAATTTTGGTAAAAGCTTGCAAAACCATGAAATGATCTTACCTCACTAGCATTCTTAGGTGTAGGCCAGTTCAAAATAGCTTCAACATTTTCAGGATCCATCCTCAAACCATCACTTGAAATCACAAATCCCATTATACAGAATCTCCTCTTTTATGAATGAACACTTTTTTAGATTTATTAGCAACTTTTCTTCTTTCAACCTCTGCAATTCTTGTTTAACATGCAAAAAATGTTCTTCTCTAGTCTTACTGAATATCAGGATATCATCTAGGTATACAATCACAAATTTGCCTAAGAATTTCTTCAAAACCTCATTCATCAACCTGATAAAAGTACTTGGTGCATTAGTTAAACCAAAAGGCATAACCAACCACTCATAAAAACCTTCTTTTGTCTTGAAAGAAGTCTTCCATTCATCACCTTCTCTGATTCTAATTTGATGATACCCTCTTTTCAAATCAATTTTCATAAAATACTTTTCTCTAGTCAAAATTTCCATTATGTCATCTATTCTCGGTATAGGAAACCTATATTTCACTATTATCTTGTTGATTTATCTAGAATTAGTGCACATTCTCCATTCTCCATTCTTCTTAGGTGCCAATACAGCAGGTACTACACAAGGACTCAAACTTTCTCGGATCAAACCTTTCTGCAACAATTCTTGAATCTGTTGGTTCAATTCCTGATTCTCGATAGGTGTCAACCAATGTGGTGCCTTATTAGGTAAAATAGCTCTAGGGATTAAATCCATGAAATGATCTATGCTTCTCTTCAATTGCAAACCATCAGGTACATTATAAAAAATGATCTCACTATACTCAGTGAGTAACTTATCAATCTCCACAAGGATACTATCCTCTATTTTCTTACTCAATTTGTTAGGAATCACAGCAAAACATACATGATCCTTTTTCAAATCCTTAACAAAATTTCTTCCTTCCATCAAGAAAAATGTCACAAATGTACAAACATTACTAATAGGTTCTTCAATCAAAGGTAACAAGATTTGTCTTCTTCCATTAGCCCAAATAGTATATTTATGTAATCTCCCATCATACATAGCATGTCTATCATATTTCCAATGTCTACCCAAAAAAATATGACAACAATCCATAGGCATGATATCACATAACACCTTATCATAGTACTTTCCAATTTTCAAATTCACATAACATTGTTCACTTACTAAGAGTGTATGCTCATCTTTGATACATAAAATTTGATAGGGCTTCGAATGTTCTAACCTTTTCAACTACAACTTTGCAACCATTTCCTCAGATGCTAAGTTCTCCAAGCTACCATTGTCAATGATTACCTTCCAAACTTCATCAGAAACTCTACATCTGGTCTTGAACAAACTTTTCCTTATCGAATCTTCCTTGTTATTTTCACTCGAAAGTGCTCTCCTTACCATGAAGTTATTTTCCTTCTCAGGTTCTTTCGGTGTCTCTTCTTGCACCAAAGAGTTTCTACTACTACCGACCTTCTTACTTGCATGTGTACACTCAAATTATCTATGTCCTTCTTCTCCATAATTGTAACAAGTTCCATGGAAACCACCTCGATAGTTACTGCCTCTGACTCTTGATGAACTTTCACCTTTCCACTTGGTCTTTCCTTTATCTAGATTTATCTTTTCAGGTTCAGATCTATTGCTTTTACCATAAGATCTACCTCTTTCTCTAGGGAATCTACCACCTCTACCTCTTTGTCTTTTCTCATGTCTTTTGTTCAATTTCTCTTCAAATTTCAATGCAAATTGATAAGCCTCTTCAATGTTCTCCAATTTGAACAAACTGATTTCTTCCTGGACAAAAACTCTCAATCCATTTAGGTATCTAGAAATTCTTTCAACATCATCTTCATCATGTCCAGATCTGATATCTAATCTATAGAATTCCTTAGTATATTCTTTTATTGATTTCTCTTTCTACCTCAAACTTTGCATTCGCCTAACTAGGTTAATCTTACAATCACAAGGTAAAAAATTTCCTTTCAATTTATTCACCATTTTATTCCATACCTTGATTTTTTCTTTTCCTTTCCTCTTTTTGTCCAACTACAGGTGTTCCCACCACAAGGATGCATGACTTTTCAACTTTGTGCTCACAATTATCACCTTCTTTTCATTTGGTACATTTTCATACTCAAAATACTTTTCCATCTTAGTGATCCAGTCCACCAACTCATCTGAATCAAGATTTCCACTATACTCAAGAGGATTAAAGTGTGGTGCAGACTTCAGATTTGTCAAATCCTTCAACAATATTTCCTTATCTTGATCCATCATAGGTGTAGGTTCAACTTCACCTTGTGTTGGCATTAAGCAGAATTGCCACTAGTGACAACACTTATTTGCATTCTGAGTGCAAACCGAGCAGAACAGTGAAAACTAAGCAAGACAGTGCAAACTGAGCAAGACAGTGCAAACCAAGCAGAATAGTGCAAACTGAGCAGAACAGTGCAAACTGAGCATAACAGTGCAAATTGAGCAAGACAGTGCAAACTAAGCAAGACAGTGCAAACCGAGTAGAACAGTGCAAACCGAGTAGAATAGTGCAAAAGGAGCAAGACAGTGCAAACCGAGCAAGATAGTGCAAACTGAGCAAGATAGTACAAACTGAGCAGAACAGTGCAAACTGAGCAGAACAGTGCAAACCGAGCAAGACAGTGCAAACTGAGCAAGACAGTGCAAACCGAACAAGATAGTGCAAACCGAGCAGGACAGTGTAAATCGAGTAACATTATGTCTACCGAGTCACCAGTATTTACCGAGTTCAAAACCTACCAAGTGGTTAGTATGAACTGTGCCTTCACTTCTAATGAGTGCATGATGATGCCGAGTAATGCAGTGGACGCCGAGTATCAAAAAGTCACCGAGTTAGTTTGCAGGAACTGTGTAACCATACTTGGGCCGACTTAGTGGCACTTATGTTTATTTGTCAAGCCAACTTTGTAATTGTAATTGTAATTAATTTTTTAGACTTGTATATAAACAATGTTGTAAAAATGTCAAGATGTATGAAATAAGTATGAAATGTGAAAAAGAAAGAAAGGCAGAGATAAGCGAATTACAAAGGGCTTCAGCAGTATAAGGAACAACAAAGACAAATTCATCACAGAAGGTGATCAGTACATCAGCGAATCTCATTCAGCAATCCAGTTGCAAAGCAAGAGATCTACTGTTTCATCCTAATAGGTGAATCAGTACTAAAATCCTTTAACCAGGTAGACTTAACAGTCTTTTGTGAAATCTCTTTACCGAGTACATACTTCTTTTGTAAGTTTGTAAAAAACCTCTAACAAGGTAGACCTAGCAGTCCTTATTGCTCCTAGCAAGGTAGATCATTAGAAGTGATCAATTGTAAGCCTTAACTGGCCAACTTTATTTTGCAGTACTAAAGCTTTGTGGGTTTCATCCCCACCCCAGTTTTACTTTCTTTTTGGAAGGTTTCTGGGTAACCAAATCTATGTGTCATTATTGTGAATGCTTTTAAGTTTCATGCTTTCTATATGCAAAAGGATAAAGTAAATACATCTATAATTAGAAGAAAATTTGGAGTTACTGATTCACCCCTCCCCTCTCAGTAACTTGGTTAATTCTTGAATATTTCCAACAATTGGTATCAGAGTTGTATTGGTTCTCAAGATAAAGCTTAACTAGCTTGAGCAAAGATCTAGGACAATGGAGGTATTCAAACTGAACAAGGTGATTGAAAATGAAAAGCTAGATCTGGAAGTGGCCATAGCTAAACTTAAAGAAGCAAAAGAACATCTTTCCCAATCTCTAAGAAGAAGGAAGGAACCTACAAATCAGATGAATGATCAGAATTACATTGAAGAAAAGATTGAAGATCTTTTTCCCTCAGATAGCTTAGATGAAGCAAACAATGTTGTCAAAGAACTCCTAGAAAAGAATGAGTCTCTGCAGGAAGAAGTGAGAAAATTAAAAAGAGAACAAGAGCTACACTCAACAAGATTTTGTGAGATCTTAGAACAAAGAAACAAGTTGAAAGATGAATTGGATGGAAGGAACAATGAAATCCAAAATAAAACCCTTCAGCTAGAAAACCTAATTGATCAGATCTCCCATACAAACGAGGAAATTTTGAATCTAAGATCAGAAATAGAAAGCACTAGAGAAGAACTAAGATCTGAAAACCAAATCAATCTAAGATTGGTGGATGACCTAAACACCAAAAAACAGATCAATGAAGGAATGCTGAAAAGCCAAGAAGACTTGAATCAGCTGTATGAGCAAAATCTTCATAGGCAGAAAGGAAAAGCAGGACTTGGATACAAAGGAGAAGGTGAATCTTCTAAGCAAGGTACTCAAAGAAATCAGAAACCTACTTGTAATCATTATGGTAAAATAGGACATACTTCAAATAAATGTTGGAGCAATGAAAAAGCAGAATTCAATGGAAAATGCTACAACTGCAATCAGCATGGTCACAAAGCAAATGAATGCAGGGAAAGACCAAGATTCAGAGGTAATTGTCACAAATGCAACAAACAAGGTCACAAGGCATCCGAGTGCAGATCCAAAACATTCAATCCAGCAGAACAAATTATGAAAGCAATGTTTGGATGGGACTACAACACCTAGTGTAGATGTCATTACTATGGAGAATATGGACACATTGGCATGAACTGCATAAAACATCATCTAAGGAAAAGAGATACTACCGTAATATGCTTCAAATGCACTAAACTCGGTCACATAGCCAGAAATTGCATGAATGCTAGTGAAGTTGAAGATGGAAAGAAGAATGAAGCAACTAAGGTCAGGAAATAGGTGAGACAAAAGTGGATTCCTAAATCTACCGAGCAAACCAATCCAAGTAATGGAATGGGTGGCTCTACCGACTCAAACTAAATTTCCAAGAAAGCACTGGAACTGTATTCTTATAGACCAATTTCAAGCAGTTCCAGAACCAAATTAAAAGAAAGATCTAAATTGGCATACAAGATGCAATAAGATCATAGGAAGGTTGGTATCAGTCTTTACTGAGCAAGGTCGGTATTAGTCTTTACCGAGCAAGGTCGGTACCAGTCTTTACCGAGCGAGGTCAGAGCAATATGAATTGTCGAGTTCACCGAGTTGCAAAGTCTTTACCAAGAATTTAATTATTAGTGGATGACAGTCTGTCAGAATTCATACCCTAATTTGTACTAAGCATTAATGACAGAGTTGTAAACAAAAGGAAAGAAATCAAACTCATTCTTCACTGCGAACTTTAGCACTTTGAGAGCAGAAAATTTCAAGAGCAATCCGGCGATTCAAACACTTTTGTGAAAAGAATTCTCTGTGAGCTACCATGGCATCATCCAGCACTTCACCGAAGAAAGGATCAGAAATGTTAGTCCAAGGGGAATGGAGAGCACCAGATTTCAAAATCGTGCTTGCAATTGCAGCAGCCCTAGACCCGAACGGAACTCAATCTCAGATTCCTCCTAAGGTACTACTTATTAACGATATTCACAATCATTTCAATTGTGCAATTCAAGAAATGGGAAACCTAGAGCTAGATATTGTGTGTGAGGAACTATGTGTGGATGGTATTCTAAAACCCAAGCACAAGCATATGGAAGATAAGGGATTAGTTCACATTGCACATTTACCTCAAAACTTTTAGGAGAAATGGGTTAGATACATTCTCAGCCTTGTACATGATGGCAAGATTTGGCTTGAGCAACCCATAGAGATCACTAAGAAGATGATTCACCAAATCACCGGTCTTCCCATGTTGAACAAAGCTAAAACTACCAAAACCCTAGGTCGGGCGGAACTGGAGAAGAAAACCCTAGCCAAGTGGGACGGTAGAGGCATGAAAGTAAGCAGCATTACTAATGCTGAACTGAAGTTTGGTACACACATAATTGCCCATAAAATATATAGTTCAAGTCGACAGAATAGTGTCTCCTATGAAGCCATTGACCTAGCATACAAAGTGGTTAAGAATAACTTATCATTTGACCTTGCAGACTTATTGTTAAAACAGTTGAACAAGAACATGGAAAGCATTCAAACTTCCAAAAACAATCCATGTAAGTTTGGATCTTTACTGGTCTGTTTATTTTTCTATGTTCAGAAATTCTTCCCTTCCAAAGGAAAAGTTGTATGGAGAAAAGATGTGCCAATTCTTTATGAGATAAATGAATACATTTCAGAAATGGGTGAAAATTTTGAGAGCGTCATGGATAGTTATTTTGAGTCTTTCAAAGAGAAAATGAATGATAGATTCCAGATTCCACAGAAGTTGGTGGAAGATTATAAGGATGACATTTGTTTCATGGTGGACTGTGACAATGTATATATTCAAGCAGCTAAAATGAGGATTGTACATGCAAAACCTCTTCCTTATGAGGTAAACATTGATGAGACAAAGAATATCATTGAAGCCCTTCTTAATCAGCCTGTTAATCCCAAAGCTCCATATTTTGGAACATATGATGAAGCAAAGGTAAGAATTGAATTAAGCATAAAGCTTCCACAAGTGGTAAAAAAAGGAAAGAAGAGGATAGCCAAAATGCAAATGCTAACTGAGGACAAAGGAGAAGACATTGAAGAAGAAAAGGAAAAGGATGAGAAAACAGAGGAACCAGAACCTGCAAAGAAGAAAGGAAAGGTATTCATCACTAAGGCACCTAAGCCTCCCACTGCTGTATTTACAAGGAGAAGTGCAAGAGACAAGGCAAACAAGGCAGACAAAGATATAACATTCAAAAGGCCTCCTCTAACCTTTCAAGAGAAGATCAAACTTTTTAGAGAAGGATCAGGATCTGGAGTAAGTAATATAAAATCCTTTAAATATGAAACCAGATTGGAAATAGAACAGAAGGAAATAGAAGATGTTGTCATTGAAAAGATGGGACAGTGGAAATACTCTCCTGATGAAATAGCCCCACAGGTTCTAGTAGTTCTATTATATCCAATAAAAATGAGATGGACCAATGCCAAGCAAACTGTAAAAGACATATTTGATCAAACCCTAAGATAGTTAATGCCAAGCTTGAAAAATGATGAAATAAAGAAGGCATTGAAGGAGAATGAAAATAAAATGACACTGAAGTTCAATACTTGTTTGATTCTGATCAACAATATTGAATCTATTGTGAAGGCTGCAAATGCCACATGGAAGAACATATACCATCTTCACCAACCGTGTATTGAAACAGTCATAATAAAAGACATTGAAGATGACAGTGATGAATAGGAAGAAGCCACTGAGGTAGATGATACTGTGAGGATAGTGGCAGAAGTCATTGCATCACTTCCTACCTCTCCAGTAAAAGTTTCTACAACTAGCCCGGAGACACCTTCAAGCATGGTTGTGACAACTTCAACATTTGTCCAATCACCTATAGCAACAATACAAGCAACTACCATTTCTTCTACCGAGTTGCAGTCTCCTACTTCATCAAGTTTTCCAACAGTAAGTATTCCAGTTTTTGATTCTACAAGTGTAAATACTTTAAGTTCTCCAGTAGACAGTATACCAGTCTCTATAGCCAGTCCTACTATGTCTACTATCACTACTACTAAGGCATTAAGTACAAATAAGCCTAAGGCTCAATCGAGTATAATATTTTTGGGTAAGAATATAGTAGAGGATATAGACCTAGATGAAGAAATAGAGATTCCAACATTAGATTTTGCAAATCTATTAGTGGACCAAATGCAAAATATAGGTGAAATCCTCCAAAGGAAAGTGAAGCAAAAGAAACTTAAAGAGGAGAGAAACAAGGACTATCAAATCATTAAGGATGCTAAGGACATTTTGTCAGATGCATTAGCTATTAAAGTAGACTCGTCTCAACATGTTTTGTTACAATTAGCAGAAGCAGTAAATAAATACAATGAGGATTCATCTGGTATAGAAAAGTTAGTTGAAAGAGCTGAGAAGAGATTCAACAATAAAATGCTTGAGCACATTGCTCAACACATAGCTATTAATCAAGTGGAATTGTCTTCAGTTTTGTCAAACATTGAATCTACCTATTCGAATGTTACCTCTCTTTTGGCCAGACTGTGCAATATTACCGAGTTCACAAAGGATGTCAAGGATAAAATGAATAAAATTGATGAGGATTTGAAGATTAGCATACAGAAGCTGCAACTTGAACCAAGTTCAAGCTCTGCTCATCACATGAAAATCTCATATCTATCAAATATGCAGTCAGATCTACTGAAAGAAGACACAAGGATCCGGTCCACACTGCTAGACATCCAGAACATGATCCTTCCCATCATGAATACAATGTATAAGCACATTGAACATTCCAAAATATTGATTCATGACAATCAGTTCTCAATAGCAGATCACATGATTGAACTCTCTGCAGAAGTCCAAATTGCAATCCACTCATGCAAGATTCTAAAAGAAAATTGGGACAGAACCCTGGCACTAATAATGAAGGTACATTCTGATTTTCTATCAAATTTTGGATTCTTTCTGTAAATCACTTGTATATACACCTTTGGCATTATCGCCAAAAAGGGGGAGATATGTATAGAAGGAGATATGTATAGAAGGAGACATGTATAGAAGAAGATTTGTATACAAGAAAAAGTTAGCACATTGAAAGGGGGAGATAATGTATAAAGCCCTATAACAAAGACAAATTTTGAAAAATCAAAATAAATCTCAGCATGATTCATGTATATAAGTTTTGGACAATAATTGTTTTTGTCACTAATGCCAAAGGGGGAGATTGTTGGCATTAAGCAGAATTGCCACTAGTGACAACACTTATTTGCATTCTGAGTGCAAACCGAGTAGAACAGTGCAAACCGAGCAAGACAGTGCAAACCGAGCAAGACAGTGCAAACCAAGCAGAATAGTGCAAACCGAGCAAAATAGTGCAAACCGAGCAAGACAGTGCAAACCGAGCAAGACAGTGCAAACCAAGCAGAATAGTGCAAACCAAGTAGAATAGTGCAAACCGAGCAAGACAGTGCAAACCAAGCAAGACAGTGCAAACTGAGCAAGACAGTGCAAACCGAGCAGAACAGTGCAAACCGAGCAGAACAGTGCAAACCGAGCAAGACAGTACAAATCGAGCAAGACAGTGCAAACCGAACAAGATAGTGCAAATCAAGCAGGACAGTGTAAACCAAGTAACATTATGTCTACCGAGTCACCAGTATTTACCGAGTTCAAAACCTACCGAGTGGTTAGTATGAACCGTGCCTTCACTTCTACTGAGTGCATGACGATGCCGAGTAATGCAGTGGACGCCGAGTATCAAAAAGTCACCGAGTTAGTTTGCAAGAACCGTGTAACCATACTTGGGCCGACTTAGTGGCACTTATGTTTATTTGTCAAGCCGACTTTGTAATTGTAATTGTAATTAATTTTTTAGACTTGTATATAAACAATGTTGTAAAAATGTGAAGATGTATGAAATAAGTATGAAATGTGAAAAAGAAAGAAAGGAAGAGATAAGCGAATTACAAAGGGCTTCAGTAGTATAAGGAATAGCAAAGACAAATTCATCACAGAAGGTGATCAATACATTAGCGAATCTCATTCAGCAATCCAGTTGCAAAGCAAGAGATCTACTGTTTCATCCTAACAGGTGAATCAGTACTAAAATCCTTTAACCGGGTAGACTTAACAGTCTTTTGTGAAATCTCTTTACCGAGTACATACTTCTTTTGTAAGTTTGTAAAAATCCTCTAACAAGGTGGACCTAGCAGTCCTTATTGCTCCTAGCAGGGCAGATCATCAGAAGTGATCAATTGTAAGCCTTAACTGGCCAACTTTATTCTGCAGTACTAAAGCTTTGTGGGTTTCATCCCCACCCCAGTTTTACTTTCTTTTTGGAAGGTTTCTGGGTAACCAAATCTATGTGTCATTATTGTGAATGCTTTTAAGTTTCATGCTTTCTATATGCAAAAGGATAAAGTAAATACATCTATAATTAGAATAAAATTTGGAGTTACTGATTCACCCCTCCCCTCTCAGTAACTTGGTTAATTCCTAAATATTTCCAACACCTTGTTCTTCCTCAATTTCATCATCACTGACATCTTCAAGATGTCTTCCTCTTCTCTGGGTTGTTTCAATAGCTTCTAATCTAGCAGCAATTTGTCTCATGATGTCTGAAAATCCTAGATCTACATCTCACCTCCCATGAAACCCTCTACAATTGTAGGGAAGATCGCAATCTTCTACCCCACAAAAAATGAATGAGGGTTTCACAAGAAGTAACCCTTAAACCTAGATTCATAAACCTAGATCCAGATCTCACCTTGCTTTGATACCACCTGATGCAAGGGTAGGATAGGGAGAGGGGCCAAGGGCACACTGTAACTAGATCCACCTTACAGAGAACACATGCAAAAGAAACAAACACACAAGTGAGAGAGAGAGATAATGTAGAACACTTCATATATTTATTTCAATTGATTCATACATGTCAGGCTGTAAGGCCTTCCTATTTTAGGCCAAACATTACAATCAAGTAAAAAAGTCCTCCAACATGCAAGGATCTAAAATAATCTTCTATCTCCGCTTCTATATTATGATCTCCTAATTTCCTAAAACTACTACCAAATATTACATTATACAGAAGAGGCTACCAAACAAGTCAACCTTTAGATCCACCATCAAAGGAAGGAATGACCGGATCTAGTTCCACACGCTTCTCGATGATATATACCATCATTAAATCCATGACCAAAAAATTAATTAAAAGAGTTAGCCTCCACAAAAAATAAAAACAAACAACTCGGTAAGAAAGGATAACTGACCACCAAACAAGCATCACTAAGCACCAGGGAAATTCATCGAGTGCTAGAGAGATAACTGACCAACTCAGTTAAAAATGGAAAATGAGAAACTACCAAGCTAACTCGGTCAAAGAAGGAACTGAGCAACACTAGAAAACACAAATATGTTTTTGGTGACACGGGATTGCCAAGCACCCAAGATGCTCCTGCATTAGGTCCACAATATGATTTTATGATTGCAACTAAAGAAACTTAGGAAAATGTGACCGCAAACAAGATCACCACAAACAGACAACCAAAGAATAGAGAACAAGGAAAATATAAAGGAAAAATTGAATAACTTGAATAGTACTAAACCAAATGAGGTTTTATCTGAAAGATAAACACTTAATAGATTCCTTAACAATATTACAGGACTACAACAGAAATATCTCAAAGATCAATGACTGTTAAATCACTCTTTGAAACTAGAAAATAGGAACATAATGAAACTAAATGTTTTTTATTCATGCAAGATTTCCAAGAACACAAGATGTTCCTCCATCACAAAAATCATAACAACCACCTAGAGATCATAAATCCCTCAAATTTCATATTTTACCACTTGTACAACATGATTAACCAACCTATTTACCCAAGAACAAAAATAATAATAAAAATTATTAGTAATAAAAAATTCCACCAATCAAATACTTCTAATCCATATATATTTCCAACTCATCAATAATATACTTTAAGAACATCTTATAATATCATGATAAGCATTCATATATACAAATCAATTGCAACCATTATATTTGTAAGTCCTTTTCCTCTTGTTCCTCAATAACACTAACACTAACCTCTAAGATAATAACCTATGCCATGCACACTTCTGAAGTAATTACCCTTTGAGTTGAGGAAACCTGAGTATGTCAAAAAAACACTCCCAAGTGCACTCCAATAGATTCTATCTTGATTCAACACACTATACCCTTTTCTATCTACCTATCAAAACTATTTATCACTTTGTCTGCTAGTCGCCAAATCTAACCTTGAATCATACTCAAATCTTCATGTTATCCTCACAAACTTGGAGTGAACTAAGTATTTACCTTATTCAATAATATCCCATATGTGTGACTTAATATATTAAATATTTAGACCTCACAGTACCTATGAGAATCATTTTCCATTGGTTAACTTGCAAAATTTTAATTCACATCCAACAAATAGATCTTGTAGTCAATTACTCTAACTTATTATAACATGTTGGCATCCCTCTAATTCCTTTGGTATGTTGACATCAATTAAAAAACATCCAACATGCCAATTTATAATAGCGACATATCAATTTTATTATAAATCATATCAAATTGATAGTTTATTTTTTATCATTAGATAATCAAATTCATCAAGATCCATATCAAACTATTCACTTAATCTAAACGTCCATGGTATTAGTACTTTTGATCTGTCAAATCATTAGCTCTTTATTAGACATCAAGTATTAATGATTGGTCATCTCATCAGTCCAAATAATAGAGGAAATATCAGATATTGTTTTAATCAATGTGTTTCATGCACATCAATATAAAGAGGGGAAAATGCACTCACATAAAAATGGTCAAGGAAAACTAAATTGAGTAAATCCTATTAAAATTATCAAATTAAATCAAAGTATCCAAAAGAATAATTTTGTAATTAAATTCACTTTATTTAATTACATAATTTATCATTAATCAATGGCCCTAATTAGTTAATTATCCTTTTTAATTAATTAAATTCAAATCCAAAAATCACATGGATAAGGAAATTAATTATCTTGATTTAATTAATGGCTTAAATATATCTCAATTAATAAGTGCAACTTGTCAATCAACTAACTTACAAAGGAAAAATAACTTGGCACAAACCAACCTATGGGATCAAAGATCATGGATTTCTCTCTTGACTTTTACATCTCAACCATCCCATTCAAATTGAGATAATCTTGACCATTCAATTCAATTTTCACATCCATTTGGAAATCTATAAATAAACCTCAAATCAAGTCAATTTGCATCTAGAGAAATTCCATAATGAGGTCATGTAAATTTGAGTTTTTGAATTGAATTAGGAGAAACCATCACAATATTAGTTGAATTTCATCATATAATTGAATCATGTAGATCATAATCACAATATTTAGATCACATTTCATAGCATAATTTAACTAGATTTTCATCAATTAGGATCCATTTCATATCACTTTCATCATTTGTCATCTCAATTAGATCATATTTTCATAATTAGGTGTGTTATAAGATTGAATCTTTGATTTCATTTTGTCATTCAATTACATTTATATTCATTCTAGGATTAATTAAACAATCTAATGGATCTACATGGTGAGGAAGCAATAGGATGGTTTCTAATGAGTTTTTTTTTGTATTTGATTTTATTTCTATGCACTAACTCATTAATATAATGTTCTATTAAAGTGTTGTGTTTTTAGATAGGTACAAAATTTCACACACATAGTTCTAATGGTTAGAGGGATTTTTGTAATCTTGTGGAGAAATTTCCTAATCAGCAAATCTTTGTGGTTTATATAATGATGTTCCTTGATCCTAGGCTACCATTTATTGTAGATCTTGCATTATTTAAACATCTTGGAATCAATATACTTATGATTTCAGTATTGACATATAATTTTGTATTACATTTTCTTATTCTTGGAAAATGTGATATATCTTGGCGGATATGTTTTCTGGAGAGGATCTATATGTTGGAGAATTGCCAGTAAGCTAGTGCTGACTGTATGTTTGTCATTGATAACAACATATGGTAAGTAGCATGTGTGGAAGACTAATGTAGTAAGATTTGAGTATATGTAGCATGGACATGTTATTAGCATGATATCATGGACATAAAGGTTAATTGTTAGTACAAACAGTTATGGAGTAGCTTGTGTCAGCAGTGTTCCTGACAGAGTTATAGGCAGCATTCTATGAGTGATTGTCCATATAGTTATCATGGAGCCTTGCATGTTTGGATATGTGATGGAGATGTGTTAGTGTTGTTACACTCATGGATGCAAAGTCTGATGTGTAGTAGAAGTGAAGTTATGTAGTCGCTAGTCACCAGTTGCAGTTTTTTGTGTTTGTCCAGAAGAACCGATAGAGATTGTATTGGTATAGGAGTTGTTCCTATAATTTTGGTATATGTGCTTGGATTAGTGATTGGAGAAGAGTTAAGAATGTTTTTTAAGAGCACATGATGTAATTCATCTTGAGGAGAAAGTATTAGTTAATTTGGTAGAGCCGATAGTATGTAGTGTGCATCTACACTTATTGATTTAGACAGGTCCCAATTTGTGTTGAGTGCTTAGTAGAGCCGACTGAGATGTTATTAAAGAGTATTATTATTTGTCTAATGTTATTTCAAAGTGGTTCTAACAAGGTTACTTTATTATATCATTTAGAGGAAAGATACTTATAGCCAGTCATTTGTGATCACTAGAGGAATGGGATGCGATGAAAGATTAGAGTAGAGGAGAGAGTGCAAAGTATTGTGTCATCAAGAAGAGGTCTATGTGACAGAGAAGATAGAGTGCACTATTCATTGGAACTGATCAAGACAATAGGTCTACTTTTCAATTCACCAAGATCCAGATATAGTGTATATTTGTTATTCAAAAGGTTGCAACCTTCACCCCTTTGAGTAGTGAGCTCTGAAACAATGCGTCCTCACCCCTAACAGGGTCAATAATAAAAGAATCCTAACAGGGTCTGACCTTTGACTAGGTCACTGTACTTATTGCATTGTAAAGATCAAATCCTAACAAGGTTGGAATATCTTCTAACAAGGATCATTATACATTAGTGTAGTTTATTAGTGGGTGTTAATTCCCACAGGGGTTTTTACCTATTTGGGTTTCCCCATAACCAAAATATCAGTGTTGTGTTCAATTTTTCTTTCATTATATTTATGCTTCAAGTTTAAGTATACTTAATTGGATAAAGAATTGAAACTTGTAGATAACTGATTCATGCCCCCCCCCCCCCTCTCAGTTATCTCTTGGGACTATTCCTAACAATTGGTATCAAAGCCAACTTCCTTGGAGTGAAATTTTAATAGCTTGAGGTTGATCAAATGGCATTCTTTAGAAAAGACAGTCCTAAGTTTGATGGAGAGAACTATCTTGATTGGAATAACAAAATGGTGACACATTTCCAATGCATTTCTTTTGAAGTTTTTTAAGTGGATATCAAAGAAGTTAAGATACTCTCTTTGGTAGATCTTGCAAAGGATGATGCTACTAGAAAATGAAAGGAATTGTTCCATTAGAATGAAATAGCCAAAGAAGCCCTTATCAGTGCCTTATCTGATAGTGATTTTTCAAAGATAAAGAAAGTAGACAAAACTTACAAGATATGGAAGCACCTAGAAGACATGTTTGAAGGAGATACATAGGAAAAGAATGCACGTAGAAAGACATGGAAGAAAAGATACAATGCATTAGAGATGCTACATGAAGAAGACATCAGATCTTACAACCAAAGGATTAATGAAGCAGTTGCAGGAATCAGGAACAATGGTGGAAAGATCATGGAGGAAGACATTATGGATATATTGATGACTACTCTTACAACAGAATATGAAAAAAATATCAACATCCTTGATGAGACCATGTAGCTCACAAAAAATTTCAAGAGAGAGACTTTGATCAAAAAAATTTCAGCATTTGAGATTTCAAGATTGAAGACAGAGCCTAAAAGTGAGATAGCCTTCAAAGCATTAGTCTATGGTAAGAAATTTTCAAACACTTCTAGTAATTTTGATGATGAAGATGAAGATAAAGAGATAGATGATATTATTGCTATGATTGCTAAGAAAGAAAGAAAATGAAAAGGAAATTATGAAGGTCAGTTACCATTCAAATGTTTCTCATGTAATAAGATTGATCACTTTACATCCAAGTGTCCTACAAGAGTTAAGAAATTCAGTACTAACTACAAGCCTAAGTATACAAAAGAATGTTACTATGCTGGTGATGGAGTTTCTGAAGATGATTCAATTAAAGATGAAATTGGATTCATTGTTATTATAGAGAAGATGTTTGATGAGATGGATTGTGAAGATGAGAAAAAGGAACAAGAGCTAGCATTGATTTCACAAGTAGACATAAGGATAGATTGGATTATAGATAGCGGTTGCTCACATCACATGATAGGTGATAAAGATAGATTTGTTCATCTAGCTAGATACAAAGGTGGCATGGTTAGATTTGGAGATAACACTCCTAAACCTATCATTGGTAGAGGAGCTATCACATTGGATGGAGAGAATAATACTGATGATGTTCTTTATGTAGATGGTTTGCAGCACAACCTTCTTAATGTTGGGAAATTGCTTGACAAAGGTTATTAGTTGTAGTTCAAAGAAAACAAGTGCATCATTAACAACATGGATGGTGTAATGATTGCATCAGGTTCAAAGACTAAAGGTAATGTTTTTTAGCTTAATTTAGAAGCAAGTTTTTTTGTTGCCAAAGTAGATGACAGCTGGGTATGGCATAAAAGACTATGTCACATAAATTTTGATAACATAGTAAAGATAAGCAATGTAAAGGTACTAAGAGATATACCTAGCATATAAAAGCTAGTTGATACTATTTGAAGGGAATGTGTGATAGCAAAGAATGTGAGGAATTAATTCAGAAGCAAGCATAATTCGATAGAGAACAAGTTGGATCTAATTCATACAAACGTATGTGGACCAACTCAAACAAGATCATACTATAGTGAAAGGTATTTCATTTTGTTTTTTGATGATTATTCTTGAATGATGTGGGTTGCATTCTTGAAATATAAGTCAGAAGCATTTGAGAAGATCAAAATAGTCAAAGATAAGGTTGAGAATGAATCTGGACTAAAGATAAAGTGTCTAAGATTGGATAGAGGAGGAGAAATCACCTCTAATAAATTCTATGATTTTTGAAAAGAACATGGCATAAAGAGATAGTTGAGTGTACCTAAAACCCCTCAATAGGATGGGATTGCAAAGAGAAGGAATAGGTGTTAATATGATTTAGAACAACAAAGAGGGGGGGCGAATCAGTTGTTCTCAGGCCTAGATGTATAAAATAATCTTTCAAACTCTTCAACAAATTAGATCTAATAACCAACACCTACTTGGTCATTACTGATTGCATAATAGAAACATATAACAATGCAGTCCACTTATCCAAAAGCGTCTAACTTGTAAAACATAGAAAAGTTCAAACCAAAACATCCACACAAGTATCAACACCAGGATTTATAGTGGAAACCTAATTTGAGAAAAACCACTTTGTAACATGTTACTATTATGTTCACTCTTCTGAAGTGAGCTTGATGAAAAGCTAACCCTATCAAAGGTTACAAACACACTATCAGGTGTGACCCGGTTAAAGTATTTCAACCACTTTGTTAAAAGTACACCTTGTTATAGGACTTTCATACACTCTATTAGAATGCAACCTTGTTCAAAGGATTTATACCTATGACTATTAGGTCAAACTCTGTTAAAAGGATTTTGACTATTACAATGGTTAGAAAGTAGCAGTAATATTGATCTGAGAAACATAAAACTCACTTTGCAAATATCAGATCCAATTTCATACACATATGCTAGCTTACTGACTATGAACCTTTTCCATCTCCATCATTGATCTGCTCAAAACCCTTCAAGTGATCACAACACTTCTCCTTTAGCCTTTTCTTCTTAGACAATCAATAATAATACTTCTAGCATTCACTTCTTTCTATGCTTTCAACCTCTCACTTAGGTTTCCTTAATACTACCTCTATGAGGTCAATACATCTTTTTTTGCTTAATCTCCTTCATAGATCTTAGGGTTAGGTTAGATTCAGTGAATCCCTCCTACATTATGTTCTTCGGCTTATCTTTGAAATATCTTGAATCTCTTAAAGATTTACAATAAAAAAATTTACAGTGCATTAAATGCTTTCATACAATTAATAAATAAAGTCAACATGTTTTACATAATTCAAGAATTCAACAATGTCAGCTAGAAATATGAATTCTTCAATAAATGCAAAATACTGACGCTCGGTCAATACTATGTCCAACTTCTTGGTCTTCTCTAGAAAGCTCGCTCACCACATAAACTGTTCCCTCGGCTAATACTGTCTTCCTTGGCAATTAACTGGTGTTCGGTCAACACTATTTTTACTCCACATTCACTAGCTCGGTCGACACAAACAACACTCAGCTTAAACTAGATTTCTTCACTTATGCTTGGTTAAGCCTACCAGTTTAGTCTTCATTCTTACTAAGATAAACAATACATTGTCTTATCATTGTGCCACATAATCAAGTACTCATTGAAGTATCAAGATAACTCAACCTTTCCTTAGGTGTTGTTGTTACCAACCTTTCCTATCCCCTTAGTAACACTCAAATAGATATAGTACTTTCGTAAATAGAAATAGTCTTACCAATTAAGGTTTGACATCAATGACAATACAACAATTGCTTCAATTGCAATTTTCAACAATCTCCCTCTTTGGCATTGATGGCAACACCATATGAATATCACATGAATTACCAACCAATCCAAAACTTATCTATCTATCAGAGAAATGTATAATATCCTTAGCTTCATTCTGATATAGAATTAATTAGCCATGCATGACCATCCACTAAATTTCTCTCACTATCTTAATCTTCTCATTATGTGTATTCATCTATCATTATCTCCCTCTTTGACAAAAAATGCCAAAGTAGCAACAAAAACATACATCCTGTAGATGTAGATATCATCCTTTCAGTTTAGTAGAATATTTCTCCCTATGTCATCTTGCTTATGACTTATTTTGACTTGTTGTGCTCTTCACAACTCTAGGCTGCTCCTAAAGTGGGACCTTTCTCTACATCAATATGTTAGATGTTCTTTGCAGCACACTTGATGTAGTTCTCCTAGCTTGACTAGGAAGCCTCGGTTAGGGAAGGACCCCTAATTGACTTTTTAGGTATTCATGAGCTTCTTTAGGTAAATATGAATTGAATATATCTACTATTTGTTCCTTGGTATTCACATATTCCATGCGGACCTCTATATCTTGTACCAGTTCTCTCAAGTAGTGATACTTGATGGCAATGTGTTTGGTCTTTATGTGCATCACTGGGTTTTTAGAGATGTTGATAGCACTTGTGTTGTCATAGAAGATGAAAATGGGTTTAGTGATTTCTTCTTTCATGCCTACCAACAATTACTTTATTCATATCAAATTTAAACAATTGATAGCTACAGCCACATACTCAGCTTCAACAGTAGATTGGGAAATGCAATTTTGTTTCTTGCTTGTCCAAGAAACTAATCTCTATCCAAGAAAGAAAGCTCCACCACTAGTACTCTTTCTGTCATCTACATTTCCTACCCAATCATCATCTGTATACACTCTCAGTTCAAATTTGTCATGCTTCTTGTAGTATAATCCATAGTCAGCAGTTCATTTCAAGTATCTCATGATTATTTTAATTGCCACCATGTGAGTTTCCTTAGGATTGGCAAAAAATATTGCCACAATCCCAATAGCTAATGCAATAGCTGGTCTGCTATGTATAGCATAATGTAGCTTTCTAATCATAGATCTATACAAATTCTGGTTAACTTCTACAGCATCATCATTCTTAGACAATTTTTGTCTAGTAGCCATGGGAGTACTTATTGGCCTTGATTCTTCCATACCAAAGGTTTTTTAGTATCTCATGAACATATTTAGACTGGGTGATGAAGATTCCTTTTTCCATCTGTTATACTTGCAAACCAAAAAAAAAATTGATCTCCCCAAACATACTCATTTCTAATTCAGTTTGAATTTCATTTGAGAATTTCTTACACAAGGCATCTTATCCACCAAATATAATATCATCTACAAAGATTTTGGCTAATAGGATTCCTTTACCTTCTTCATCTTTCATGTATAGATTGCTTGTGTCATTTGTCCTTGAGAATCCAATCTATATTTGGTAGTTGTGCAATCTCTCATACCATGCTCTGGGAGCTCGCTTTAATCCATATAGTGCTTTATTCAGTTTGCATACCATGTGTCTTCTATTTGGATCAACAAATCCTTCTGGCTATTCAATATATACTTCTTCTTCCAATATACCATTTAAAAATGTAGACTTGACATCCATTTGGTATACTTTGAAACTTTTATAAGCAGCATATGCAAGCAGAGCTCTGACTCCTTCCAATCTTGCTACAGGGGAAAATGTTTCCCCATAATCTATTCCTTCTTCTTGTGCATAGCCTTTGCATAATAGCCTAGCCTTGTTTCTTGTGATTTGACCATGTTCATTCATCTTATTACGAAATACCCACTTTGTCCCAATGACATTCTTATCTTCTGGTCTCGGCACCAAAGTCCAAGTATCATTCTTCTCTATCTAGTCAATCTCTTCATTCATTGCTTCTATCCAGTCTTCATTTTCAAATGCTTTCTTTGTTATCTTAGGCTCATATTCACATAGTAAACATGTTGGATCTCTGACCTTGCTTCTTTTCTGAATTCCAGTATCTTTATCTCCAATAATCTATTCAGGCTTGTGATGTCTCCTTACATATTATTCTAGAACAAGTTCTACTCTTCTTTCATTTGTCTCATCAAGTTCTCCAACAAGATTGTGAGATTTAGCTTTTGAATGCTCGGCAACCTCTTCTTGATACTCATCAGCTTCTTCCTGTTGCTTAGCATGTTCTTCTTCTCTCTCGGCATTGTTATCCTGATACTCAGCATTGCTCACCTGAGACTCAACATTAGTTGCAGGTCTGTCACTTCCCTCTTCTTCCTCTAGATACAAAAAATATCTATAATCTTCTAGTACCCTGTTACTGTCAGCTTCATTTTTCTTTGCATATTCATCAACTTTGACATTTACAATTTCCACAAGTTTATTAGTGTTATAATTTAGACACTTATAAGCTTTACTTTTTGCGGAATGGTCTAGGAATATACCCTCATCACTTTTAGCATCAAATTTTCCATTCCTACTATCCTTCAATATGTAGCACTTACTTCCAAAGATTCTAAAGTATTTTACATTTGGTGCATACCCATGCCATTATTCATAAGGTGTCAGATTTGTACCTTTTTTGATCTGTACTCGGTTAAGAGTATAAACAGTTGTAATTATAGCTTCTTTCCAATACTTTTGTGCAACATTCTTTTCCATCATTAATGTCCATGCATAGTCCAAGATAGATTTGTTCCTTCTCTCTACTATACTATTTTGTGGAGGAGTTCTAGGTGCAGACATCTATCTTTTGATCCCTCTATCATCGCAAAATAGATTGAACTCATTTGATGTGAGTTCTCCACCTCGGTGAGATCTCAGACACTTTAGGTTTTTACCTATCTCTTTTTCAACCTTAGCCACATACCACTTAAAATTTTGAAAAGCATCAGATTTTTCTTTTAAGAACATTACATGTATTATTCTGGTATAATCATCAACAAACAACATAAAATATCTAGCACCACAATAACTTTGTGCACCCATCAGTCCACAAAGGTCAGTATGAACCAAATCTAAGACATTCTCAGAAGTAAAGGTTTTTCTCTTGAAACTAGACTTAGTCATCTTACCCAACTGACATTCTTTTCACATTACATTCTCAAGTTTCTTCAATCTAGGTAGACCTCTCACTTTTTTTTTCATGCTAATTTCTACTAGATTATCAAATTCAACATGACATAGCCACTTACACCATTACCAAATATCATCAAGTTGTGCAATCATACATGTTTCTTCAAATAGGTCTAGATAGAACAAATTACCTCTTATCTATTCTCCACTTCTAGTCAGTTCACCTATGGCATCAAATATTTTGGCCTTCCTGTGATGAAATTCCACTCGGTAGCTAGTGCTATTAAGTTGTGCAACACTCAGCAGATTATAATTAAGACCCTCAACCCAATAAGCATTTTCACAAGAGATCTTATCAGTCAGCTTAATCAATCTTTTTCCTCTAACATGACATGGTGCATCATTTCCAAACTTTACACTCCCACCTTTATAATGGTTTAAGGTATCAAACTTACTTTTATCTCCAGTCATATGATGTGAACAACCACTGTCAATAATCCATTTATAATTTTTGTTCACATAAGGTAGTAATGCAGTTTTCTCATCCTCATTAGATTCATCTTTCATTGCAACATAGACAACTTCAATTTCAAAATCATCACTATCAGTGTCAGTCTCTTCTTTAGCAATGTAGCAGGATTTCTTACCTTTCCCTTTGTAGTCTTTGTATCTTCGGTAACCTGTATCTTCTCTTTTGTCTATTTTCTTGATGTCTCTTTCTTCATCCCTATTATCTATATTAGGACATCTAGTAGCTATATGACCAACTTTATTACATGAAAAACATATAATAGGGAGTTTACCTTTGTACCTTCCTTTTCCCCTTTTTAGTCTTCTAGCCATAAGAGCTTCTAGATCCTCAAGTTCTTCATCAGATGTGCCACTAACACTATCACTTTCACTTTCACTTTCACTGATGCATCTTTCTTTTTTCTTCTTAGACTTATTCAAAACCATCTGAGACTTAAAATCAGATTCAATACTACCAACAGTGAAGTTATCATAGTTAGAAAGTTCAAAAGTGGCAAGTTTGCTGACCAAACTTTCTAAAGTAAGGACATTAGGAGAGTTACATCTAGATTCCTAGATTGCAAAAATTTTGATTTCATAGATAGGATGTAGAGTTCTCAATACTTTTCCTATTACACTTTCATCCTCAATAGTTCCATTTTCTCCTCTAATAACATTTACAACTTCTTTTATTCTACCACAATATTGTGCAATATTCTCACCTTCTTGCATTCTCATTTCATCAAATTTACCTCTTAGGCTCTCAGATTTTTCTCTCAACACATTCACATCACCACCATAAATGCTTGCAAGGGTGTCCCACATTTTCTTTGCAGTACTACAGTCTTTGATGTCTTCAAATTCTAGATAACTTAGGGCAGACACAATCTCCAACATTGCTTGGTTGTGCTCTTGTTTAGCTTTCATTTCCTCAGCAATTAGAGGTGCAACAAGTCTGACATAGTCATGTTCAATATAATACTTAGTAGAATCACCAATACCAGCCAAATGCAGCTTCATCAAACTTTTCCATGCAGGAAAGTTTTCCTTATTCAGCTTAGGTACCTCCTTATACATCTTGATCATTTGCTTCAAGTAGCTTCAAATTTGTTCTTTATAATCACCAACAGCTCTAATACCAATTGTTAATATGATTTAGAACAACAAAGAGGGGAGGTGAATTAGTTGTTCTTAGGTCTAGATGTATAAAACAATCTTTCAAACTCTTCAACAAATCAGATCTAATAACCAACACCTACTCTGTCATTACTGATTGCATAACAGAAACATATAATAGTGCAGTCCACTTATCCAAAAGCATCAAACTTGTAAAATGCAGAAATGTTCAAACCAAAACATTCACACAAGTATCAACACCAGGATTTATAGTGGAAACCCAATTTGGGAAAAACCACTTTGTAACATGTTACTATTATGTTCACTCTTCTAAAGTGAGCTTGGTGAAAAGCCAACCCTGTCAAAGGTTACAAACATAGTGTTAGGTGTGACCTGGTTAAAGGATTTCAACCACTCTATTAAAAGTGCACCTTGTTATAGGACTTAGATACACTCTATTAGAATGCAACCTTATTCAAAGGATTTATACCTATGACTATTAGGTCAATCTCTATTAAAAGGATTTTGACTGTTACAATGGTTAGAAAGTAGCAGTAATATTGATCTAAGAAACATACAACTCACTTTGCAAATATCAAATCCAATTCCATACACATATGCTGGCTTACTGACTGTGAACCTTTTCCATCTCCATCACTGATCTGCTCAGAACGCTTCAAGCAATCACAACACTTCTCCTTCAGCCTTTTCTACTTAGATAGTCAATAACAATACTTCCAGCATTCACTTCTTTCCGTGCTTTCAACCTCTCACTTAGGTTGCCTTAATACTACCTCTATTAGGTCAATACATCTTTTGCTGCTTAATCTCCTTCATAGATCTTAGGGTTAGGTCAGATTCATTGAATTTGTCCTACATTATGTTCTTTGGCTTATCTTTGAAATATCTTGAATCTCTTAAATATTTACAATAAAACATTTTACAATGCATTAAATTCTTTCATACAATCAATAAATAAAGTCAACATGTTTTACACAATTCAAGAATTCAATGATGTCGGCTGGAAATCTGAATTCTTCAACAAATGCAAAATACTGACACTTGGTCAATACTGTGTCCAACTTCTCGGTCTTCTCTAGAAAGCTCGGTCACCACATAAATTTTTTCCTTAGCAATTAACTGGTGTTTGGTCAACACTATTTTTGCTCTGCATTCACTAGCTCAGTCAACACAAACAACACTTGGCTTAAACTAGATTTCTTCACTTATGCTTGGTTAAGCCTACTAGTTTAGTCTTCATTCTTACTAAGATAAAAAATACATTGTCTTATCATTGTGCCATATAATCAAGTACTCATTGAAGTATCAAGATAACTCAACCTTTCCTTAGGTGTTGTTGTTACCAACCTTGCCTATCTTATTAGCAATACTCAAATAGATATAGTACTTTCTTAAATAGAAATAGTATAACCAATTAAGGTTTGACATCAATGAAAATACAACAATTGCTTCAATTGTAGTTTCCAACAATAGGATCATCCTTGATATAACGTGCACCATCATGATTGAAGGAAAAGTTGCACACATGTATTGGAGAGATGTAGTCAATACGAAAATCTATACCATCAATAGAATACAACTAAGGCCTCATGTGGACAAGAAACCTTATGATCTATGGTTTGGTAATGTTCCCAAAGTGAAATATTTTAGAATCTTTGGAAGCTAGTGCTACATCAAGAGGGATGAAGCAATAGGCAAGTTTGGTGCAAGAAGCGATGAAGGTATTTTCCTTGTTTACTCTACTAAAAGTAAATCTTATAGATGTTTTAATTTGAGATTAAATAAGATCATTGAAAGTGCTCATGTTAAGATTAATGAAAATTTTATGGTTCAAGAAAGATATCATGATTATGAACCTATGATTGAAGAAGAACCTAGTCCTTCCACTAGTGAGACAATTGTTGAAGAGATGTTTAATAGTTTTGATGTATTATTCAATGACCCTGAAACATGTGAAGAAGAAACTCAGAAGGAAGATGAAACAATATCACCTAAAGTTCTATTTACATCAAGATATCACTCTAAGGATGACATCATTGGAGATCAAAGCAGAAAAGTCACAACAAGATCAAAAGAAAAGAGTTCAACAAGTAATGAAGCAGTATGTTTACTATCTCAGATTGAACCTTTAAGTGTTGAAGATGCATGTAATGATTCAGATTGGTATGATGCTATGAAAGAATAACTAGATCATATTATTAAGAATGATACTTGGGAAGTAGTCCCAAGACCTAGTGATAAGAATGTGATTGGAATAATGTGGATATTCTGAAACAAAATGAATGAATACAGTACAGTAGTAAGGAATAAATCAAGGTTAGTATGTAAGTGATATGCATAAAGAGAAGGTATTGATTATTCAAACACATTTGCACCTATGAGAAGATTAGAAGCCATTAAGTTGTTTCTAGCTTATGTGACATTCAAAAAATTCAAAGTTTATTAGATGGATGTTAAGTCAGCATTCTTGAATGGAGAGTTAAAGGAAGTGTTAGGAATAGTCCCAAGAGATAACTGAGAGGGTGGTGGGTGAATCAGTTGTCTACAAGATTCAATTCTTTATCCAATTAAGTATACTTAAACATAAAGCATAAACAAAATGAAAGAACACATGAACACAACACCAATATTTTGGTTATAGGGAAACCCAAATAGGTAAAAACCCTAATGGAACTTGATACCCACTAATATTTTGTACTAGTGTATAATGATCCTTGTTAGAAGATCCTTAACCCTGTTAGGATTTTCTTTACAATATATTAAGTACAGTAGACCTGGTCAAGGGTCAGACCCTATTAGGAGTCTTTTACAATTGTCCTTGTTAAGGGAGAGGATGCATTGTCTAAGAGCACACTTCTCAAAGGGGTGAAGGCTACAACCTTCTGTTTAATAAATACACACTATATCTAGATCTTGGTGATCTACACTTTGACCTACTATCTAGATCAGTTCCAATGAATAGCACAAGTACTTTACTTGGACACATAGACCTTCTTCTGATGGCTTGACACTTTGCATACTTTGCTCTGCTCTACTTAATCAACCATGAACCACACTCAAGAAATCACAAATGACTGCCTATAAATATCTTTCCTCTAAATGATATAATCAAGTCAGCCTATTAGAACCAACTTGAAATCATATTAGATAAACCATAAAAAACTCCAATAAACATTCTGTCAGCTCTACTATGCATGCAACTCATTTTGGGACCTGTCCAATAAGATAAATGTAGACGCACACTACACACTGTCGGCTCTACCAAAACAATTGGATCTTTCTCCTCAAGCTAAATTAACTCATTCACTCTTAATCGAACATCAAAAAAACTTCTCCAAGCTTAACTCCAAGGGCACATACCCTAAGGATAGGCGCAACTCAAGAACTAATAAAATCTCTATTGGCTCTCATGAACAAACACAAATGTTGGCAAATAGAGACTACATAACTTCACTTATACTCATCAATAGACTGTGTCCATAACTAAAACATCACTAACATGTCTTCAACATATATCCAAGCACACAAGGCTCCATGATAACTATATGGACAACCATACACAGAATAGTTCTTGTTACTTTGTCAGGAACACTACTGACACCAGCTGCTATATAATTGTCTGTACTAATAATTAATCTATGTGCCCATGATATCATGTTGATATCATGTCCATGCTACATATACTGAAAGCTTGCTACATAAGACTTCCACACATGCTACTTTCCATATGTTGTCATTAATGACAAACATACAGTCACTACTGGTTTGCTGGAAAATCTCCAACAATATCCCCCTTTAGCATTGATGGCAACATGTGGAATGAAAAACTACCACCAACCCAAACGAACATTTCTTTTATAACATTCTCCATTTCCTCTTCAAAACTCCCCCAAAGATGAATCCTCCATCTACTGTAATATTTTCTAATATTCTCTATTTCCTAAACTGTACTGTTGTCATAACTGAATACTACTCCCCCTTAGTATATTACTCCTTTGTACTTATGTTTTTCATGACTCTATATATTACTCCCCCTTTGACATCAATGGCAAAGGGTGCCATTCATTTTAAGCACCGGTACTGCTCCTGAGGTAGAGTAGTCAACCTTCCATCAGTCCCTAAGGACTGATGCCTTTCCTCCTTTCTTCTAAGAAGAATCAAGGAAGGGAATGACTCCCAACTTCTCCCTGAGATACTCAAAAGTATCCTTAGGCAAGGGATTTGTGAATATAACTTCCAATTGGTCTTTAGAACCCACATAGTCCAACTTGACTTCTTTCTCTACCACTTTATCTCTTAGGAAGTGATACTTGATCTCAATGTATTTTGTCTTTGCATGCATCACAGGGTTATTTGACATATTGATAGTGCTAGTGTTATCACAATGACTAACAATAGGATAATCAATTTGAATTCCAAAATCTTTTATTATCTTCTTGATCCACACAATTGTACAATAATTCAAGGCTGTTGTAACATACTCTTGTTCTACCATTGATTGAGAAATACAATTTTTTTTCTTCCTTGTCCAAGTGACAAGTCTATCACCAAGAAACAATGCTCCACCTGATGTACTCTTTCTATCATCAACACATCCTACCCAATCTGCATCAGTGTACGCATGAAGCTCAACATTTTTTGAATTAGGATACCATAGGCCATAATCTATAGTGCCCTGCAAGTATCTAAATATTTTCTTGACTACCATGAGGTGACTTTGTTTAGGTTCTGCTGAAAATCTTCCAACTATGCCAACTGCATTGGAAATATCAAGTCTACTCTGATTAATATATATGAGTTTACCAATCATAGTTATCATAGGGGTTACTACTAGCTAGAAATCATCCATCTTCAATTTCTTCAGTATCTCTTTCACATACTTGGACTGATTAATGAAAATTCTTTTTTCTGTCTATTGTACATTTAGTCCCAAAAAGTATTTGATAGGACCAATCATACTCATCTCAAACTCATTCTACATTTCTTTGGAAAATTAAGCACTAAGCTTGTCATTACCTCCAAAGATAATGTCATCAAAAAATATAGCTACAAGTAGTAAACCTTCAGATGTCTCTCTAATGAATAGATTACAATCTATTTCTCCTTTCTTGAATTCAATATTTGTTAAGTATCCATCTAGTCTCTCATACCATGCTCTAGGGGCTTGCTTAACTCCATAGAGGGCCTTCTTCAATCTACATACCATATCAGGCCTATTTGATAAGGTGAATCCTTTTGGCTACTCAATGTATACTTCTTCTTTCAAATCTCCATTCAGGAATGATGACTTGACATCAATCTATAAACTTTGAATTTTTTGAATATAGCATAAGCTAGAAATAAATTAATAGCTTCTAATCTGCTCATAGGTTAAAATGTGTCTGAATAATCAATGCCTCCTCTTTACACATATCCCTTACATACTAATATTTCTTTATTTCTTACTACTATACCATCTTTATTCATCTTGTTTCTGAATATCCACTTTGTTCCTATCACATTCTTATCACTAAGACTTGGGACCAGTTCCCAAGTGTCATTCTTAATAATCTGATCAAGTTCTTCTTACATAGCATCATGTCAATCTAAATCATTACAAGCATCTTCAACACTTAAAGGTTCAATCTGAGATAGTAAACCTAATGTTACATTTCTAGCTGAGTTCTTCTCTTGTGATCTTGTTAAGACTTTGCCGCTCTGATCTCCAATGATGTCTTTCATAGAATGATTTCTAGATGTAAACTTTGGAACTTTAGGTGATGCTAAATCATCAGCCTTAGGATTACTTTCTTCATTTGTCTCAGGGTCATTGAACAACACATCAATACTATCAAACATTTCCTTAATGACTGTCTCACTAGTGGAGGGTCTAGGTTCTTCTTCAATCATAGGTGAGTAATCATGATATCTTTCTTCATCACTTCTTGCATCAAACTTGCGTACTTCTTCATCCCTCTTGATGTAGCACTTGCTTCCAAAGATTTTGAAGTATTTTACTATGGGAACATTACCAAACCATAGTTCATATGGTGTTTTATCAATTCCTAGCCTTACTTGAATTCTATTGATGGTATAGACTACTGTATTGACCACATCTCTCCAATAGGTGTGTGAAAATTTTCCTTCTGTCATAATAGTGGGTGTTGTATCAAGAATGATCCTATTCCTTCTCTCTACAATTCCATTCTCTAAGGGGTTCTAGGTGCACTTAACTATCTCTTTATGCCATGTTCTTCACAGTACTCATAGAATCTGTCAGAGGTGAATTCTCCTCCTCTATCTAATCTCAAACATTTTATCTTTAGTCCAAATTCATTCTCAACCTTAGCTTTGAATATTTTGAACTTATCAAATGCTTTTGACTTATCTTTCAATAATGGAACCCACATCATCCTAGTATAATCATCAACAAACAAAATGAAATACCTTTCAGCATAGTAAGATCTTGTTTGAGTTGGACCACATAGGTCTATATGAATCAGATCCAACTTGTTCTTTGTTGAATTCTACTTGCTCCTGAATGAATTTCTCACATGCTTCCCCATCACACATTCTCTGTATATAGTATCAACTGATTTTGCTATGCTAGGTAGATCTCTTACTGCCTTTACATTCCTTATCTTTACTATGCTATCAAAATTGATATGACATAGTCTTTTATGCCACAACCAACTATCATCAACTTTAGCAACAAAACAACTTGCTTCTTAATTGAGTTGAAAAAAATTACCTCTTGTCTTTGAGCCTGATGTAATCATAACACCATCCTTGTTGTTAATGATACATTTTTCATCTTTGAACTCCAACTGATAGCCTTTTCCAAGTAACTGTCCAACACTTAGAAGGTTATGTTTCAAACCATCAACATAGAGAACATCATCAGTACTGTTCTTTCCATCCAAAGTGATGGCTCCTCTACCAACTATTGGTTTAGGAGTGTTGTCTTTGAATCTACCCATATTGCCATTGTAGTTGATCAAATGAACAAACCTACCTTTATCACCTATCATGTGGTGTGAACAACCATTGTCTATAATCTAGTCTATTCTTATATCAACTTGTGAAATCAACGCTAGCTCTTGATTCTCTTTCTTATCTTCATGAGCTATTTTATTATTCATTTTGTCTATAATAGCAATGAATCCAATTTCTTCTTCACCAAATTCTTCATCTGAAACTCCATCTCCAGCATAGTAGCATTCCTTAGAGTACTTAGGCTTGTAATCATTTTTTAACTTTCTAGCTCTAGTAGGACACTTAAATGCAAAGTGACCGATCTTATTACATGAAAAGTACTTAAATGGCAATTGACCTTCATATTTTCCTTTTCCTTTCTTTTCTCTTTTGGAAATCATAGCAATGAAATCATCTAGATTTTTATCTTCATCATCATCATCATCAAAATTACCAGAAGTGTTTGCAGATTTCTTACCATGAACTATTGCTTTGAAGGCTGTCTCACTTTTTGGTTCAGTCTTCAATCTTGAAATCTCAAAAGCTGAGATTTTGCCAATCAAAGTCTCTCTCTTGAAATTAGATGTAAGTTGGATGGTCTCATCAAGGATTTTGATCTTTCTTTCATATTCAGGAGTGAGAGTAGTCATCAACTTATCCATAATGTCCTCCTCTGAAATCTCTCCACCATTGTTTCTAATTCCAGCAACTACTTCTTTTATCCTTTGATTGTAAGCTCTTATATTTTCCTCAGGTAGCATCTCTACTGCATTGTATCTTTTCTTCTATTTCTTTCTAAACACATCCTTTGCTCGTTTGTCTCCTTCAAATATGTCTTCTAGGTGCTTCCATATTTTGTGGGTTGTATCTACCTTTTTTATTTCAAAAAAATCACCATCAGATAGGGTGTTGATAAAGCCTTCTTTAGAAATAGCATTCTGATGAAACAATTCCTTTTGCCTATTAGTAGCATCATCCTTATCAAGGTCTTCTAAGGTAGGAATCTTGGTTGTTTTGATAGTTAAATCAAAAAATTCAAAAGAAATGCACTACAAACTGGTCACCATCTTGTTCTTCCAATCAAGATAATTCTCTCCATTGAACTTAGGACTTTCTTTCCTAAAGTATGCCATCTGATCAACCTCAAGCCGTTAAACTTTCTCTCCAAGGCACTTGGCTCTAATACCAATTGTTAGGAATAGTCCCAAGAGATAACTGAGAGGGGGGGGGGAGTGAATCAGTTATCTACAAGATTCAATTCTTTATCCAATTAAGTATACTTAAACATAAAGCATAAACAAAATGAAAGAACACATGAACAAAACACCAATATTTTGGTTACGAGGAAACCCAAATAGGTAGAAACCTCAGTGGGACTTGATACCCACTAATATTCTATACTAGTGTATAATGATCCTTGTTAGAAGATCCTTAACCATGTTAGGAGTTTCTTTACAATATATTAAGTGCAGTAGACTTGGTCAAGGGTCGGACCTTGTTATGAGTCTTTTACAATTGTCCCTATTAGGGGAGAGGATGCATTGTCCGAGAGCACACTGCTCAAAGGGGTGAAGGCTACAACCTTCTATTTAATAGATACACACTATATCTGGATCTTGGTGAACTCCACTTTGACCTACTATCTGGATCAATTCTAATGTATAAAAAAAATAATTTACTTGGTCACATAGACCTTCTTCTGATGGCTCAACACTTTGCACACTCTGCTCTGCTCTGCTTAATCAACCATGAACCATGCTCAAGAAATCACGAATGATTGCCTATAAATATCTTTCCTCTAAATGATATAATCAAGTTAGCCTATTAGAACCACATTGAAATCATATTAGAGAAACCATAGAAAACTCCAATAAACATTTTGTTGGCTCTACTATGCACGCAACTCATTCTGGGACCTGTCCAATAAGATAAATGTAGACACATGCTACACACTATCGGCTCTACCAAAACAACTGGATCTTTCTCCTCAAGATGAATTAACTCATGCACTCTTAACTAAACATCAAAAACACTTCTCCAAGCTTAACTCCAAGGGCACATACCCTAAATATAGGCGCAACTCTAGAACCAATAAAATCTCTATCGGCTCTCCTGAACAAACATAGAAAACTACTGCTGGCGAATATCGACTACATAAATTCACTTCTACTCATCAACAGACTATGTGTCCATAACTAAAAAAGCACTAACATGTCTTCAACATATATTCAAGCGCACAAGGCTCCATGATAACTTTATAGACAACCATACACATAACACTGCCTGTTACTCTATTAGGAACACTACTGACACCAGCTGCTATATAATTATCTGTACTAATAGTTAACATTTGCACCCATGATATCATGCTGATATCATGTCCATGCTACATATACTAAAATCTTACTACATAAGACTTCCATATATGCTACTTTCCATATGTTGTCATCAATGACAAACATACGGTTAGTACTAGCTTGCTAGAAAATCTCCAACAGGAAGAAGTATACACTAAGCAGCCAGCAGGATTCACCTTACTAGATAAGCTTGATATGGTATGTAGATTGAAGAAATCCCTCTATGGACTTAAGAAAGCCCCTATAGCTTGGTATGAGGGACTTGACGGATATCTAACAAAAATTGGATTCAAGAAAGGGGAAATAGATTATAATCTATTTATAAGAGAGACATATGAAGGTTTACTAGTTGTAGTTATATTTTTTGATGACATTATCTTTGGGGGTAATGACAAACTTAGTGCAAAATTTTCTAAAGAGATGCTGATCGAGTTTGAGATGAGCATGATTGGACCTATCAAATACTTTTGGGGATTAAATGTGCAGTAGAAAGAGAAAGGTATTTTCAATAATCAGTCTAAGTATGTGAAAGAGATATTGAAGAAGTTCAAGATGAATGACTATAAGCTAGTGGGTACACCTATGATAACAAGATGCAAGCTTACAAAATAAGATGATTCTCTAGAAGTAGATATAAAATTGTATAAATCTATGATTGGAAAACTCATATACCTTATACAAACTAGACCTGATATTTCTAATGCAGTTGGCATAGTTGGAAGATTTGCAGTAGAGCCTAAAAAAAATCACCTCATGGTAGTAAAGAGAATATTTAGATATTTGCAGGGTACTATAGATTATGGTCTATGGTATCCTAATTCAAAGAATTTTGAGCTTCATGTATATATAGATGTAGATTGGGTAGGATGCATGGATGATAGAAAGAGTACATCAAGAGGAGAAATATTTCTTGGTGATAGACTAGTCACTTGGACAAGAAAGAAGAAGAATTGTATTTTTTAGTCAACAAAATAAGTAGAGTATGTTGCAGCAGTCTTGAATTGTTCTACAATTGTTTCAATCAATAAGATGATAAAGGATTTTGGAATTTAGATTGATTATCCTATTGTTATATATTTTGATAAAACTAGCACTATCAACATGTCAAAAAACCCAGTGATGCATGCAAAGACAAAAAAATATAGAGATTAAGTATCACTTCCTAAGAGAGAAAGTGGTAGAGAAAGAAGTTAAATTGGATAATGTGAGTACAAAGGAACAACTAGCAGATATATTCACAAAGCCTTTACCGAAGGATACTTTTGAGTATCTTAGGGAGAATCTGGGAGTAATTCCCTTCCCTAATTTTGATTAGAGAAAGTGGAGAGAGAATCAATCCTTAGTGACTAATGGATGGTTGACTACTCTACTTTAGGAGTAGTACTAGTACTTAAATGTTAGGTGCCCCTTTCCATTGATGTCAAAGGGGGAGTAGTATATAGTCATGAAAAATAGTATTAAAGGGGGAGTACATACAAAATTAAGGAGGAGTAATATATAGTAGCAAGGGGGAGTAGTATTCAATCATGGAAGCAGTTCAGTTGAGGAAATGGAGAATATTGAAGAATATTGTAGTAGATGGAGGATTAATCCTTGGAGGATTTTTTATGAGGAAATGGAGAATGTTATTAAAGAATTTTTAATTTGGATTGATAGTGTTTTTCATTCCGTATGTTTCCATCAATGCCAAAGGTGGAGATTGTTGGAGATTTGCCAGCAAGCCAATGCTGACTGTATGTTTGTCATTGATAACAACAAATAGTAAGTAGCATGTGGGGAAGACTTATGCAGTAAGCTTTGAGTATATTTAGAATGGCCATGTTATCAACATGATATCATGGACACAAAGGTTAATTGTTAGTACAAATAGTTATGTAGCAGCTTGTGTTAGTAGTATTCCTGGCAGTGTTATAGGAAGTATTCTATGAGTGATTATCTGTACATTTATCATAGAGCCTTGTGCATTTGGATATGTGATGGAGACATGTTAGTGTTGTTACATTCATGGACATAGATTCTTATGTGTAGTAGAAGTGAAGTTATGTAGTCGCTAGTCACTAGTTGCAATTTCCTATGTTTATCTAGAAGAGCCAATAGAGATCATATTGGTACAGGAGTTGCACCTATCATTTTGGTATGGGTGCTTGGATTAGTTATTGGAGAAGAGTTAAGAAGTTTTGGTTAAGAGTGCATGATGTAATTCAGCTTGAGGAGAAAATATTAGTTAATTTGGTAGAGTCGGCATTGTGTAGCATGTGTCTACACTTATTGATTTAGAAAGGTCCCAGTTTTTGTTGCATGCTTAGTAGAGTTGACTAAGATGTTATTAAAGAGTATTAGTGTTTCTCTAATATGATTTCAAAGTGGTTCTAATAGGCTGACTTGATTATATAATTTAGAGGAAAGATACTTATAGCTAGTCATTTGTGATTTCTAGAGGAATCGGATGAGATGAAAGATTAGAGCAAAGTAGAGAATGTGAAGTATTGTGTCATCAAGAAGAGGTCTATGTGATAGAGAAGATAGAGTGTGCTATTCATTGGAGATGATCAAGTCAACAGGTCTACTTTGAAGTTCACCAAGATCTAGATATAGTGTATATATGTTATTTAGAAGGTTGTAGCCTTCACCCCTTTGAGTAGTGAGATCTCAAACAGTGCATCCTCACCCCTAATAGGGTCAATCATAAAAGACTCCTAACAGAGTCTAACCTTTGACTAGGTCACTATACATATTGCATTGTAAAGATCAACTCCTAATAGGGTTGTAAGATTTTCTAACAAGGATCATTATACATTAATGCAGCTTATTAGTGGGTGTTAATTCCCATCGAGGTTTTTACCTATTTGGGTTTCCCCATAACCAAAAAATTGGTGTTGTGTTCAAGTGTTATTTCAATATGTTTATGCTTAAATTTTAAGTATACTTGATTTGATAAATAATTGAAACTTGTAGATAACTAATTCACCCCCCCTCTCAGTTATCTCTAGGGACTATTCCTAACACTATAAATTAAGGTGTTTCTGTATCATCAAAAAATGGAAGCACTTCCTTTTAGGACTGGTTTAGCCCTTTGAGTAAGTGGTTTGGGGGTATGTCAAATGCCTTAAATGGGTCTTTGGCTAGGATCTAGCTTTTTCCCCTGTCCTGTCCTATTTCCTACTTATTTCCTACCTAAATTTGGCAACCTACTCTGAGAATATGAGGTTCTTAACCTCAGGGTCATGGTCGACCTTTTAGGTCAAGGTTGACCTTGACCCTGACCCAGGGTTCAAATTTCAAAGTATGAGTGTTTCCAGATGTCAAGTTTGAGAAAGATTTATTTTCCCACTTTTGGGTCAGCTATTTGGGGCTTCAAAATGGTAAAATCTTAAATGATATTTAATTTAGGTCCACTTCCAAGGTTATAGGCTTAATGGGAATTTAATTCTCCTATGTTGACCTCTCTAGAAGTGTGTGCGCTAGACTAGTATAAAAGGAAGTCTCCTCCTCTCATTTTCTCCATCAAGTATCCATCGAAAAATCATAATCTCTCAATCCTAATTTAAGCAATTCCATCAAGAGAAATCAAGAAATAAATAAGAAAGAAATAAGGAGAAGTAAAGAATTCAAGTATTCATCTATCTTCAATAATTCAAACATTCAAGATTCAATTCATCAAGGAGAGCCATCGGTAGCCATTGAAGGATTCAATCTCTATGGATCCCTATTGTTGAAGATCTAAATTAAATTGATTTGATACACCCTACATCTAATTCTACATTCATTTAGAGCATCCATACTTGTGGATTCAAGGATTCAAATCCTCCACAAGGGTTTCAACATAAGCAAGGTGAATTGTTCTGTTTACTTTGTTTATTACTGCAATTTCAATTCTATTTCAAGGTTAATTCCAAAATTGGAGTTTGACCAAGGAAAACCCCTCCCTGCCCAACAAAAAAAACTATTTTTCTTATAGGTACATGTATGGAATAGAGAATTACAGAGCAGATTCAAATACCCTTTTTAGAAAAATTTTGAGATCTACAAACATAATTTCCATCAGAGCATCGTAGGTTAAGGTCAACATAAAGGGGTCAAGGTCAACCTTTATTTGGGTCAAGATTGACCTAGCACAGAAAAGAAAAATATTTTTGGGTTTTCTCTGTCTATGTTTTCCTATTCCTAGATCAGGTTGTAGAACTGCCATAAACTTAGTACAAACACCAGAAAACAACATTTTCCAGATCTACTATACTTTGAGGTTAGTAGTTGTCTTCAATTCCATTAAGATCTTAATACTCTCTTCCATAATGGAATATAAGGTTTTCCCCCTTAATATTCTTCATCGATTGATTCATTTATTATGGTTAATCAATTTGGATCTTTCCTTTGGGAATTTGGGGTTATGAAGAAGATGTTAGGATTGGGAACACTGAGAGGGGGGTGTGAATCAGTGTTCTATACTTATTTACTTTTTCTGAATTGTTGAATCTTAGCTTAATTGATTAGTAACTGAAATGAACATTGATGCAAATAAGATAAACATTCATAAAACATGACACCAAATATGATTATGGAGAAAACCAAAATAGGTAAAAACCCTAGTGGTAATTGACACCCACTAAGAACTGCACTTGTGTATTATGATCTCTGTTAGAAGATCTTGCAACCCTGTTAGGAGTTCTTCTTTACAATGCTTTAGTATAGTGACCTGGTCAAGGTTCAGACCCTATTAGGAGTCTTTTACAATCAACCCTATTAGGGGTGGGGACACACTATCCTGGAGCTCACTACTCAAGTGGTGAAGGCTACAACCTTCTGGATATCAGATACACAATATATTTGTCATATGAACTATTGCTTGACACTACTTGTCTGATCAGTTCCTTTTGTGCGCTGATGCTTTAGCCTCTTGTAAAGAACTATCTCATTTTATCTACTCTTCAAATACTTATTCTCTATTTATCTGATCTTTATTTCTCATACCATCCCAAATTACAAGGGTGCATGTCTTATTTATATGCGCATACAAAACTCTTCATCAAGTCAGCCTATAACTAATTATATACAATGCTTCCAAATGAATTGGCTCAAGCATGTTTACATAAAATCATCATAACATGTCTATGACCAAAATACAATAGGTGCATTTCTTATAAAAAACAATATTACAAGCGCTAACCAAAATACAAATAGTCAGCTCCATGCTTTGTCCTATTCTACCACTTACTGTCTTTGCCACTTTATTTGACTATAACTTCCTCATACTGACTCATATCATCATGCACTCTTAGAATTAGCATGAATACATAATTAGAAGCTTATTTTCAAGGGTTCATGTCATAAATCTATTATAAGCATGTGCGTTGATGCTCTGATCACCTGGTGCTCTGCTATTTGTCCAGTCTTCCATACTTAGCCATATTTTTTATCTTCTTCAATATGCGCTGACTCCAAAACTTCATATGACTTTTTTTCCATAATTACAACAATAAGTATAGTCATATATTTTATTATAGTCAACTTTTTATAATAATATCCCCTTTGTCATTAATGGCAACAAAGGAATATGGTGAAGTTACTAAGTGTATCCTTATACAAAATTTTCTAATACATAATCTAACTTATATCTCCCTTTATGTACTATTATTTACATCATTTACAAGGCTCCATATTCTTCCTTTTACATACTAAACTCCTACTTTGACATTAATGACAAAGGTTCCCAAACAAATGTATTCACAAGTACTTACAGAGTGAAGACATCCGGATATGCTATCTTTAGATTAGCAATCTCATTCTACCAAAATTTCTTCAGCGTGTCTATTGTCTAGAGATGGGCACACAAAGCATATGTTAACTTTTCCATCTTCTTCAATTATTTACATGGACCTTGATCATATGTCACCATAGTGGCATTGATCTCCTTGATGTTATGATTCAAGAAATCTAGTGAGGGCACAAGAGCATTTCTCAGCTGTGTTTGCCTTGCCCTTATCTTGGACATTTATTTTTCTATCTTTTCTATTTTGTCCACTTGTCCCTGGTATACATTTTTACACATGTTTACATCTATAGTGGGATCTTCTATTGATTTCCTTACTTTATCTATCATAGCCTTTGCCTCCTAAATTTTCTTATAGAGATCTGTAGTCAACTTGTCTTGGTTCATGTAGCTTGCTATGAGTTTCCTTCCTTTGGCTGCAAATTCTTTCAGTGAAGCTTGACCAACCTTTAAAGATTTGAGGTGAAGTGAAAAGTTTGTAGTTAGCTCATCTAATCTCTTCTTAAGATACTTCTTTTTTCCTACCTTAGCCACTGAATCTTCTAGGCAGGAGAAGTTTTCCTTGAAGCTTGTTAGGATGTTGTTGACATCCTCCACTAAGTGCACTTTTGGTACCTTCTTCTCTGTAGGTAGTAGATTGTTCAAGATGTCTATGGACTCAATGAATAGAGGATTTCTCATTACTTGTTTCTCCTTTTCCATCTCCATAGCAAGGAAATTGATCTTGATCAGGTCTTCTTCTCCCCAAGAGTCTAGGCTTGTAGTGTCAGGGGTCAAACATGACAACAATGATGTTGAAGGCATGGGAGTGATGGGTGTTTTGTTCATCATTTCTATCTTAATATCTGTAGGTATTTAAATCGAGGGTTCATCTATTGTTTCCTTTTCTACCTCCTTTTATTCTTCTTGACCTGTTATGTCTTGTATAAATACATCCTCTTCGTGCTTAGGTGAAATATCACCGCATATAAATTTTTCCTATTGTGTACTTACAAAGCCTTCCTTAAATTTGTCTAAGTCTTTATCAGTGGCCACCATTGATATCTCCACATTATCAATCATTATTGTGTTCTGCTCTTGAGTTTTGGTCCTGGGTGTAGACTTTATTTCAACTATAGGCACTGTTACCAAGGGCACTGACTCATGTGGACCTTTCATAGGTGTTTTTGTGACCTTAGTTTCTTTATCTTTCCCAACAGGTGCTTGAGTGATCAGTGCAGATGTAGGTTGCATGCACTATTCAAGGAATAATTTCTCAAAAGATTTATCTATCTCCTTGGCTATTATCTCATAATCCTTGTTCATTATATGCAATGTTCTCATCTTTTTCCTTAGGTGTGGCTTCACCAAATCCATTAATAATGCTTTTTCTTCCACTGAACATACTGGTAGATTGTCATCTAGTGTTTTCTCTCTTATAGTAATGTCTTCTTCAACTGCTTGTCTTTTCAAAGAGTCTAGAATATCCCATACTTTATTTGGGATGACTATCTTTGGTTCTAGAACTATCTTCTTGAACTTGATCATATGTTTGATCAGCATCTCATGGATCTCAAATTTGTCAATTTCATGATATCTATCATAGAACTTAGATATATGATCTAACCTCTACCACTCTAGTCCTTAATACTTGAAGACTTGGTAGGAATCCTACCTCAGGAGGTGGTTGTACATTTCTACCTCTACTTCTTGTGGCTCTAGCAGATGGATGACTTGTAACTGGCTTCTTTTTCCTCTTAGACATCTTACTGGGCTTTCGTGGTGTATTGGAGTCATTGGGAATGGGCATAGGAGTGATGTTATTTATCTTCTTCTCCTTTTAGTTTGGTTCATAAGTTATCTCAATATTTACCTTCTTCAACTTAGAATCATCAGACTTAGCTTTCATAGTGGATGTGCTCTCAATTTGCATAGAAATGTTTTCTTATCTAGCTTTATCCAGGTATTCTTGGGTCACACCATGGATCTTCAATATTTCAGATGTAATTTTAGAGGCTTTCCTCTTGGTCGTTGTACTATTTAGGACCGCATCTACCTACCTAGTCTTTTCCTCATAAGTTCCCCATCTAGGCTCATTAGGATCCTTGGGTGTCGATAGTAAAATTTGTGCATAAGCTTCCAAGACTTGCTCCTCCAATTCATAGCCAAGTGGATGAATCCACTTAGTTCTAGGCTCAAAAACCTCCATACAAGTAATGTCAGTCTCTACCATGAAACAAATATTGTCCTTGTATTTTCAATAATGCTTTCAGATATCCTATACCTCATTTGTATCTTTATCCTAAATTTTTTCAACTCTAACTCCATGTAGTCTCTCAGTGTGCTCTCAATTGGTACCTTAAGGGATATTTGAGGCATTGTAGGTAAAATTTTATCTAAGTATAAGTCTGATACCTTCCCAGCTATATGAAAGTACATATAGATTATCAAAGACCCAAACCTGAATATTTTGGTTTTATCATGATTGATTTCCCTTATGTTATCCATTAACTATGCGCACACAATTTCACACAATATAGTTAATTTTGGTTTGGTCATTCGGTATTGTATTTTAGTTTAGCAATAGATCTGCAAGTGAAGTTTTTATAGGTGAATAAATTTTTTTAATGGCATTAACAGTAGTTTGTTTTTGATGATGTGTTTCATTTTTTAGCTCAAAGTTATTAACTAAATTTTTTAGTTAGATTCAATTCAAGTTTCCTAACATTCTTTGTAGGTTCATCTTTATTCATTTTAATCTGATTTATGTTCATTAACTCGTCTATTTTGCAAGATTGTGTTTTTTTGTTATTAGGTTATTTAGTTTTCCTTCTCTTTGCATGCAAGAGATTCTTGTGGTATCTATTAATCAATAATAGCTTAACCGAGATCTGTTAAATCCTTTGTGTTCTTAGTTTCTATTTTTACCTCTGGTTATTATTTTTTCCTTGCATTCCTCCTTGGTGTAAGCTTTTATAGCTTTCTGTAGTTGGATGCAAGTGTATATAGTTTGATCTGAGTTCTTTTCTAGGTTTTGTTAAGATTTTTCATTCATTTTAGGTGTTCTTTACATTAAATCTTGTATTTAACCATGACCACCCTGATGCCAAAAATAAAGTTAACTAGTACAAATTATCATGCATGGAAAATGCATATGACCATCTTTAGATTCAGACACATTTTAGATATTGCAACTAATGCCAGTTCAAAACCAATAGCCTCTACTCCTCAAGCTGACCAAACTACTTGGCGGACTAAAAATGAGGAAGCACTTGGTTTAATTGGAATCTCCTTAAGTCCTGAATTGTATTTCTTAATTTCTACTTGCACAAAAGCCCATCAAGCTTGGGACGTCCTATAAAATACCTATGAAAGGGCAGATGAGACTCAAAAAATCTAGCTTCAAGACCAACTTGAAGACCTCAAGTATACCAACTTCAACTATGTTGATGATTTCTTGCTCAAGTTTGATTCAATTAAAGTTTTACTAATTGGTTTACAAGTTCCTCTTTCTGATTTAAGGATAATCTACATAATTATTCATAAATGTTTTCCTAGACAGTTCCAACAGTTTATTACAAATATTTACTCTCAGTTAGCTATTCCTTCTTTAGCATCTCAACTAACTTATGTTATCTTTCAAAATATGTTGCATCAAGAGGAAGGAAAATTGATTCAATTTGGCATACTTAAAACTCACGAACATGCATATGTCTCTCAAAGTCACAATAACAATAGATCTTCTAACACTAATCAAAATAACCAAAATTATCAAAGATCTAACAATATTGATAATTTTAGGCCTTCCAATAACTATCATAATAGTAATCATTCAAATAGGCCACATTACACCTACTACGGTAAAGATGGTCACTTAATACATAACTATTTTAGGAAACAAAAGGATGATCAACATAATTCTCAAAACTACTCAAATGGAAAATCTAATGGAAATCAATCTCGTTCTACTTTTACTATCTATTTTAATGCTTCTAAACCACCTGAATGGATTATTGATAGTGGTGCATCTCAATATGTTACATCTCATAAGGAAATCTTTGATTCTTTGGAACCTGATTCTATGAATATTCATGTTTCTTTAGCTGATAATCATTGTTGTCAAGTTGAAGGAACTGGTAATGTTTCTATTCCAAATGGTAAATTACATGATGTGCTTTATGTTCTTGATTTGAAAGCTAACCTTATTTCTATTCCTCAATTATGTCAAGATTATAAGGTTGAGTTTCATAAAAATAATTTCCATATCATTGATCCCAATACTGATCAGATAGTTGTTGATGCTAAATTGGATGATGATAATCTCTTTAAATTTTATCAATTTGCCTCGCCTAGATATTCATTACTCACTACTGTTGATTTTCACATTTGGCATGAAAGGCTAGGACATTTAAATTTTGATTATATCTCATTAATGCAAAAAGAAAATATGGTAGATGGGCTACCTAAGTTTACTCCTAAGTTTGATTGCAATGGATGTATGAGTGGTAAAATGCATAGAGAATCTTTTCCCCATAAATCATATTGGAGAGATAATAATCAGCTAGTTCTAATTCATAGTGATCTTTTAAGTCCTATGGAAAATATTTCTATTTCAGGATCTAAATATGCTTTAACCTTTGTTGATGATTATTCTCGTAGAACTTGGATTTACTTCTTACATAGTAAAGATCAAGTCCTTGATATTTTTGCTAAATTTCATGTTTTTGTAGAATGAAAAAGTGGTTGTAAAATTCAGATTCTTACGACTGATAATTGTACTCAATATGTTAGTCATGCTTTGCATTCTTACTTAAGATCTTTTGGTATCAAACACGAGCTTACCATTCCTTATACACCATAACAGAATGGCGTGGCAAAACAAAAGCATAGAACAATAGTAGAAATGGCTAGATGCTTTTTACATGCTAGAAATATGGATTATAAATTTTGGGCTGAAGCCATGACATGTGCCACCTATATTCTTAATAAAAATCCCACTAAGGCCCTACCAAATAAAAATCCTGAAGAATTTTGGTCAGGAAGGAAACCCAACTTGTCTCAGTTACAAATTTTTGGCTCCACTGCTTATGTTCACACACCTAAACAAAAAGGAAAAAGTTAGATCCTAAATCCTCACCTCATATATTTGTTGGCTATTCTGAGAACACTAAAGGTTATAGAGTTTATGATCCTCTTACTAATAAAGTTCACATAGCAAGAGATGTTTGCATTGCTGAAAATGGTGTCCATGATTGTTCTCAAATTTTAGATTCTGATTTTAGTCACAGCAACATAGTTCTTGTGGAGGACCAACCTCCATCTCTCAACCCTACTCAAATTTCTTCTCCTAATGTTTATGTTCCTTCTATTTCTTCTCCTAACACTAAGGATAATACTAAGGATAATGATGAACATAAAGATAGTAATGATACTCCTAATGATTTTGTTCCTTCTAGTAGTAGCAGCGATGATGATGATGATGATGGTAATAATCTGTTTACTCCTCCTAATAATATTTCTATTAATTCTAGGAGAAATTCTAAATGGTTAAAAGATTTACTTAATGAAGATGATGATTACATTTCTAGAATGGGTGGACTTAAACCTAGAAGGATAAACTACTGCAATTATGCTCTTATGACTTCTCTCTCTAAATATAATGATCCTCAAACCTTTGATCAAGCTAAAAATCAACCTCATTGGAAAATTGCTATGCAAGAAGAATATGACTCTTTGATTTCTAATAACACTTGGGATCTTGTTCCTTTACCTCATGGTAAAATTCTGGTTTCCTTTACATGGTTATATAAAACTAAGTTAAATTCTAATAATGAAATTAGTAAATTTAAGGCTAGACTAGTTGCATGTGGCTTTTCTCAAATTGAAAGAATAGACTATAATGAAACCTTTTCTCCTATTGCTAAAATTCCTACCATTAAAGTTGTTCTTGCTTTAGCTACTAAAATGAATTGGCCTATTCACCAAATGGATGTTAAAAGTGCCATCTAAATGGTGATTTGCATGAATAAATATATATGTCTCATCCTCCTAGTTTTATTCAACTAGGTAATGAACATTTAGTTTGTAAACTCAAGAAGTCTATTTATGGTTTAAAGCAATCTCCTAGAGAATGGTACTCTAAAATCAATTCTTTCTTCATTTCTCAAGGTTTTGATAGAAGTAAAAATGATCCAAACCTATACATTAAGCATACTGAAAATGACATTGTTATTATTATTTTATATGTTGACAATTTAATCCTTGCCTCTAGCTCTAATCCTTTACTTTCTAAAATTAAATTTCAACTCAATCAAAACTTTCAAATGATAGATTTAGGCATCTTGCACTACTTCTTAGGCATGCAAATTTGGCAAACTTCTAATAGTATATTTGTTTCTCAATCTAAGTATGCTCAAGATTTTCTACAAAGATTTGATATGACTAATGATAATGATGTCTCTATTCCTTGTGAATTAGGAACTAAGTTAATGATAGATATGCAATCTCCTTTCATAGATGCTACTTCTTATAGATAACTTGTAGTTAGTTTAATTTATCTAACCCTCACTAGACCTGATTTATCTTATAGTGTAGGCTTAGTTTCTAGATACATGTCTAAACCTCAACAATCTCACTTAAAAGTTGCTAAAAGAATCCTAAGGTATATTAAAGGTACTCTAAATTATGATTTATTTTATGATGCTAATGCTGATTTTACTCTTAAAGGTTATTTTGATTCAGATCTAGGAGGTGACCCCAATGATGGGAGATCCACTAGTGGCTACTATTTTTTCCTTGGTTCAAGTGAAAATTCTTGGAAAAGTAAAAAACAACAATCGGTTTCATTATGTTCTACTGAGGCTGAATATAAAGGATGTACTACTGCCTCTAAAGAATATCTATGGCTTAGAATAATACTTGAATATTTGGGTCTACCTCAACAAGAACCCACACCTTTAAACTATGATAATCAAAGTGCAATTGCCTTAGCAAAGAATCCAATTTACCATGCAAGATCTAAGCACACTGCTCTCCATCATCACTTCATCAGAGAACACATTCAAGATAGACAAGTTTCCCTCATCTTCTATAGAGGAGAAGATCAAGTTGTAGATATCTTGACAAAGCCTCTCTCTAGAGAGAAATTCTAGATTCATTGTACAAATTTGGGTTTAAAACCCTTTGATTGTAAACCCCGAAGTAAAGTTTAAAGGGGGGTGTTAGAATTTAATCTTTCCTTGGTAAATATGTAAGGATCAACCAAGGTATCCTATTGTATTTATCCTCTAGTCCAAGTGGGAGGACATGTTATATTTGTAATTTCCTTTATTAAGAAAAATAGATATTCCTCCTTATGAGGAATCTTACACTTGTCTCACACACTTTTGAAATGTGGCATACATAGAAATGGGAGTTACAATGTAACTCCTTTCTCACATCTCTAGTAAAAGAGATGGATCTCCTTCTCTCTTCACATAAGATACTTCTTCTTCTTGAACACTAGTGTATGAGCTAAGATCTCACTCTATCTCTCTCTCTCTCATTCTTAGAAATTTTTGCCACTTTCATTATATCACAGGGGTTTTTTTATGCTTTTCCCCCTTCAAAATATTGTCTCATTTTTTTCTTTTCTCTTTGGTGAATGCTCCTAGTTTTGTGATTATTCATGGTAAATCTTCTTTTCCTTTCTCATTGCATTAAACAATTTCTTGTCTTTCTATATTTTGTTATTATTTTAACAACTATCCCGATGGCTGTAAGAATAGTGGCTATGGACAGACTATTGACCCTATGGGCATGCTAAAATCTATAACCAAGAATCATAGACATCAATTTGATGTGCTTCTCCTCAATTGGATTGATTGTCATCTCGCACTTATCACTCCAGGATTTGTAGGCTTGTTCAACCAATTTTTTGACATCCTTTCCAACTAGAAGAATGGTGCCTGTCTTTGATAGACCTGTCATCTCATAAATGAGATCTACTGTGATTCTAATTGGTACTTCACCTATCCAAAATAGGTCATCATGGATCCTACTCAACAAGATATTTATCCATTCTAATTCATAGAATTCAAACGCAGTAGCATATTCAATGATAGGGTGATTCTTAAGTTGTGTGAAATCTTCAATGAATGATTTGTCTAGATTCATCATGGAATCTAGGTGTGACCTAATTCTATCTAAGCCAATTGGCTCTTTTTTGCAATACACATACATGAAGCCCATTAGGGTTCTTGAAAATGCTCCTTCTAGGTCATCTAGGGTGGACTTAAATGGATGTTTCTTAAAAATATGTCTCTTTCTTTCAGCAACATCAAATACAACTGGTGTAGCCATGACTTACTTGATATAATGCTTCTGAATGGTTTCCAAGGGTTTCTAAGATGACACATCGAGCTAGGGCTTTGTAACTGTGTGTGTGAATTTTGTACCTGATCTGTAGACACAACACTTCAGTAAAACATTAGAGGTTAGCAAAAATCAAAATTGTGCAAAATTGAAATCTAATTTAACCAAGTGATTTATTGCCTTCTAGTAGGTGCGAGATTGATGTTCTCAGATTTTTATCAAGATCAGTGAATTAGATGACACCTAAATGAAGGATTTGAATGCAATTGATCTAGATATGAATTGAATGCAATTAATCTATATTTTTTATATTTTCTATGCAATGATATGAAAAACTTGATATGAAATCTATGATATGTAAAAACTGATCTATGATATGCTAATCTAGAAACAATATGATATGAATAAAAACCAAATTGATCTCACAATAGCCTTGATTCGCAATAAGCTTTGATTCTCCAAATTCCAATTCTCCAAAATAGTTGTGCAATTCGTAGATGACATTGGCAAAGTAAGCTTGCAAAATTATGAGATGATTTGGGATGAGCTGAAGCCTTAATTTATAGAAATCTAGGGCTTTAGAGGTGCATGGATAAAAGCCATAAATCACTCAAATAACTCAGGTTGATTTTTGAGTTATTTTTAAATAAAGGATATTTAACTCACAAAAACATGCAAAAGCTAAGTTTAACTCAAAATAGAGTTTAGCTTTAATTGATAATTGATAGTTGTTTGTTTGTATGATTGTGCATGTGTTATTTATGAATTAATTTAATAATAAAGTAATTTATTTCCAACTTAACTAATTTTTGAAAATAAATAATTGATTTATGGTTAAATCAATTATTTAATCAAACTTTTATTAAAAACTATATTATTAAATAATGACAACTTGCTTTAATTAATTAAATAAGAATTTAATCAATTATTCATAAGATATCAGATTTATTGTCAAAATTAAATAATATAATTAATAATAGATAGAATTAAATTTAATTACACAATTAAGTGGCAAGATATTAAATCTAATTAATTAAATACGAAAATATTCAATTAATCAAACTTAGGATAAATGTGATTTATTACCAAACAATCATTAAATTAAAGATAATTAAGATAATTAGGAATATTGCTAGGAATATTCCCCGATGCAGAATTTAAGATAATCAATTAGATTCGATGATGTGTAGATGTGCCTTAGGTTAGGACTTCTATGTCAATTTCATTCAAATTGTTGATATAGGAGATTAATGAACTTATAGCCCATTTTTGGGGTATTACATTTTGCCCCTCTTTGATTTACTGTGCGAAGCACAGTGGTTCAAAGATAGTCTGTGTTTGATAGAGATATGAAACTGATTCAAATTTGATAATTGATATGAGATAGAAGCTGATTAATATTGATTTGATATGGAGATAATAGGTCCTGAATGACTAAAGATAATGTTCACTGTAGCAGCGATGAACTGAGGATTGCAAAAAAAAAGTGTCAAAATGCCTGATTCTGAACCTTATGATTGCGAAGAAGTGAGTGACCAGTTCTAGACTCGATTGTCTTAGCAGAACTAGCAGGTATCACATCCAAACCCTTCAGTTTTCGAAGAACCAAGGAAAGAACACTATGATCTGATGGTTGCAAAAACTGATATAGTTTACAAGATTAGGAGAATACCAGATTGATATGGATCAATGAATCTGATATGCCCCAAGTGATGATAGATTTGCCCTGAGCGATGATTGATTTGCCCCAAGCGATCAGGACTTTTGATGAATCAGTAACTAGATGTGGTTGTTGTCTTGATTACTAAGGAAGATATGATTTCCATAAAGATATGATTTCAAATTTGATTACAGACTTTCATTGATGTGCAATACCATACCCCCTTTGGGATTAAAATTGAAATCTGACAAGAAAAAGTCAGCGTTGTTAGTTCAGAAGCATGTTAATTGATTTGAAAAGTGGTTAAACACATCCGAGAACGCATTCTGCATCGTTTAGAGGTCCAAAAGACCAAGTTTGACTAGGTTAAACCATGAGTTGACCATAGTTGACCAAGTTGAAATTTTGATAGTTTGATGGAAGATAATCGGTTAAGTTGAATGTTGGATTTGTTTGATGATTGAAGGTCGAATGTACAAGTAGTGAATAATATGAATGATCTCATATTTTGATTTTGATCCTGAAAAAAGATTCTACTTGTTGTTTCATTGGAGGAAGCTTCGTGTGGGATTCAACTCTTGTTAGATTGGAAGAGGTGATTGAAGAATATTTTAAGTGTTCAAGCAAGTTGTGAGATCATGCAAAGTGCAAAAATGCAAAGAAACATGCAGGATGATAATGCAACCCTAGGACCTAGGACCTACTCACTGATCATGTGTCAATTTTTTATCATCATTGAACTTTTAGGTAACTAGATAAATTAGTACAATGCCCACTAGCCATGAAACCATAGACATATGAATATTGATTTGTAACACTCAAGAATCAATACAACACCCACTAGTCAACAACCATGGATATATGAATATTGATTTTTATGCGCAAGAATCAATACAACACCCACTAGCTAGGCAACCATGGACATATGAATATTGATTTTGTTTTTGGAATGTCAGATTAGATATAAGCACCAAGGCATAAACGCTAGGATGACCTGAATATCATGTCCATTTTGATATAGCAATTTGTATAAGCATCAAAACATAAATGTCATGATGACCTGAATATGCCTTTCATTCAAACACGTCAAACAGTCAAGAGATCATTCTAAATCTAGTGTGAATTACCTATAGTGACCCTTTATCATTCACATCCTTAGGTAAGATTGTGTTTCACAATAGGAGAAAGAACTTACTCAAAAAGATAATAGTGAGATCAAACTTCCTTGAATTTTTTGGGTATCAATGGTCAAGGTATGCATGGCCATCCAATTCAAGATAGAGGCTCTTACAATCAGACACCATTTCAATCTAGAATTTCCAAAGATGTTAGATTTGCACATACAAGCAGAAGATAAAGAAAAGATTATGCCCCCAGTCATCACTCTCTAAATCCTATAAAGGACATCATCGAAGAGCTCGAAGGGACACAATATGTAAAAAATATCAATGTGAATCAGTAAGCATACAAGGAGATAAAAGCATGTAAAAAAAGCATAGATTGTTTTTAGTTTGATGTTTGATTGCGTTGTTGTAGATGAAAAATCTTTTCGGGAGATGAGACAGACTTGACTGACTCAAATGAAGCTTCAAAGGACTCTGACTAGATATGACATGTCTCAGATACATGGGAGACCATAGGATATGACATTGATTTCCCCCAAGTGTTAAGCATTGATAGGATACAGACACTTGAGCTGATTGGTGGACAAACTAACTTATTGAAAACTGGAAATGCAAAAAAAAACTAGGAGATATGTACAAACTAAAGCAAGACTAAAAGCTGGGAAAGACCAAGATTGCACTGATAGATGGAGCATTTTGAAACAAGTGGCACCCGTTTGCCGAGTTTTCACCATCTTGGCAGAGATTCTATTTTTGCTACCAAGGCGCCTGTTTCCAGGTTCTCACCCAGGCACTTTTTTTTTTTTTTTTCATTTTTCAATTTTTTTGAATTTTTGATATTTTTCAATTTTTTAAGATTTTTTTAGGACATTTTACCATAGACTGAATTCTTTAGGCATAGAATTTCTTCAAATGGAGAATGTTGATTGGTTCTCAGAGCTATTCTCCTTCAGTCGTTGAGAGTTGATAGGCACTAGAGCCAAAAGTAGTAGTGATTACAAATGGACCCAGCCAGTTGGTTTCGAACTTCCCTTTGCATTCTCGATGTGATTGATTTTTAGGATTTTCTCTCAAGACTAGATCACCAACCTGAAATTCTCTGTGTCTGACTTTCTTGTTGTAACCTCTAGACATTCTCTTCTGATATACTATGAGATGATCATATGCTGCTTGTCTGCACTCATCTAGTAGTTCAAGTTCTTGCAACCTAGACACTATGTAGTCATCATCAGTTACTAGACCATGCATTCTAATTCTGAGTGATGGGATTTCAACCTCAATAGGCAGTACCACTTCAGACCCATAAACTAAAGCAAAAGGTGTAGCCCCAGTGGGAGTTCTGATACTGGTTCTGATACTTGTTCTGATACTGGTTCTGATACTGGTTCTGATATTGGTTCTGATACTTGTTCTGATACTTGGTTCTGATACTTGTTCTGATACTTGGTTTACTTGATAGCATCTTTTTCCATTGCAAACTCCCAAGCAAGATCATATCGTGCAGTCCCCAATGTCTAGTAAGGTGGAGAACAAGAGGGATTGGCAAGCTGGTGGATGTGATATGAATGAATGGAGCAAAATGGATATGAAGGCTAAACATGGAAGGAATGAAAGCAAGATCATCGTAAAATAGTTCACAAAATAGCCAAATGTTCGTGTATAGATCAACATTGTCAACATCAAAGAGAGAAGATGGAATGGATGAAATATGTAGAAGAACTACGCATGACGCCTGATTGCCAAGTTTTCATCATGGTACTTATCCAAGGTGCCACAAGGAAGTGGTTTTCACCATAGGATGAATTTATTTCTCTTTACTTTTGCTACCAAGATGCTTGTTTCCAGGTTTTCACCAAGGCACATTTTCAAAAAAAAAAATTTAATTTTTTTTTATTTTCTCTTTTTTGGAAGGCAAGCTTTTTAGATAATGCTCCTTGAAAGGATAAACCATGATATGCCAAGGATTCAAAATGATATGCTCAAAGATGCTGATAGGGAAAGGGAGATGGAAGGGAAAATGGAGGATAAGGTTTTATGTAAAGCGAGTGAGGTTGGAAGATAGGAGGAATAGGCAAATGAGGAAAAAGGATAGAAGGTAGAAGGATAATGAATGAAAGGATTGTGAAAGGGTAAATGGAAAGGAAGGAAAGATCAACATCTACACACATCTTGAAGGGTGGCGAGAGGGTGGAGGAAATGTGAATGAAGGAATACGTGAAGGAATATGGTGAATGGATAGTAGAGGTTGTGGTTTAGGCACATGAAATGGAAGAATGTTTTTGGAAGAAGATGAAGTGGAAGTTTTTGGAAGCTTGAATGTCAACTTCACTTTTTTATCAACACCAGACTCTTTCAAGAGAGACTTTGGAATCCATACAGCCATAGGCTTTTTATTTCCTTTTGATGATCTAGAGAGAATATCTTCAGTGATGGATTTTCGAACCCATACTTTTCTTGTAGTTTTTTTCTTAGATATCTCTTTTGACTTTATGCCTCCATGTCATTTAGAGGAGACATGGTGATCTTCTCTTTTTGATGGATTCTTGTATTGCTTCTTTTTCTTGTATTGAACATTCAAGTTACTTCCAAAAAACTTGGGACTTGTGGAAGGAGGATATGACTAGTTTAGATGGGTGGGTGGATGAAAAGGATTCAAGGGTGTGCATCTATGTTGATCTTGAGGAAAGATAGGAGATGGAGGTATGTAAGGACCCAAGATGGATGGCGAATTAGGAAAGTTAGGAGGGGAAAGTGAAGGGACATAAGGACCCAAGATTGAAGGTAGACGTGAAGCCTTTAGTAGTGGTGGAAGAGGTATCATAAGGTTTATCACATTGCTCAAATTCTTTCCAGGGGCATGGTGACATGTACAAGTCTTTATCAAACGGAAAAGGGCATAGAGCTTCCATGGAGAACTCTTTAGGTTCCTTTTTTTTCTCAAGTTTGTTAATCTTGACTTCCATAGCGTGCATCTATTTCATCATGGCCCTCATCAGAGTTTCTTCCTCATGTGTATTGATTCTTTGAGACATGTGTACTAATTCTCAATAGCTACTGCTCTATTCTTGACATAGTGATTTGTTTGACAGATTCTAGAAATAGGCTGAAAAGGCTAAGTATCTGGCAATTCTGACAATTTTCTAACAACTCTTCAAAATTTTCCCAAATGACACTCTGCAGACTCATACAACAGTGGGTATACTATGAAATGACAATTGAAAAGCTCGCACGATAGTTGCTAGCAGGATTTGACTTTTTGAATTTGCTAGCATGAAAACTCATATGACACTGGGTACTCAATCATACGACAGATGGGCACTACTGAAATGATGCTTGACAAAACTCATATGAATTTTGACCTTCTGAGATGACTTTTGACTCTAGAAAAGGATTTTACTTCAGATTTTGCAAATTTTGAGTTTTCAGATTCAGATTGTTTACAAATTTCAATGTCCAAATTTGAGGATTGTAATAGATTTGATCATTTTTAGTAGCCAAGTAGATAAATAAGCATGCAGAATAGCAAGTAAGTGATTTCAAGCACGTCTGAAAACAATGAACAAGGGAAAAAGCAACCTTGTGCATGAACTATCAAGTGACTGAATTGTGCTAATCCCTAAGAGAGCGAATTGTGTATGTTCCAAAAAGTTTTGCAATAATGCACATATTCCTAAAAAATGAAAATTTGGGCCTCTCTAGGGTTTGTAGTAATGGTTTGACTCTGTAACTTTTATGATTCAAAGGGGTGAACTCCAATCCCGGTGCACTAGGGTTTTGACACAATCTGAGAACTTAATCTTTAGGAGCTACTAGGGAGATCTGACAACCCAAAATAAACCATACCCATGGAGATTTCTTCCACAAGGACATTTATATAGTGACTGTCACTACCACGGTGAAAATGGCTATTACCGCTTGAGGTTCCGTCAATGCAGTTTGCCCTGTGAAGGGATTGTTCGCTACAGCTAACCCTCTCTAAAGGTGACTCATAGTATGATACCATAAGGGGACTTGGCTCCAGATCCAAGGTTTTGATGCCTCTTCACTTTTAACCCAAACAAAGCAAGTAGATTAATCCAACATGCTAAGACAAAGTTTGTCTCACCAAGGTCTATAATATCAACCCCACGTGATCTATCAACCTCTCCGGAGAGAGAATGTATCAATCAATAAGGGAAGATGCATGAACCAAGTAGAATGTGAGATGCACTAAGTATCCTCCCCACCTACAAGGGATCCCTCATTGAGAAGGGTTTTGTTAGGAACCCACTCTCTCAATATCCACAAATAGTGTTCATGGGGCCTAATTACTATGTGAGTACAGATATATTCCAGAAAGCAAATTTATCTAAAAGTATTCAAAAGCACAAGGTGGTACACTTAACGCTTAAAGAAAATATGAGGTGAGTCCACAAAGTGGAGCACTTAACCCCTCACATAAGCTAGAAATGAGTCCACAACTTAGAAAACAAGTGAGTTCTAAAAAGCACAAAAGGGTTGCCTAGTGGAACACTTAACGCTTCTTTCCTGTAGACCTCTCCCCTTTAATGTGGCACTGATATTGCAACCACGGGGTGAAAATGAGGGGCTGGTGGATTTAACGAGTCCAATAACCCAAGATAGCAATCTAGATCAATCACAAGTAATCTAAGACTGCCAATAAATACCTAAGGTGTCACAACCTAGTATTCAATTATGCAAATTCATAGAAAAAGTATGCGAAGAAACACTCAAGCTAAACACATGAGAGATTTATTTTAAGGCCAAATTGAAATGTTATTAGATGAAGGAGAATACCTGGGATCCTTGCAACATGCTTAGTAGATTTTACCTAATTTTTAGCAATTCTTGTTGAGCTTTTCCATGCAAGCAAGTGACGAACTCTCCAACAAGCAAACAAGCAAACAAGATATGCAACATATATTCAACTTATGAAAACCATAGGGTTATCTCTAAAAATCAATTATTATTAGCAATAATAACCATAAATCAACCAAAATGACAACTCATACCATTCATTGAACCATGTAAAAAAAATAAGTGCATACCCATCACAAAACTTTATTTTTTTGCACTGCATTTGACCTAGTCAACAAGATCTAATTTTTTTGATATGATTTTGGCCACAAAAATAGAAATTCAAAATAGAGACCCCTACTAAAAAATAGAGAGCTTTCCAAAAATGTAAAATTTTTAGAAAAATCTCTTCATTTGTGCCCTAGAGACTCATTTTATCAAAATAGACCATTTTTTGTAAATTGACTATTTGAGCTATTATATTGCATCCAAATTTAAAATACAAAGAATGGACCCCTTGTATAATTTAAAGATATTTTTGAAAATATAAAAATTTCAAAAAAATATGCTGATTTGTGTTAGATATTAATTTTTTCTAAAATTTCAAGAAAAAATTATTAAAAATTCAAAACATCTCATAAAATTCATAATTTTTTATTGTAGCTTGTCTGATATGTTTCAAACCTGAAAAAAAAATGTCAAAGAAAAACACTAATCCATTTGAGAGATAAAATTAAATCTTTGAAACTTTAGGGCTTTAGCTCCAAAAAAAAAATCAAAACTAGCATGTAAAGGTGGGTTGCCCCACGGTGGGCACCAGAAATGTGTGTGTGAATTTTGTACCTGATCTATAGACACAACACTTCAGTAAAACATTAGAGGTTAGCAAAAATCAAAATCGTACAAAATTGAAATCTAATTTAACCAAGCGATTTACTACCTTCTAGTAGGTGCGAGATTGATGTTCTCAGATTGTTATCAAGATCAGTGACCTAGACAACACCTAAATGAAGGATTTGAATGCAATTGATCTAGATATGAATTGAATGCAATTAATCTATATTTTTTATATTTTCTATGCAATGATATGAAAAACTTGATATGAAATCTATGATATGTAAAAACTGATCTATGATATGCTAATCTAGAAACAATATGATATGAATAAAAACCAAATTGATCTCACAATAGCCTTGATTTGCAATAAGCTTTGATTCTCCAAATTCCAATTCTCCAAAATAGTTGTGCAATTCGTAGATGACTTTGGCAAAGTAAGCTTGCAAAATTATGAGATGATTTGGGATGAGCTGAAGCCTTAATTTATAGAAATCTAGGGCTTTAGAGGTGCATGGATAAAAGCCATAAATCACTCAAATAACTCAGGTTGATTTTTGAGTTATTTTTAAATAAAGGATATTTAACTCACAAAAATATGCAAAAGCTAAGTTTAACTCAAAATAGAGTTTAGCTTTAATTGATAATTGATAGTTGTCTGCTTTTATGATTTTGCATGTTTTATTTATGAATTAATTTAATAATAAAGTGATTTATTTCCAACTTAACTGATTTTTGAAAATAAATAATTGATTTATGGTTTAATCAATTATTTAATCAAACTTTTATTAAAAACTATATTATTAAATAATGACAACTTGCTTTAATTAATTAAATAAAAATTTAATCAATTATTCATAAGATATTAGATTTATTGTCAAAATTAAATAATACAATTAATAATAGATAGAATTAAATTTAATTACACAATTAAGTGGCAAGATATTAAACCTAATTAATTAAATATGAAAATATTCAATTAATCAAACTTAAGATAAATGTGATTTATTGCCAAATAATCATTAAATTAAAGATAATTAAGATAATTAGGAATATTGCTAGGAATATTCCTCAATGCAGAATTTAAGATAATGAATTAGATTCGATGATGTGCAGATGTGCCTTAGGTTAGGATTTCTATGTCAATTTTGTTCGAATTGTTGATATAGGAGATTAATGAACTTATAGCCCATTTTTGGGGTATTACAGTAACAAACGGTTTTCCTTCTTTGTTGATTGATTCAACTACAACGCTTCACAGCTCAACTGCATCATCTCCTTTTCTCTCCAGTCTCTCAACTTAGAATGCAACGTGAGAATAATGAATCTATGATGGCTATAAAGAAAATTTTCCACCATTAATGCTTGTTGCATAAATACAGAATGCAACTGTAAATTTCATTCTTTATTTTTGCTAACAATCAAGCAATGCACTCTTGCATACTGCATCACATAGTCTCCAAATAGTTATAGTCCAAGGCACATACTCTGAGAGTGAGTATACTAGCTATACAGGGGTCTAGAGCTAATCTAGCTCCCCCTATGACCATGAAGTTCATTTAACCATAAATAAGAGGTGCGTCCATTGTGGATGCATCCTTACCTATTTCATCAACATTATCCTTATTTTCTTCCTTCCAAATCAAGCTCGCATCTTCTGACGCTTTCACAAACTTGAGTTCTCCTTCTTCTAATATTGAACTTTCTATCTTTTTAGGGCTTTCCTACCTTTGTGCTTTTGTTCTGCAAAACCTAGAGATGTGTCCAACCTTGTTACATGAGTGAAAAATGACAAGAGGATTGATATTCTTTGCTACATTCATCTGGGTTACCATACTGCACTTTCTGGCTATGTGACCAACATAATTGCATATCTAACATGTAATGTTCTGAGAGTTTCTTACATTCTTCTGAGGATGACTTCTCTGACTTTTCTAGTTCTGATTTCTTTGATTTGATCTATAATTCATACCTCTATGACCAAACTTATTGCATGAATAATAGTAACCATTTAAAGGTCTTACCTCTTTACAATTTATTTCTATGTGACCATGCTTGTTACAGGCATAACAAGTCTTGTTCATTGGCTTGCACTCATCCTTGGGTGCTTCAATTTCAGCTTCAGTATGATTTCCTATCTTCTTAGCTTTTGTAGCTTCTTCTGATTCTTTCTTGCTTGCTTGCATGTCATTGATCTGATTTTGTGCTTCATTGAATCCAATACCATTGGTGTCTCCTTTAACCTTTTGTGCATACAACTGTGACTCTATTAGATCCTTTCTTATGTGAAACTTATTAATATGATTCTTTGCCTCAGTCAATTTAGATTCTATCTATTTCTTGATGTTCTCTAACTCAAATATTTTCATGTTTGGTTGCCTTACCTCTTTATCTAACTGCTTTTTTTTTTACCCGTTCTTCATAGACTTCTTGATTGTTGAGTAGCTTTTCATCTATTTCTTCAATTTGATCCTTTAGAGATTTGTTTTCTTCATTCAAATTTTTGATCATTATCCCTAAGTCACTTGTAGAACAATCTTTTAAGTCCTTCCTTAATTTCTTGATGATTACTTGTGAACCACTAACCTTTTCTTTCAGTTCTTCAGTTTATTTTTCAGATCTATCAAGGTCTTCAAGAGCTTCTTCAAGATTCTTTTTTAGATGTTTCATTTATACCTTATCCATGATCTCCTCAAGTGGTTAAAATTATCTTCAGAGGACCAGTGCTCTGATACCGATTTTTAGGATTGGGAACACTGAGAGGGGGGCACAAGGGGGGGGGTTGAATTAGTGTTCTATACTTATTTACTTTTTCTAAACTCTTGAATCTCAACTTAATTGCTTAGTAACTAAAATGAACATTGATGTAAATAAGATAAATATTCATAACACATGACACCAAATATGATTACGGGGAAACCCAAATAGGTAAAAACCCCAGTGGGAATTGACACCCACTAAGAACTGCACTTGTGTATTATGTTCCCTCTTAGAAGATCTTGCAACCTTGTTAGGAGTTGTTCTTTACAATGGTTTAGTAGAGTGACCTAGTCAAGGGTTGGACCCTGTTAGGAGACTTTTAAAATCAACCCTATTAGGGGTGGGGACACACTGTCCTAGAGCTCACTGCTCAAGTGGTGAAGGCTACAACCTTCTGGATATCAGATACACACTATATCTGCAGTATGAACTGTTGCTTGACACTGTTTGTCTAATGAGTTCCTTTAGTGTGCTGATGCTTTAGCCTCTGGTAAAGCTCTATCTCATTTTATCTTCTCTTTATATACTTCTTCTTTTCTTATATGATCTCTATTTCTCATATCATCCCAAATTACAAGGGTGCATGTCTTATTTATATGTGCATACAAAACTCTTTGTCAAGTCGGGCTATAACTAATTATATACAACGCTTCCAAATGAATTGGCTCAAGTGTATTTACATACAATCATAATAACATGTCTATGACCTAAATACAATAGGTCCATATCCTATACATTACAATATTACAAGTGCTAACCAAAATACAAATAGTCAGCTCCATGCTCTATCCTGTTCTGTCGCTTACTGTCTGTGCCACTTTATCTGACTGTAACTTCCTCATAGTGACTCATATCATCATGCACTCTTAGACTTAGCATGAATACATACATAGAAGATTATTTTAAAGGGTGTATGTCATAACTCTATCATACACATGTGTGTTGATGCTCTGATCACTTGGTGCTCTTCTATCTGTCCAGTCTTCCATACTTATCCATATTTCTTATCTTCTTCAATATGCGTTGACTTCAAAACTTCATATGACTTTGTTTCCATAATGAAAACACTAATTATAGTCATATAATTTAGTATAGTCAACTTGCCAACAAAAGATCTTAGCTTTCCCAATCCTATTTATTCATAGAGATCATTCATACCACACAACATTTTCATACATTTTTCTATTTTACATTTTAGTGAACCCATGATAGGTAACTCTTTCTTTTATGGTGTTAGATCTTGCATGTATTAGCCTTCTTTTATGTTCTTGCATTTACATTTCAAAAATAAAACAAAAAAATCATATAAAGAAAAAATACAAAAATATTTATTTGTTCATGCTTTGTGTTTGCCCAGTTTAGTTCATTTGCATTGCATCAGTATATGAGCTTTACTGCCTCTAGTCCTACTTACAATATTCTAGTTAGAAGAAGCCACAGACTTATGGGTTTCTTTGATCTTGAGTCTTCCTCTCCTCTCATTAGGATCCCAGATGATAATTTGATTACTCATGATTCTAATCCTACTATGTAACATAACTCTTCTCACTCATCTCATGATGAGGATGATTCTTTAAGAGTTCCTCCTGAAAAAGTCCAAAAAATTTCAACTGAACTTGATAAAATGGAAAATTGGCTTATTCAAGAAAACCATAATCAAGATTTTATTCAAGCTATAGAGGCTCTTAAGAAACTCCTTCGTGATAGTGATCAAGATGTTAATCTCATATGTGGTATTAATCATCTTGTGCATTTAAATGTCAAAACTTTATCTCAAGAAGCTCAAGAATTAGGATTCATTCCTCCTGTCACTAGTGTGGAACCTTCATCCATTCCTTTACCTAGAATTCCTACTTATACTCCTCCTTAAGTGACTACATTGGTTCCCTCTCTTCCTATAAGTGTTCCATTGGTGTTTTTGCCTACTTCAAAACCTTTTTATCATAGTGTTTCTTTTACTTATTCCAACCCTCTTCCAACTGTCGTTCCAAGTGTTCCCCTAGTTGTGTCTTCCATTCCTGCTACTTCCTACAATTTCCCTAGTGTTTCTAATGTTTCTATGTCTCCTATTTCATATAATGATTCCACAATCATTATTTTGGCTCAAACTGTGTCCTCTTTACAACAACAACTTGCGTATTTAACTCAATCCAAGTTTATTATTCCTACATGTGACATGGGCAGCCCTTTATCCCTAGACATTATTCATGCTCCTATTCCTTAGCAAGCCAATATGCCTCATCTTGAGAATTACAATGGTAAGGGAGACCCTGTCACTCATGTTAAAACATTTCAAATCCTTTGTAGTGACTATGCTCATGACCATAGGATTTTAGCCAAGTTTTTTTCTAGAAATTTTCATGATAAGGCCTTTCAATGTTATTGTTCCTTGCCTCCTTATTGTATTGATTCTTTTCCAAAAATTTCTAATGCCTTTATTCAACAGTTCCAAAATAGCATTTGTCCACAACTGTCCTTAACTTATTTTATGCATTGTAAAAAAAGTACTAAAGAAAAATTGACTGAACTTATTGGTAGATTTGACCATTTGTATGCTCAAATTTCTTATCTTGTTCCTAATATTGATATTCAGTGTATGTTTATTTGAAATTTACAAAAGGATGTTAGAGATAAGATTTTGCTTACTAAATTTACCACTTTTCAACAACATTGTGCAGCTCTTCATCATTATCAATTACAAGTGAGTCAATTTGAGAGAAACACTCCAATGGATCATGTTCCAATTGATAAGAGTGATGATTCTCATAATCCCAAAAAGTTTCAAAAACCTAATGACTATGTCAAGATAAATAAACAAGAAAATGTAGTTGTTGATCAAGTTGTTGTTGCATCCAACAATACCACTCCTACATCCACTGCTTTTCATCTGAATCATACATTTACTCCTCTTTCTAAATCTTTAGATTCTATTATGAGTAAATTGTTAAATGCTAATATGATTAATTTACCTCCTATTCGACCTTTTTTACCTACTATGATAGCATCCAAATCATTTGCTTCTAAAGCCTTTTGTCAATACCATCATCAGAATGGCCATGATACTAAGAAGTGTTATTATTTAACACATAAGGTTCAAGACTTAATTAATTATAATGCTTTATATATTGATAATTTTGATGGTAGTGGGAGCAAATTTGTCTCTCCTCCTAATTAAAACCTCCAAATCTATATGAATCCTTTTCCTACACATGATACTAATACCATTGTTCAACCATCTTCTATGGATATTGTTTATGAATCAAAATCTCCACCCCAGCCTCAAACTCAACCTCAACTTCAAATTCCATCTCAACTAAGCCAAAACCTCAACCTAAACCTCAAAAATAGCCCAAGAATAAAAGACCTAGGGAACTCTTCATTACCTTTGATGATTTTGAGACTATTAAAGCTCCTGATGGTCCCCTCTACATTTATGCTAAGATTTCTAAGGTACCTATGCGTGGTTGTCTTGTTTATCCTACATCCTTAGTTAATGTTATTACTGAAGAAAATCTTTTTATGAAGAACTTACAATGTGATTCTTATGATACATCTGATTTGTGGATTCAAACTTGTAATGTTTTTCTTTATCCATCATTTGGTTCTATTAACTTGCCTCTTGAACTTTGTGGTAAAGTTGTGGATACTTCCTTCATTGTTGTTCCTACTTCTAATCAGTTTCAAGTTAAGTTTGGTTTGCCTTGGTTGAATTCCATGCATGCCATTGCTTCTCCTATCCATAAGCATCTTAAATTCATTCATGATGAAGAATTGAAGATGATTAAGCCTAGTTTATATCAACCTTCTAGGCCTTGGCATTGTTCTACCTATGACTTCTTTTGGCCTTCATTACCTAATTCATGTCCTTGACCTGATAACCTTTTTCACTCATATCAAACCTATAAACATTGTAAGATTTTTGAGTTAAGCATGCCTTGGATGGTTCTTAACCTTGGTATTTTTCCTATGCCTTCCATACCTCCTTTATCTATGGCTTCTAGTTCTATTCATCAAAATTCTAGTGTTTCTTTTCAGCCTACTAAGCATCCTACTAATACTCCTATAGAACCTGCAAAGGAACCGGTGGTTGTCCATCCTAGTTCTCAACATATTTCAAACAAGACAAAATGTAATCGATCTTCCAATGAACGTAATAAGAAGCATCAGGCTCAAGCTAAGGCATGTGCCTCTTTTCTTCAAAGTTCTTTACCTTCTTTTTATTAGCCTATGCCTGATAAGTTGGAAGAAGTTAATTTTAATAATGATGTTAAGATGAATGATTATGATGATTCTATTCGTATCTTAGATTATATTTTGATTAATCATAATGAAGTAGATACTCTTAAGGATCCTAATGATGCTAATGATGAATATGAGACTATTGACATTGATACTCATTTACCTAATATGCTTTTAACACAATTGATAATTACACCTGGTATTGAACATCATGATTCTCAAGAGGATCCTTGTTTGGAACTGGCCTCTATTCCTACTGTGCTAGATATAGTCCCTTTTGTGAGTTTCCCACCTTCCTTAAATGACATAAATGAAGATGGGGATAGTAGGTGATGCACTTCATTCATGGTACATTTTAGTGTGTTTTCTTGTTGTATTGTACTTCTCCCGTAATGTCCTTGCCAAATGTTTGTTAGATTCTTTTATATAAACCTTGTTACTTTGTTGGTGCAAGGTGATAAAGGAATCAAACATGTTGTGCTATTCCTCTATATATATCTTTATTCTTCTATATGTTTTTTTCATGTTATGTTGTGCCTATGTTATTTTTCATAAATATTTTCCTTGTGTAGTCTGCTTGGATTTATGACTTGGTAGCACTGATTCTTTTTGGTCTCCATGTTGTGGTCTGAAAAGACTCTTATTCAAAACTCTTATGTTTTATTTCCTCCATTGTGATTGTAGTTCTACTTTCTTTGGGGAATGATGTCAATTCATTTTCTATAATATCATATATATATTATCTTATGATCATACTGACCCCACAATAGGTAGATCCCTTTTGTGTTATTTTTGTGTTTATGTGGTATTTCCCTTGATTTGTCTTCACTTGGGGGTATTTCATAGTGGAAACATAATCAGTGAAGTTGTTTATGTTTTCATTCAAGCCATTGATCCTGTTAAAGTGTTAGAAATGACTTTAACATGGGGACATACGCTCTGCTCATTTTTTGCACACATGCACTTTCAAGATATTTTTCAAAAACTTTTCTCCTGTTATGTATTAGTGACTAATCCTTAAAGCATGGATTTTTATCTTATAGGATCTCTTGATCCTTCCAGTTTCAATTTTCAATGTTTTCTTCCCTTAAGGTCGAAGGTGTCCTTAAGACTGGATCTCTCATGTTTAGTCTTTTCTCTTTTGGAATAGGATATTCCTAAGGGTGAATCCTTGATGGGTTGACTAGTGAGTAGCCACATTCATAGGCAGTTGAACTCCATCTTTCAAGTTGCATTTTTTCCTTGTGTGATTCACAATTGGACATAAGTTCTCATTGGGTGAGGTAATCACACCCTCTTCTCTCTTTTTAAGACATGTCTCTCTTATTGTAATCTTGGGGTTGACAAAGACTTGATTCCCCTAGGGCTTGAGGATTGTTGTGTCCCTTTGATTTCAATAAGATTATCTTTTTCTTTGTGATCTCCTTTACCAAGAGTTTGCATCAAGTCCATACTCTTGCTAAAGTGGGGGTTAAATGTATCATTGTAAAATAGAAGCACTTCCATTTAGGACTGGTTTAGCCCTCTGAGTAAGTGGTTTTGGGTCATGTCAAACACCTTGAATGGGTCTTTGACTAGGATCTGGCATTTTCCCTTGTCCTTCCCTATTTTTTGCTTATTTCCTACCTAATTCTGGCAACTTGCTTTGAGAATTTGAGGTTCTTAACCTTTGGGTCAAGGTTGACCTTCTGGGTCAAGGTTGACCTCTACCCTGACCTAGGTTAGGGTTGACCTCGACCCTAAACCAGGGTTCAAATTTCAAAGTCTGAGGGTTTCCGGATGTCGGGTTTTAGAAAGTTTTGTTTTCCCACTTCCAAGTCAGTTGTTTTGGGCTTCAAAACAATAAAATCTTAAATGATATTTAATTTAGGTCCACTTCCAAGGTTATAGGATTAATGGGAATTTAACTCTCCTATGTTGACCTCTCTAGAATTTTGTGCCCTAGACTAGTATAAAAGGAAGCTTCCCCTCATTTTCTCCATCAAGTATCCATCAAAAAATCATAATCTCTCAATCCTAATTCAAGAAATTCCATCAAGAAAAATAAAGCAATCAAGAAGAAAGAAAGAAGGAGAAAGAAATAATTCAAGCATTCATATATCTTCAAGCATTCAAGCATTCAAGATTCAATTCATCAATGAGAGCCATTGGTAGCCATTGAAGGATTCAATCTCTATGGAGCCCTCTTGCTAAAGATTTATCCATCCATATCTATTAATGATTCTTCCTATTCCTAGATCCATTCAAGATTGGTTTTGAAGGTCTAAAGGAATTTAATTTGAGATGCCCTACATTCGATTCTACATCCATTTGGAGCATCCATACTTGTGGATTCAAGGATTCAAATCCTCTACAAGGGTTTCAACATAAGCAAGGTGAATTGTTCCATTTACTTTGTTTATTACTGCAATTTCAATTCTATTTCAAATTTAATTCCAAAATTAGGGTTTGACCAAGGCAAACCCCTCCCCGCCCAACAAACAAAACAATTTTTATTACAGGTACAGGTGTGGAACAATGAATTACAAAGCAGATTTGAATACCCTTTTTGGAAAAATTTTGGGATCGGCGAACAAAATTTCCATCGAAGTAGCACAAGTCAAGGTTGACATAAAGGGGTCAAGGTTAACCTTTATTTGGGTGAAGGTCGACCTGGCATATAAAAGAAAAAGATTTTTGGGTTTTCTCTGTCTCTTTTTTCCTATTCCAGATCTAGTTGTAGAACTTTGAGAAACACAAAACATACACCAGTAAATAGCATTTTCCATATCTCCTATACTTTGAGGTTAGTATTTGTCTTCAATTCAATTAAGATCTTAATAATCTCTTCCATAATGAAATATAAGGTTTTCCTCCTTCTTCATATACTTCATCAATTGATTCATTTATGCATTGACCATTTTCTTGTGGTTAATGAATTTGGATCTTTCCTTTGAGAATTTGGGGTTAAGAAGAAGATCTTACCTTTCCCAATCCTATTTATTCATAGAGATTAGTCATACCACACAACATTTTCATACATTTTGTTATGTTACATTTTTCTTATATTACAGTTTCATCATTGTTAGGGGTACTAGTAGAGAGAGTAGTAGTAAGCTATAAGCATAACCTTTCGAAGGTTAGCACACTACTACATTTGAGGCCAAATTTTGACGGCCATTTGTCAGATTTACAATGCTCAATTGTCATACTTTCGACACCTGAGTCCGTCAGCATTTTTGCATAGAAGATTGTGATAGAATACCTATCTATCAGTTTACCGACACCATGTCACATCAAAAACTTGCACATGACAACAACTTCATTAGGGAATTTCCTATGGTTCATCCATCATAATTTTGATAACAAGACCTATCAAAAATATACAATCTCTATCAGAACATATTGTTGAAACCATATTCTTTTCGACATTTGAACTGTTGGAATACCAATAGTTTCCATCAAATTCTGATAGATCTACCTGTCAGTGATATGGCCTCACTATCGAATATTCTATCAAATATTTTCTATTTACGACACTTTAATTGTCGAAATAGTGACAGTTCTGCAATATTCTCTGACAGGTTACCCTATCGAACGTATAGCATTACTGTCACGTGAAATGTCATAAATTATTTTTTTCTGACATTTTGTCTGTCGAATGCATAGTGCTTCCATCAGAATTAATGATAAAGTGTCAAAAAATTGACAGATAGGCACATTAAAGTTAACACAACTCAAGAGACCATCATTGGTTGTCTCTTTCTTCAGTTTATATTATTGACATAATGTTTTACCTTTCATTAGCTCATCAAATCTAGGGATTTGAAAGAATTTAATAAAATATTTTCATGACAATGTATATTATTTAAGTTGATGTTGCATGAATTTATCTACTTTGCGCACTTGTAGACTATGAGGATAGTGATAAAGAAGCATTTCCATGGAGGAGATGCTTCTTTATCATCGTCTTCATAGTATACAAGTGCGTGAAGTAGAGAAATTCATGCAACATCAACTTAGATAATATATGTTGTCATGAAAATATTCTATTAAATTCTTTCAAATCCCCAGATTTGATGAGCTAATGAAAGGTAAAACATTATGTCAATAATATAGACTGAAGAAGGAGACAACCTATGATGGTCTCTTGAGCTATGTTATCTTTAGTCCTAGCTACCTATCGATCATCAAGAATAAACACCGCCTTGCATTTCTGTACAGTGCACAAATTGATCACAGTCTCACAAAAACATTTTACACTTGTACATCTCATCAATACTAGAGGCCTAAAGTAATTTTATACGGTCACTAACACATTTCATGCATGGATGATAAAACACTATCCAAAGTTTCTAGATAATCATTTTTGAGAAGAGGAATGAGTGGAGGCCAAAGAAGGGATAATTGTGAAGGTTTTATAGATGTAGGTTACTGAATCATCATCTCTGCACTAGTACTCAATCTGGCCTCCACTCCATATATGTCTTCTCATAATCTAAAAACTCTCCATCATTGATTGTTGTCATTTTTTCAGCATCTCCATGGACTAAGACCTTAAATTATTGAGCTTCTCTTTGTTTCGAGAATAGTTTAACATTCTCTACTTAACAGGGCCAACCACATGAAGGTGGAAGCTCACCTAGCCCCTCCTACAAGCATGTTATGACCCTTTATGACATTTTAAGACCTATAAGATGTATTCTTAGGGATCGTAAAGGGTCATAAGGGGTCCTGGGACACAACAGCTGAGAAACATAAATGTAGGCATCATGGTCATAATTTTTTGGAGACACAACATATTTGAGTGGTTTTCTGAGATGATGCAAAGTAGTGGTTGCTTTGCATCATCTGGGAATAGCACTCAATTATGTTGTGTCTCCAAAAAATTATGACCATGATGCCTACATTTATGTTTCTCAGCTGTTGTGATATGGACATCGCAGTCTATCATTGTTGTAGTAGAAGAGCCTATATTCCACAACAAAAAGGAAGACATCTTTTTAGCCTGGGTCTCAATCCTACCCCAATTGTCAAAGGATCCAGGGCCAAGCTTGAAAGATGTCTTCCCATTCTATCTACAACATTGTGTCCATCCATGATCTCAGGAACATCATCATCTTTCCACTCTTCATTTGCCAAAATATATCACTTCTTCAAGCTTGTAGAGTAATCTTATTAATAAAAGAACTCTTGCCAACATTAGGGTACCCACAGATCAAAATAGTTGATGTTATTGGTGCTTGTGCTCAAGGATATCGATTCACTATTTTTAAATAGCCAAATCATTTTTATTTCGATTGTAGAGAAAAGGAGTGGGAGAAAATGAGCGAGTGAAAGCTGATTGAGAGAAAGAGAAGGCATTGCATTTTATTTGATCATAAATGCTCTCTGAAATGACCAATCATGTTTTCTATTCGATTCTTTTTGGTGTTTTTTTTCCCCATATTCAGTAGATAAAAATCATGGCGGCAGCCACTTAGCCATCTTTTTGATGTTCCAAGTATTTTACAAAGATACAGGTATGTGGATTTATCATTCAATTGCTTGCAGTTATTGGTCAAATGCAAATATTTTGTCACGTTGCATTGGCAAGATATCAGTTTGTTTTTTTTTGGTTTATGTTAAAAGTTGATTTGGTAAAATCCTCAAAAAACACACCACGTGTTCTAAAATGTAAAGAAGTTGAATGTTAAATGTAAGATATATATCTCATCCATTGTAATCAAAAGAAACGACATGAAACTTATAAGGAGATTTACCAAACCAAAAATATAAGTGAATAGGAAACATGGATTGGTACCTTATGAATTGGTTTTTGAGGTGCACAATCTTCATCAATCTCCTCAGAACAAGACCCCTCCTCATGAAAAATGCATTTAACACAAAAAACAAATCTACAAAAGTGAACCAATGGCATGTTTAGAACAAAGAAATAGATTAATAATAATATGTTGAAAATTCTATTATGTTTAATACACAGAAAAAGACCAATCCCAACAATTCTTAAACATACTTTATCTGATATGATAATAACATGCTAATTAAACTAATAAAGGTGTTATCTGCATTTAATCTACTAATTACTAATTACACAAAAAACAAATTTACAAAACTGAACCAATGGCATGTTTTAGGTATGTGATTTCTTCATCTTTCGAGCCTTTGGCATCATATTCGACTGCAAATTTCAAATGCATTATATTTTATTTGATTATGAATGCTCTCTAAAATGACCGCATTCTACTAGTGTCGTGCCCTAGCCCGCACTTTATCTCCATTATTTGATGTTATTGGTGCTTGTGCTCAAGGATATCAATTCACTATTTTCAAATGTTTGGATCATTTTGGTCGTGATTGTTCCTCTAGTCCACAGTCAAGAAATGTTACTGTCTAATGATTATATGTAATGTTGAATGGATTAAATGCTTTATTCTTGGTAGAAGTGAATGGAAGGAATAGTGTTGGTGTCAGGTTTCATTTATTATTGAATTCAATGGTTTCCAAGATGTGTTGAGGAGTTTGCTCCTTGTTTAATGTTAACTATTCCTACACAATCCACTCATACAACAATGAAATGCTATGTGATTGACAATTTCATACAATTGGTCCTTTGACATGTATTAAATACAATCCAGTCACTTATTGAATGCTTTGGAGACTACTGGTTTGACTGTCCATGCATTACCAGTGACTGAGATTCATTAAAGGATACAAAACCCTTCATTTTGGGGTTATTGTGTGTGGATTCAAATGTAGGTTTGATTTGGTTAATGTTTAGAAGAGATCAATAAAGTATTTAAAGACAATCTTACATGTTTGGAGAGGTTTGAGAGGCACTTATAATGACTATACCCTCACAAACAGTGGCATAGATTGGTTTTACTAAGTTTCCTTTCTCTATTTTGAGGTTTCCTTTCTCTGCCGCAGGGGTATAATCAGAGGGTTCATTGAAAAAATGATCCTTTGAATGGTTACTATGAATATGAATGATTTTATATAGCATATTGCTCATTTTACTTGAAGTTTGGAATAGCTTGTGCAAGGGTGAAAGTAGTTTTGGTCATTTTGGTCGTGACTGTTCCTGATCTACACAATCAGAAAATGTAACTGTCTAATGATTATACATAATGTTGAATGGATTAAATGCTTTATTCTTGGTAGAAGTGAATGGAGTTTCCAAGATGTGTTGAGGAGTTTGCTCCTTGTTTAATGTTAACTGTTCATGCACAATCCACTCATACAACAATGAAGTTACAAAACTGAACCAATGGCATGTTTACAAAAAAGAAATAGAATGATAATAATATGCTGAAAATTCTATATATTCTATTTAATACATGCCAAAGGACCAGTCCCAACAATTCTTAAACATACTAGTTATCTGATATGATCAATTGTTAATAAAGGTCTAATTATGTAAACTAGTAGCACGAAGGAAGATTTGACCTAGCCAAATTTTCCTTGTACCATAGAAAAAAAATGTGTGATAACTATGTCTACTCCAACCTTAATTGTTTAAGAATTCATCATATCAGATAAAGTATGTTTAAGAATTGTTGGGAGATCTATTAGACCTTTGTTGTAAACATGTCATTGGTTTTCAAATGTTTGGATTCATGTTTGTTGATATTACTGGCATATATGTTTAATGATGCCATTGTATATTTCTATCACTAAAATGACTGCATTCTACTGGTGTCGTGCCCTAGCCCGTGCTTTAACTCCATTATTTGATGTTATTGGTGCTTGTGCACAAGGATATCCATTTTTTTGAAATGTTGACTATGGTTACCAAATGGACAACCCATGAGCTTCTAGCTAGGTGCCATTTGTATTGATAGCTTAGGGCATCAAATGTAGGTACTTTGTTAAAAGGAAATAGGAAAAAGAATGATTTTTATTTAGTTTCTCTATTTTGATCCCGAAGTGGCTTACAACCCTAGAGAAGTATATGAAGATTTACGGATGCAGTTGCAAGATACATAGCAGCTGATAATTTACAATAAATCTATGCATCCAATTTGAATAGAAATTAATACAAAGAACTAGGTTCCTCCAATGGCCCAATCATCCGGACCTTGACTGTCCCCTCAACCAGTGACCCTTCAAAACCAGGTTATCATGCAATCAATGAGTGATCCTCCATTCTCCTAGTGAGCTTCTAGGTAGGTGCCATTTGTATATTTGATAGCTTAGGGCATCAAATCTATATTGTATCATTGATAGTTGAGACTTTGTTAAAAGGAAATAGGATAAAGAATGATTTTTATTTAGTTTCTCTATTTTGATCTCTAAGTGGCTTACAACTATAGAGAAGTATATGCATATTTACGGATGTAGTTGCAGGATACATAGCAACAGATAATTCACAAGAAATCCATGCATCCAATTTGAATAGAAATTAATACAAAGAAATAGGGTCCTCCAATGGCCCAATCATCGAGACCTTGACTCTCCCCTCAACCAGTGACCCTTCAAAATTGGGTTATCATGCAATTGGTGAGTGATCATTCATTCTCCTATTCTTCCCTATAACCAAACATATTGGAAATACACAATACAATGATAACAAGTCTTTCACAATCACCCTTCTCTCAAGGAACACTATCAACTATCCCTTCCACATAGCATTTCACTATTATATGAGTGGATTGTGTAGGAATAGTTAACATTAAACAAGGAGCAAACTCGTCAACACATCTTGGAAACCATTGAATTCAATAATAAATGAAACCTAACACCGACACTATTCCTTCCATAGTTGCAGGATACATAGCAGTCGATAATTCACAAGAAATCCATGCATCAAATTTTTATAAGGATATCCTACTAATCAATAGGAATTTTCTTGAGATGACCAATGATTATGCATTTTGATAGCAATGTGCTAGTTCAAAAGGATTATAAATCTGAAACAATTTTTTCTGATTTTCTCAAACTATAAATGTGGTTAAAGGTAAAATATTATGTGGAAAACCCACAAACCAAGCTAGCAAATGATTGTACATCAAATTATTCTTATATTCATTCAAGTATTGCTATGCTTCGGCTACCTAACCTTTGAGCTTCATCTAGAGGAATGTGTAGCTTTAAGATAGAGTTCTTGGGCCTTACAATAGGGTGGAATATGATCAAGATTTGTTTAGGCTGTATCTTTGTTAGTCCCATTGTTAGGTTCTTATAGTTCATGGTTTTAATCTATTATGGTTGTGTAAGGGATTTGTAGATGCTTTTTCTAACATTATTATTGGACACCATGATTGGAACAACTAGTTGTTGGCTATTGTACACATGAATCATATCTATCAATGGTTCTTTGTGTTCAAGAATTCGTTGATCAATCTTTGAGATTTATTGTCCCAGCTTTAAAAGAGTGATAAAAGATATAGTGAGTGCTATCTTTAACAAGTGTTTTGTGGGTGCCATTATCTTCTAGGAGTAATTGCTAGAACCAAATTATGTTCTTTTCCTCTACTAAATATTGCAGACACAACCATCTTCTTGGTAAAGGGTCTCTTCCATCCCCATGAGGCACTATTGCATGGTTTCCATTCCCTTGTAGTATACTGAACCTAATTTAATACATGTGTGCACTATTTTGGGTTCCATAATTTATGGCCCCTACACTATGGTTGTTAGCCTAATTAAGACAGACCTACCTTTACATATAATAAGAGGCCAACATGAAACAAACATCCAAAGGTTGGGGGGTTGTTCCCTGTCCATAATTTATTATTTAAGTGCTAAGTGATGATGGGTATATTGTCTAATTCATACCTAGTGTGTCTCTTTCTTTCTCTAGACATTTCACATTAGGAGTATATGTTATAAAATACTAATGAAATCAACTATAGGTCAAATCTAATCAATATTGCAATACAAAGATTAAAATAGATCTTGAAGAAATATGGGAACCATTTTTTACAGATATTGTACAAATGAAGAGAATACTCCAAAGAGGAAATGCTTCAATGTGGAACAATTGAAGGACAATATTTTACTTTTATATGCACATCTGCAATGTTTTTGATATATTTTTGAGATAACAAAACCATAGAAAGAATAGCATATAGAAGAAAGTAAAGAATAATGATTGTACTTTGAGATATTGTGGAAAATTAAAGGAAAGAATGCTTGGTGGGGTTATCATGCAATCAGTGAGTGATCCTTCATTCCCCTCTTCCAGTGACCCTTCAAAACTAGATTATCATGCAATCAGTGAGTGATCCTTCATTCTCTCAGTCTACCCTGCATCCAAACATATTGGAAATACACAATACAATGATAACAAGTCTTTCAAAATCCCCCTTCCCTCAAGGAACACTATCAACCATCCCTTCCACATAGCATTTCACTGTTGTATGAGTGGATTGTGCAGGAACAGTTAACATTAAACAAGGAGCAAACTCCTCAACACATCTTGGAAACCATTGAATTCAATAATAAATGAAACCTAACACCAATTCCTTCCATTCACTTCTACCAAGAATAAAGCATTTGATCCATTCAACATTACATTGAATGGATTAAATGCTTTATTCTTTGTAGAAGTGAATGGAATGAATAGTGTTGGTGTTAGGTTTCATTTATTATTAAATTCAATGGTTTCCAAGATGTGTTGAGGACTTTTCTCCTTGTTTAATGTTAACTATTCCTGCACAATCCACTCATACAACAATGAAGTTACAAAACTAAACCGATGGCATGTTTACAACAAAGAAATAGAATGATAATAATATACTAAAAATTCTATTCTGTTTAATACATGCCAAAGGACCGCATTCTAAATTGTTGTCATTGAAATGACCGCATTCTACTGGTGTCGTGCCCTAGCCCATGCTTTAACTCCATTATTTGATGTTATTGGTGCTTGTGCTCAAGGATATCCATTTTTTTTGAAATGTTGACTGTGGTTATCAAATGGACAGCCCTTGAGCTTCTAGCTATGCACCATTTATATTGATAGCTTAGGGCATCAAATGTATTGTATCATTGATAGTTGATACTTTGTTAAAAGGAAATAGGACAAAGAATGCTTTTTATTTAGTTTCTCTATTTTGATCTCTAAGTGGCTTACAACCATAGAGAAGTATATGTAGATTTATGGATGCAGTTGCAAGATACATAGCAGCTGATAATTCACAAGAAATCCATGCATCCAATTTGAATAGAAATTAATAAAAAGAAATAGGGTCCTCCAATGGCCCAATCATCGGGACCTTGACTGTCCCCTCAACTAGTGACCCTTCAAAACTAGGTTATCATGCAATTGGTGACTGATCCTTCATTCTTCTAGTCCGCCCTGCATCCAAACATGTTGGAAATACATAATAAAATGATAAAAAGTCTTTCACAATCCCCCTTCCCTCAAGGAACACTATCAACCATCCCTTCCACATAGAATTTCACTATTGTATGAGTGGATTGTGCAAGAACAGTTAACATTAAACAAGGAGCAAACTCCTCAACACATCTTTTTTGTAAACATGTCATTGGTTCAGTTTTGTAAATTGTTTTTTTATGTTAAATGCATTTAAATGGAACATTAAGCATAGTAATAATATGCTTAGTCTATTAGTAATTGCAGATTAAATCCCCATAACACCTTTATCAGTTTAGCATGTTATTATAAGATACTAAAGAAGACCTGCTATTTGTCAGAGAAATCTTCACTGTCCCCCACAATGTAGACAATGAAGATTGACCTCTTGGCCCACAAAAAAGAACATTGTAATAAGAATAAGATAGTGCCAAGAAACATTTTCACAAATATGAAACGTGAGGAAAAGTAATAACATTAACAATGCCAAGATTCACAACATTAAATTTCAGCTGCGGATGAGTTTTTACAGTGGGTTGCCTAGCATCAAAAATATGCTGAGTTGCATTTGACTTGTAACTAAGAGTATCATGTAGAACAAACCCTAAACTTTGAAAGCATTCTCTAGCCTGGCAATTCAAAATTCAAACTAGGCAAGCATCAGTAAATGAAATAAATTATAGACATCAACATCAACATCATCATAATCATTAGACATAAATTATAGACATCGACATCAACATGATCATATTCATTTGGAGGGTATTCATTTTGGTCCTTGGATAGTACTATGTTTCTTGAAAGTTCTTGTGATGCTTCTAAACTTTAAAGACATATTTTATAGTTTAATGATAATATAGATTAGTGTTTTGTTTTCTAATGGAATGTTGTTGATCATTCATGGTCTTGAAGAAACTTTTGATTTTTTTGACTCTTGAGTCTTGATGTTGTTTCTCAATGTGATATAGACTGACCACAAGATGGTTCAGTTGGTCCTCTCTTTCTATTTAATCATTTGTCTTCTTCATGGTGTAAGTGTCAATATGTTATAATCCAACTAGCATGTCATACCCCCACTTCTGACAAACCTCACAGGATGCAAATCATAGCCAAAGACTTGGGTGATCAGCATACAAAAATAGCGATTTCCCTTAGGAAACAATGATCATTAATATTCACTAATGGTGGGTAGTGATTCCTTGGTAATAAAGGCATTGCCAACATTCATCATCTTAACCAAGTCATGGGTGGTGATCCTTGAAATAGCACAATTAGTAAAAGGAAATAACAACATAAGTCATGGGTGGTGATCCTTGAATTTAGAGTGAGGAAGAAAGAAAATTGGAAAACAAAATATGGAATAATCAGGTTGGAATTGGAGAAGAATTTAGAAATAAACTTGAATTAGAAAAAAGCCAAGTTATTTGGTTCTTTGTTTGAGGCTAGGTTCCGATTCTACTTGGGTTCAACTTGGGTTCCTTTGGTAGGAACTTGGGTGTCTGGGCCAATCCCAGGTGCACCTGCAGTATTATAAATATGATACACGAGCTATTTTATTCATAATTTTATAGGCTAAGTCATTATTATGGTAACATGGGTTTGACCACACTCCATGCCTTATAATGGTACCCGATATGGAGTGTGGTTCAAATGAAGTTGAACCAAATGCTGACCATGATGGCTATGATCATGATGAAGATAAATATGAATATTAAATCTAAAATATGGCTTGTAATTTGAATTTTCATTGTGAATGAAGAAACTATAGATTCAAGTTGACTCATTCTATGTTGTAGTATATTTGTTCCCTAGATCTACCATATTATATATGTGTAGCCTGTAAGGGACATCTTTTGTTCATCCATGTATCATAGCTCGGTGAGAGTTCTTAGGAGAAAGACAAGATGTTAGTGGGAGATGGAGAAACCAATATCAGAACACCACTTGAAGCCTTGCAATGTTGAGAGTGAGATAAAAGCTACACTTGAGACCCTATATAAGGAACAAACTTATTGAGCTTCACTTTGTTTCAAGAATAGTTTTATATTCTATACTAAACAGGGCCAACCACATGAAGGTGGAAGCTCATTTGGCCCCACCCCCCCCTAACATCACTCTAAATTCCCCGTTAACATCTAACATTCATTCATTATTTCATCCATTAATAAAATGTAACATTCATTAATTATCACACGATAACATTCATTCACATATTAATAAAATGTGACATTCATTAATTATCACAAGATAACATTCATTAACACATTATAAAATTTATGAACATTCACTACCACATAATTAAATTCATTTGCATATAAAAATTAGTCATTATCAATTAAGGTGCATAGATGACAATCATTTCTTTTTTTTCTTTTGATTTCTAGTTTTTAAGATGTAATTGTTAAAATGAATATCGATATCATCATCATGATCATCTACCCTCTCATTAGATCTCAATGCATGCCTAGTTCTTTGTTGATGCAAAGGGGGGTCATCTGCAATAACATATAAAAGGGTTAAATTAAAAACATTTTATTATAATTAAAAACATTTTAAACATTTTAAAGTATTTCAGTACTTTACAGGCCATAATCATATAGCTCTTTACCTAATCTAGTCACATCATCAACATCAAGGTTAGTTTGTCTGGCCTTGGCCTCAACCTCAACATGCTCATTAACATTGGCCTCTACACTCTCTATAGCTGCAATACAAATTGTTACATTAATCCAACACCAATTGCAATTAAATTTGTATTACTAAACCAATCAATTTAAGATGTTTACTTGTATTACTATGATGCACATCCTCATGGTCATCAACACCCACAATTTGTGTACAGAAAGAATCGGTAGGCTGCATTTCAATTTCATATGCATTCATGTTATCATTGTTTTCTTACTTAAAACAAATTTACTCACTTTATGTTGGAACTTAACATCAAATAAACTAATTGGTAAATAATTAAATTTGAAATATCATCTATTTAGCTTACTTACCCCGACGGATCCATCAGTAGAACCTTGTGCACTTCTTATTCTTTCTACCACGACTTTATAGCCTTGTTGGAAGCCAATTCTCGTGTCCTCTTCTATGAGACTTATATTGAACTCCGCACCCTACATTTTTGCTTGGTATCATCAAATTTTATTTTATTGTTTCATCATAACAAAAAAAGATTTCAAATTATAAATAAATATTTAAAGATCAAAGAATTATTTTCAGTGTTAAAAGCCATGTAAAGATTGTATTTTTCCAACACTTACAACTCGTGCAACAAGTTTTGAATAACCGCCAGAGCCTAGCTTGTGTTGCCCGTGCTTTTGCAATCTTGCCTTTGTTGCCTTTGATGTGTCAGGTAATCTATGAAGAGATTGAAATATGTTAGTTCATATAAATATGAAGAGTATTTAGTACACAATTACATTCTTAACAGTATCACATACCTTCTTCTGTTTTCTGGTGGTGTATTTCCTTTTTTTACTTTAGTTTTCTCATTCGCATCCAGAATAATAGATTTCCACTCTAAATCATGAATGCAAGGGGGGTGCTAGTAATGTGGGTTTTTGGTTAATGTACACCTGTACTGGTCCCTAATATACCTCAAACATATCTCGGCTCTTTGAAGGAGCTTACCCTTCTCAAATGCACAAGGTCCAAACAAGTTTGTCATACTCTCTACAAGATCATCCTTTAACTTTTGATTTTGGTTTTTCCACCTTTTAAGAAATAAAATAGTGTTAGATTAAAAAATGGATGTAATGATAACTATCCTAGCAATGATATGAAATCAAAATAGTGGATTGGGGTTTTAGTTCAGATATGATGTTTCACCCTGTACATATGGTGGGCCCAAATATCCGTAAACACTCGTCATTAAGTTTACTATAGGAAACATCATTCCCTACAAAATAATCATGGGATCATCAGTCTTAGTTGAAGGATATAATAGTATAAAATAAGAACACAATAGATGTAAGCTTCTCATATTGAATGCAAGGTGTAATTAACATACGATTGTATAGTAAAAGAAAGGTCCAATCTTTAAAGTACCTGGAAGTTTTGCTATTTTCAAGGGAATTCCTTCTTCTTCGAACACAAGAAATATGCAATCCTTCACCATTCCCATACTAGAAATACTAGTACATCCAAGAAAATCACCATCAAGTGTTACATCCCCTATTGCATAATTGGATCCATTACGAAATGGCCCTAAGAAAGAACACTTCAAGGGAAATAAACATATATATAATGATAGAGAAAATAAAATACCTTTATGAGTAGGTGGTGCCATGGCGTTTGTGGCCATGCTATGTGTTACCGGCATTGTAGGAAGCAATACATCTGAGCATGCCATCATATGAGGCGGTGATAGTAAATGATCATTGACATGTGCTGAAGAATAAGATTGTTAGAGCATAATAAAACCAATGATTAGCATGGACAATATTTTTAGAGAGTAAAAAAAATATAGTCCAACATGCGATCTACCTGAACCAGCTGTAGTACCCTCATCATGGCCGCAAGGATCAAAATTATGCAAAAAAAGTTGTAAAAGCAACACATCCACTTATTTTTTAATGACATAAAAGACTACTATAACATAAAAACTATTATTGAACTTTTGTTATAATTAAAAATTACATTAATACTTACTCGGTAATTTTGAGATAGGTGCATCAGTTTAGTTGCCCTCTTTTGTGACTCAAGAGTCGGAGGGAATATAGATGCCAATTCAACCAATCTATTTCCAATTTTGTGGAGGCATTTTTTTATTGCAGAAGCCGGCTCATCACAAGCACCCAAATCAACAACTAGGTCCTTATCAAAGGACTCCTCCTCAGGGACTGCAGGTTCCTTTGCCTGTCTCTGCTGACCACCTATCTGTGACAACAATATTACTAACACTATTAGAATTAAAGAATATAATAAAAAAATTTATTTAACATTTTTCTTCTATCTAATTTGTAGTTCAATAACAAAGAGGTTTACCTGCTGGGATGAAGTGCATGCACGATCATCATTGTCCCCACTACGTGGTTGCTCCATATTGTGGTCCTGTGTTATTATTTAAAGTTAACCAATAATTAGAAAGGACTACATTAATAAATTTCATTAGAAGATGATGATGGAGATGAGGTGGATGGTGAGGAGACTCTCTAAATGTGGTTGGCAAAAAAACTCAATTATTTAATGGTACATAGTATTTACCTGCACCCTAATGATAGTGACATCATTTGTATCTATGCAATTCAAATTGTAATCAATAAGCAACTCTTCCCCTGCACTTATTGATTTTATCACACATACAAATACATGATTTCCCTTGCGTGCCTCAAATATGCAATTGGGTTGCTTAATAGTTGATAGAGGTCACGTGCTATTTATAAAACCTACAATATTCCCAGATGCTTTTGGCCTTCTGTCAATGTATATAGCCACTCTTTTACTTTTCTCATTGTCTTTTTGTTGAATATAATTTTATGAGAGTGGATACCTATGCATACTTTTTTTATATTGAACAATTCGCATCCAACTTTTGTAATCGTAACAAGGTCCAACATACTCCATCAATTCAACAACTTTGTTGTAAGACCTTTATGCCATCCATGGAAAATAAGCCCAAACCATGTATTGATGATGGTGCAATACGATATATCTTGCCTTTAACACTAAAATCAGTGTTTATTGGAGGAAGTTCCTTGGGGACCCATTGTTTCTATAGATTTTGGTACCTAGAGGGCACCTCGATGTCGCCTTTGCTCTCATCATCATAAGAACATGACCCCCCTTGAGCAAGAAAAAATTTCATGCATCTATTGAATTTCCTTCTAGTCTTTTGACCTCTAGTTGATCTTCCTAATTCAAACATACTAAATGACTCACTTTCTTCGCTCAAGGAAGACACATCTGACAAATACCTATTTTCTACTACCTGCACTCCATGAAATGAGAGAGATAGCAAGTAATGCGAGATATTTTGCAAAATGTGAAATACATTAATCTCCATAGGGTGTATTGACTTATAGCTGTCGATCCATGAGACTGTGTGGGATGCTCGTGAAAGGAGTCTGGGTACGTACATATGTAATTCAATTATCTAATGTTAGCTAAAAAACTCATGATACATATTGTGAGTTTGAAGAGAGTTTGTGCCATGTGTGATAGAACCTACTTTATCTAATATGGTGCATTGTTAAAAAAAATTAAGGGTAGAGTAGTTATTACTTAGTCTTTTGTGGGGGACAATGAAGATATGTCTGACAAATAGCAAGTCTTCTTTAGTATTTCATGAATTTTTACCACATATACTGTTTCAAGCCTTTGAGTCTTGGAGAAGAAGAATGGTGTAAGTTGAATAGATCAGAGTGAATGGGGTGTTGAAACATGGTGAATAGACCATGATGAGATGATACTTGATGTTGTGACTAAGTTTCCCTCACAAACATCAGCATAGACTAGTTTTACTAAGTTTCCTTTCTCTATTTTGAGGTTTCCTTTCTCTGTCGTAGGGGTACAATCAGAGGGTTCATTGACAAAATGATCCTTTGAATGGTTACTATGAATATGAATGATTTGATATAGCATATTGCTCATTTTACTTGAAGTTTGGAATAGCTTGTGCAAGGGTGAAAGTATTTTTTATCATTTTGGTCATGATTGTTCCTCTACACAATCAGGAAATATAAATGTCTAATGATTATATGTAATGTTGAATGGATTAAATGCTTTATTCTTGGTAGAAGTGAATGGAAGGAATAGTGTTGGTGTTAGGTTTCATTTATTATTGAATTCAATGGTTTCCAAGATGTGTTGAGGAGTTTGCTCCTTTTTTAATGTTAATTATTCCTACACAATCCACTCATACAATAGTGAAATGCTATGTGGAAGGGATGGTTGATAATGTTCCTTGAGTGAAGGGGGATTTTGAAAGACTTTTTATCATTGTATTGTGTATTTCCAATATTTTTGGATGCAGGGCAGACTGGGAGAATGAAGGATCACTCACTGATTGCATGATAACCCCACCAAGCATTCTTTCCTTTAATTTTCCACAATATCAAAAAGTACGATCATTATTCTTTACTTTCTTCTATATCATATTCTTTCTATGGTTTTTTATCTCAGAAATATATCAAAAACATTGCAGATGTGCATATAAAAGTAAAATATTGTCCTTCAATTGTTCCACATTGAAGCATTTCCTCTTTGGAGTATTCTCTTTGTTTGTACAATATCTGTCAAAAATGGTTCCCATATTTCTTCAAGGTCTATTTTAATCTTTATATTGCAATTTTGATTAGATTTGACCTATAGTTGATTTCATTAGTATTTTATAACATATACTCCTAATGTGAAATGTGGAGAGAAAGAAAGAGACACACTAGGTATTAATTACATGATATACCCATCATCACTTAGCACTTAAATAATAAATTATGGATAGGGAACAACCCCCTAACCTCTGGATGTTTGTTTCATGTTGGCCTCTTATTATATGCAAAGGTAGGTCTATCTTAATTAGGCTAACAACCACAGTGTAGGGGCCATAAATTATGGAACCCAAAATAGTGCACAATTGTATTAAATTAGGTTCAGTATACTACAAGGGAATGGAAACCATGCAATAGTGCCTCATGGGAATGGAAGAAACCCTTCACCAAGAAGATGGTTGTGTCTGCAATATTTAGTAGAGGCAAAGAACATAATTTGGTTCCAACAATTACTCCTAGAAGATAATGGCACCCACAAAACACTTGGAAAAGATAGCGCTCACTATATCTTTTATCACTCTTTGAAAGTTGGGACAATAAATCTCAAAGATTGATCAATGAATTCTTGAACACAAAGAACCATTGACAGATATGATTCATGTGTACAATAGCCAACAACCAGTTGTTCCAATCATGGTGTCCAATAACAATGTTAGAAAAAGCATCTACAAATCCCTTACACAACCATAATAGATTGAAACCATGAACTATAAGAACCTAACAATGGGACTAACAAAGATACAGCCTAAACAAATCTTGATCATATTCCACCCTATTGTAAGGCCCAAGAAGTAACTCTATCTTAAAGCTACACATTCCTCTAGATGAAGCTCAAAGGTCAGGTAGCTGAAGCATAGCAATACTTGAATTAATATAGGAATAATTTGATGTACAATCATTTGCTAGCTTGGTTTGTGGGTTTTCTACATAATATTTTCCCTTTAACCACATTTATAGTTTGAGAAAATCAGAAAAAATGTTTCAGATTTATATTATCCTTTTGAACTAGCACACTGCCATAAAAATGCATAATCATTGGTCACCTCAAGAAAATTCCTATTGATTAGTAGGATATCCTTATAAAAATTTGATGCATGGATTTCTTGTGAATTATCGACTGCTATGTATTCTACAACTATGGAAGGAATAGTGTTGGTGTTAGGTTTCATTTATTATTGAATTCAATGGTTTCCTAGATGTGTTGAGGAGTTTGCTCCTTGTTTAATGTTAACTATTCCTACACAATCCACTCATACAATAGTGAAATGCTATGTGGAAGGGATGGTTGATAGTGTTCCTTGAGGGAAGGGGGATTGTGAAAGACTTTTTATCATTGTATTGTGTATTTATAATATGTTTGGATGCAGGGAAGACCAGGAGAATGAAGGATCACTCATTGATTGCATGATAACCTGGTTTTGAAGGGTCACTGGTTGAGGGGACAATCAAGGTCTGGATGATTGTGCCATTGGAGGACCCTATTTCTTTGTAGTAATTTCTATTCAAATTGGATGCATGGATTTCTTGTAAATTATTGGCTGATATGTATCCTGCAACTGCATCCGTATATCTCCATATACTTCTCTAGGGTTGTAAGCCACTTAGGGATCAAAATAGAGAGACTAAATCAAAATCATTCTTTGTCCTATTTCCTTTTGACAAAGTCTCAACTATCAATGATACAATATACATTTGATGCCCTAAGCTATCAAATATACAAATGACACCTACCTAGAAGCTCACCAGGAGAATGAAGGATCACTCACTGATTGCATGATAACCCAATTTTGAAGGGTCACTGGTTGAGGGGACAGTCAAGGTCTGGATGATTGGGCCATTGGAGGACCCCACTTCTTTGTATTAATTGCTATTCAAATTGGATGCATGGATTTATTGTGAATAATCAGCTGCTATGTATCTTGCAACTGCATCTGTAAATCTACATATACTTCTCTAGGGTTGTAAGCCACTTAGGGATCAAAATAGATAAACTAAATAAAAATCATTCTTTGTCCTATTTCCTTTTAACAAAGTATCAACTATCAATGATAAAATACATTTGATGCCCTAAGCTATCAATACAAATGGCACCTAGCTAGAAGCTCACGGACTGTCCATTTGATAACCATAGTCAACATTTCAAAAAAATGGATATCCTTGAGCACAAGCACCAATAACATCAAATAATGGAGTTAAAGCATGGGCTAGGGCACGACACTAGTAGAATGTGGTCATTTCAGTGACAATAATTTACAATGGCGTCATTAAACATATATGCTAGTAATATCAACAAACGTGAATCCAAACATTTGAATACAGTGAATCGAAATCCTTGAGCACAAGCACCAATAACATCAAATAATAGAGATAAAGCACTAGCTATGGCATGACACCAGTAGAATGCGGTCATTTCAGAGAGCATTCATGATCAAATAAAAATAAATGCATTTGAATATGATGACAGAGGCTCGAAAGATAAAGAAATCACATACCTTCTCCCACGCTCATCTTTCGCTCCTTTTCTCCCGCTCCCTCTATCCAATCGAAATAAAAATGATGAAGTTGTTTCACTTTTTTTTTAAATGTATACCTTGAATTTATCGGAGTTCCAATGGTCAATTAAACACCCATTGGGATACCGACATCATTGGGGCCTATTACAAAAAAAAAAACACCAAATTCGTAAGAAAAAGTTACCTGTCGGAAACTTCTATCAAAATTTGGCCCCAAATGTAGTAGTGGCACTAGGATTTAGATTTAGATCAGTAATGTGATTGGTCATGTATGCCTAGAATGTAAGATTCATGTTGGAGGATAATTCAATGTAATTTCATAATTTTTTGATAATGCAAACATGTAATTTTGCATGTTTCTTGTTTGTTGTTGAGTTATTGTTGATCTTTAGTTTCTGATTTCTAATATGTTGAATTGAGAAGCATGGTTGGGACCATCTCGATTGGGTAAGATCCCACCATCAAGGAATCACATGTTTTTCTTATAGGTTCACATAATTTAATATATATCAAACCCCAATGTCTTGTGGTTGAATATTATTTAATCCTAAATTTGTTCCTATATGTATTTCTCATCAAACATTCTCTAAATATAGTGCTAGTAGGCATGATATTCTTTGAAATGTCTCTTATAATTTTAGAGGAACAAATCTTCATTAAATTTTCAAAGTTCATACATGTACCATTCTTTTGTGTCACAACCAACATTAATTTTTCAATGCCAAAGATTAACTACCTCTATTTTGCTTCTGCAAATAGTACACATTACTACTTCTCATACACTTTACAACATACTTTTTGGAATAATTTTTTATTTCTCATCTTCCTCCATGAAAAATAACCTCAAATATTCTTTTTCATAATTAACCTACAATTCATTTGTAATAAGTTTTACTTCTAAAAAGGTATAGTCGTATAGTGGGTTTCATCTCCACTGTGGTTTTCCCTCTAATAGGCTTTCCATAATAAAAATACTTGTGTTATGTACTATTGATGTCTCTCCGATTATTGCATGTGTTTAATTTACTAAATCAAAGATAAGGGTCTTAAGGTTTGATATTTTGAGACAACGAATTCACCTCTCCCTAATCCCCCCCCCTAAGTTTTTTTATTTCATAGTTCTAATAGTTAATATCTCTAGATTATGAATCAATGCTTCTAAGTTTTAATTTGGACATCATGAGTTAACAATCCATATTTAGGAACAATTACTAGATTATATATAGTATTTAAATTTAGACAACACAACATAGAAAGTGTTTGGCTAATAAAATACCCATCTTAAGTATTTTTACAAAACCTCTCTTTGAATTAAATCCAATTGTAGACACCGAAAAATCCTTCAAAAAATAAATTATTTTTGTTTTCTGAAAATCCTTGATGACATCATCATTTATTAATTAATTAATTATTTAATTAATTAATTTATTTTTATGCCATTAAATCCCTCTCTCTTAATTAAAAATCTTTAATTAAGGAATCTAGCCTAAAAATGTCATTTGGACATTATCCCTAATTTATTAATTATTTAATTAATAAATTGACCAAAAAACTTTAAAAATAAATTAATTTATTTTTAATTTATTTTTTATCCCAAAGTTGGCCAAAATTCTAAAGAGCACTAAACTCTTCTAGAAAGTCCTAAACCTTCCTCTAAATGGGTCAAATCCCTAATCTAGTCCCTTCAAACCCTAAGCCTAGATATTTAATATTTATTAAATTTACCTTTAATAAATATCTAAATCTCACCAAAAGCCACTTGCCCATCCCTTTCTCCTAATCCTAATCCTAATCCCCTTTCTAATCTTGTCACATTCCATTAGCAAAAGGTTTACCAAAACTTATGCTAACCTCCTCCTTAGTCAACAAGGATTGCCACCTCTTGGCCACCTCTTGCAAATGCATTTAAGGATGCATTTAAGCCTTCCTTATCTTTCTTACATGCATTCATTATGCATTTAAGACCTTCTTATCCCTTCCTTGCCACCTCTTGGCCTTGGGCACATTTACCAAATTGTGCACATGCCCTCAAACTTTCAACTCAATCCTCCCTTGACACTTGTCCTTGACTCAACCCTAACCTTAGCCCTAACTCTGACTCATCCTTTTAACCCAAGACCTTCGCTTTTCCTATAAATAGCCTCACTTCTTTGAGCAAACAATCCTCTCTCATCTTTCAACTCTCAAACTTAATAGCAAAGTTATAATGTCATTTTCATTCTAGCATAAGCATAACTCATCATTTTAGATCATTTCCAAGCTTAAATCACATCTAAATTAGCTTAAATGGATTAACATAGATTCATTTCTTGTTTTAATCTTAGTTCTTTCATTTAGCTTTGTATATTTGTGTGATCTTGAGGCCTTTGAGGCAAAATAGGTTCCTCATACCTATTTTGTGTCATTTTGGGTCTTCTTGATCTTCAAATCATCCATCTTGCATGCTCCAAGTGCTTGAGTTTGCACACCCACATCCCTCTATATCTAAGCATATCAAACGGTGCATGGGCGCATCCGTTTTAAGCTTAAACTGAGGTGGCTTTGATTTTAGTTTGTTTACCTTTAAATTTGATTTGATAATATGCTATGACATTTGTTTGTCTTTGGCCTTCAAAACAGGTTTAGGTGCACTCTCAAATCCTAGTCTACACCAATTATATTTCTAAAACAAAATAAATTTATTATCGAATAATTTGATAATGTGGGGAAAAAATCACTTGGTGAACTATTAGATAACCTCAATTTATTGTTTCATTTTATTATGTGAAACCTAACTGGTTAGTGTATACTATTACTTTTAGGACTCCTTCACCATACATGATATAGGAGTATTGTTCTCTACTTTTTATTGAGTTTTGAAATTTATTCACTAAAATAAGCATCATGAGTAAATGTACATGATAATACATATAAATTTTTCAATGTAATGAGAAATGACTTGGTTTGGTTCCTTTAAATATTTTGATACATAGGGGAGATGACCTAGTAGCTGCCCAGGCCAACTTCACGCACATAGAACTCCTAAATCATAAGTCATATTTCACTGAATTTTTAGTGTATTTGAGTAGGAAAGTTAAGAGCTCAAAGCTAAGGTTTCAACTTTTAGGTATTCACGGATCTCTTTGTAGAGATCGTTGAGTGCAAAGTGGTTAAAAATTGGCATTGCAAAAGTGTTGCCCAATACCCTCTATGTTCTTGCACCAATAGTCATTCACTCAAAAATGCTAGTACTTGTGGCCAAATGCCCTAATAGTTTTTATGAAATGTCCCAATAGTGGTGCACAAATGGGCCAATCACCAAAACAAAATGCTAAAAAATGATTGGTTATTATTGCATGTGTGATAGGATATTAGTACATGTGTTTTCATTTTTGGCGCTCTTTTAATAGTAGTAATTGGGGGGTAAACATGACAAAAAGCTCATGGTTATTGGACCCACTAATGGTTATTTGGTCACTTCCACTGATCATCATAAATTTTCATTAGGAATTTAAAAATAAGGAGAAGATTGTCACATATAAAAACTCCTAAAGTTTTTTATGAACATTGTGAGTCTTTAGAAAAACATTTTAGACAATGAAGATATTGATTCTAATTGAGCAATGGAAAGGACAGAATTGTCTTGTGCAATGATTGAATCCATAAAATATGATCAATTCATAAGCTTAGAGGTCATTTCTAAAGGCATGAAAACGGGTTAGAATGAGCCAGAGTGAATGTTACTATATGATTTGTTATCTAATAGAGTACTAGTAGGAACATAATACATGTATGAATCATATAGCTATTAGTCATATAATATTCTATATTGAACCTTAAAGATACACACTTATCGTTCACATTAGCTTTAACTCTTTGTTCGAGGGATAATTATTTAGTACTATAGATTTTTTTTAATTTAGCATAAAATATTATATGAGAAATTTTATTTTCTTACAAACACAAGTTTCGAAATAATTTTTATAATAAACTTAAGGTTTAAAAGTTAATAAATTTATAAAATTATATATTGAGTATATTTATTACCTTTAGCAAATTTTCAAACGTGTGACAATTATCAATTATTACATAATAGTGGGCAATATTTTAAAATTTTGAAATCAAACTAAATAACTAATCAAATTCCATACAATAATGATAATAATATTAATGTTATCAAAACTAATAATATTAATATTGACAAAATTTGATAGGGAAAAAAGCTAAGATAATATTCATGATATGTAAGTAAAAAAATACTTCTTACTTTTAAAAATGATTTCTTAAACATGTGAAATAATATAGAATGATATGAAATGATTTAAAATGTTGATAGTAATAATGATATTGATGTTAATGTATACATAATTTAATATAATAATCAAATAAATACATGGATTGATTAAAATAAACCTCTTAAAATAATTATAACACTAAAATAAACCCCTAACAATAATATATAACACTAAAATCAAACAAAACTAATAAAAATCTCAAGAATAATAATTATGTCGTCCATGGTATGCAAGTGGGAACGATAGAACAATGGTGACATGCCAACTTTAATCGTGACAATGATATCATTTGTTTGCTTAAAATAAAATATTTATTACTCATTTCGGTGGGGTAAAAGTTAGGCCACTTAGATGTGTACTTTGGTTACTATTAAATTCTAATTTAAACAAACAAATAATTAATTTGTCATAGGGCAAGCGACATATAAGTTAATAGATTATTATATTCCTTATAAAACTTTATAGATGACTATAATAATTGTAAAGATCAAATATTTGTGGAGTCATGTCTACGTACATAATCAAATTTAAATAATCTCATGTTGAAATAATCTTAATGGTTATTATATATTTTAATGCATTTTGATTTATTCTTATCGCCCAAATCCTAAGATTGTGTCATGTCTACATCAAAATTATGTAATTTAAAGCTCTTACACATTCCAATGATTAAAGTATAAGATAAAAAATAATTATCTATGAGAAACTTCATTCAATAATTGTACCTGGTATGTCATCTTTCAACCTTCCCTCTCAAATATGTGTAATAGTTGTCCCCATCAATGATCAAGAAAAGGGAGGGTATCATGTTTGTATTCCCTTCAAAATTGATGTTTTTGCTACCCTTCTCATTGGTGGAGTCTATTTAAGCTCTTTCTCGTTATTATTTATATTTTTTATTGGAAATGGTTGTTAAACATTCTATTGTTTACAAGGGTTATGATAATTGTATTGAATTTTTTTATATTTTAGTCTAATGCAATAATTGACTTTGATACCTTTTATAAAAAATCTTTTAAAATTTAAATTTTCTTAGTCTGAAATTGATTAAGGTCTGGTGATATTATACTCAAAGAATTGTAGAGACATCTAAATTATTTTAACTTCATGTTAATGTCAACTTATGTAAATCTATTTTATATTATTCGTATCTGCCTTGCTAATTAATTAAATAAATATATCTTTAAATTAGTCTTATTTTCTCACCAACTAGTTAAATAAACTTAATTTAACTATTCCACGACAAAATGGAAGTCTGATTCAAAAAACTAGGTCCAACCTCAAATGTAATTAAATAATATTGTTTGAGTTTTCACTTCATATAGATAATCAAATCAAATCACATACTTCATCACTTTTAAGAACCATGAAAAATTAATTATTTTTTTATATTTGATAATGACATTGTTGTAAAATGCATAGATACATACTTTACATGCTCTCGTAGAACTCACTTTAGTACTTCTGATTGTGTGCCCCCTAATTTGATTGATCTTGCTCATCCTAGAACTTAACTTAATGTTCATAATGTTGTTTTGATTCCTCCAGGTGGACCATAACACTAAGTGTCAATGTCTAGCCTAAAGGGACCCACTTAAGAGTATGTTCAAGATCATATTTTTGTAACTGAGAAAACATTATCCATGTAGGCCCATGTCAAGGTTTTCACATGTTCCTTGAGGTAAACTATAAAACGAGGTCTCCCCCTCCTCATTTGCAGAATCTACACATCACAATTTCTCTCTCATCAATATTTTTGGAAGAGTTCTAGACAATTCTAAGGAAATGGTGAAGGATAATGAATAAATGAAGGAGATTATCATTGATGGTATTATCCATGAACAAGTTCTTATGTTTACTCCATGTGTGAGGATATAGAAGAACTTCTTTTATAAAACAATTAACTTTCAGGAATGCTTCAAGACAATGAGAATTCATTAGAGAATGTATATCATTGTGATTAAAAATTATTTACTTCAAATCCAATATTATTTTAGGTATTATTATTGTATGGAAGGTTGAATCCTCTTGGGGCCTAACTAAGGCAAGCCCCTATAAAACTCAAACACTATTTTGTTTACACATTTGTAGATCTAGGGATAAAGTTTTGTAGAAGGTGCATTAAGGAAATAAGATCCAAAATCTAAAATAAGGGTTGGTATGTTAGAACTAAAAGGAGGAAAGTACAATTGAGAAGGGGGGTGAATCAATTGCGTGTACCTAATTAATTTAATTTTACTTTAGCCACTTAGATCTGAAAGATAAATAATAAGTCAAGATCTACAACATAAAACACCGAACATAAAGATTTGTTCTCAAGGAAACCCAATTAAGGGAAAACCAAGGTGGGAGTCAAACCCACTAGATGAGTGCACTCTATTGAAATCACTACTTGGTTAAGAGAAAAATAGAGAACAAAGATTGCACTTGCAACCATAGTATTATAGTCCAATCTGAAGGCTCACTCCCCAAAGCTCACTGCTCACAATCTTATATATATCCCTTAGTCAGGTCCATTGATCTATCTTCAATAAAAATAGGGTGGACATATAGTCTTACAGCTGAATTGACAAATAACATCTCCTATGCCAATATAGTTCCAATGAAGTAGAAACTCTTCCTTTAGTGAATAACATACATATACACAATCCTCTCTTTCTCATACCTACTCTCAATTACAAAATGATCTCTCATTTATACCGATTACAAAGAATAATCAACCACTAGGTCAACTAAGACCTAATACAGTAAACAATATAAACATTATGCTCAATATCCAATGTGATCCAACTCAAGTTAGATAAGACTTAGATAGGACCCAAATCTTCAACCTCGAACACACACAAGTGTTACCAAAACAACATAAAAAATCATAATATGTTACTTCATCAAGTCGGCTAGGACCCAAATGAATAAATGTCAACACACTACCAAAGTAGAAAATATGATCATCTCAACCAATCAAACCCAACAACATGATTATCATGTAATCCAAAAACACCAACAAGAAACATGAATACCATCCAAAACCTTTACATCATCTCTAATATGAAATCAAAATTCTTCTTTATCTCTGATCAATAGGAATAATAAATACCAAACCCAAACATAACAAAAGATAGCTTGTTGTAATCTGAATCATGAACAACACCAATTATGAATACAATGATACAAACACATGAAATCACCAACTTTGCAACTATTAAAACATCAAATCCAATTTATACTAAACCAAATACTCATCCATTGTTCATAGGAACACTGCAAAACTAGTAACCAAAAACTCAATCTTATCTTACTCAAATTGTCATACCAACCTCTGGGAGCCTCTATGGACAATCTACAAACATCATAGAACAATACCTCACCATTGCATCTCAAGATATTCAACATAAAATATGAGCAACTTAAATCCACCTTACCTAATGTCCTTAACACATTATCTCAGACAACAAGTATATTGACATCAATGAAAAAATATTATTGTTAGCACACCCAAATCCAAAAATCTGACATGCTCAATAATCTTCAAGCAATCACCCTGTTTGGAACTAATGAAAACATATGTAGTGAACAATGATAAATGCAAGAAGTCAATTATGTTGGAAAGTTAAGGTGTTGAGAGGGGGGTGGATTGGTACTTTATAAAACTTTAACTCTCAATAACTGTTTTACCCTTTGAATATTAGATCTTACTTTGCATGCATAATCTTAACAAATTATTGCTGAATGAAAGTAAAATAAAGTAAACTCTTTCAATCATAAATACATAATACACATGAACACATTTGACACATGATGTTGGTCATGCAGAAACCCTTGGTTAGAGGGAAAAACTATGGTGGAGATGACACCCACAATCTTTCACTACTGCAACATAAATGTTGCTCGATTAGAGAATGCAAAAGTATCACTTCTGGTGATTTACGCTCTTAGGAGTAATACAAAATACTTGGTAAATTCTACCTTGTAAAAGGATTTTGTAACACTCATTAAGTATGCACTTTGTTAAGAGATTTACAATATAAAAGTATTTTAAGGCCTACCCAATATGTAGGATTTGAGAATACAATAACTACAATGTATTCCTATAAAAACTGTTCTGAAATAGTCCACCTACCTCTATGATAGGTTAGATACTTTATCATCTATGAATTATCATCACTTTTATCTTACCGATTTCACCAAATTCATCCTCTTCCACTGCTCGATCACACTAGGTAAAAGTACAAAGTTGTGTCACACTTTTATAAAGGAAAAGGTCAACAACACACAAATTTAATAACTTTAATGACATAAAAATGACATTTGTGTTTAGAATTTGGAGATGATGTAAACTAATGAAATGTGTAAAAGTGGATGAAGTTAATGCCTATATTTTTTTTTATTTTTTTTGAACAATAATTCACATAGTTTTTTAAATTTTTGAAGTCCATTTTTTACGTGTTGAAAAATGTTGAAAAACAAGGGTCTTGTTCCCACCAAAAAAGTATATGCAAATAATTTTTTTTCCTTTGATTTCAAAATATATTATAGATGAAATGTATAACTAGTGCAAAAAAGAAGATAACTTAGTTTTCAATATATATTTTTTTTGTTATAACTACTCAAAGTCGAACATACCTGAAATTGATAGTTTTCATCTCCCACCAAATTTCCCCTATCAAATCTACACCATTTAGAAAAAAAATTAGACATTCTTGAAGATGACTCTCTCCTCTAGTGTTAAATATAAATTTTTAATTTTTTTGATAAGCTTTACGATTTTTTCTATTTTTGAAGCAGCTTGTTCTCGAATGTTAAAATACCTACTTGTAGTATTTTGAAATTATAATATATTATATCTAATTAAAATACTATAAAAATTATATGATGATAACCTTGACTCAGTTCTCTAAAAAAGGGTATTTTTATATTTGTAAAAAAATATCATTAAAAAGACTGGGAGTTATTGAAACATCACTTTTTCTGAAATAATTTTATTTCATTAGTAATTGGTATAAAACATACATTTAATAGATATTTCCAATTGGAAAAGTTGAAGAACTTATTTAACTTAGCTAGAATGAATCTAGCTAGACCATATGTTTGACAAAAAATAATTTTAGTTAGAAATACTCAAATTCAACTGTGCTAATAAGTTGTCCTAAAATGTGACACAACTTTGTGCTTTTAGTCCACTATCTTCTTTATCACTTCTCCTCACTCTCTCCTTCTCTCTATTAATCTAATCTCTATACATCTTTATATTGTAATCATGTAGCTTCCCCTTTACTTGACCTAATTAAGGTTTGGATCCATCTAGAAAGCTCAAATTATTAGATCTCAGATCCATATTCATTTCCTCTTTCCAAGAAATATTTGTTTCATTTTTATTTGTTCAAAAATTTCCTTGGCATAATTTAAAATTATGTTTCATTCCCAATAAATCTTACCTAACTTTCTCCTCGATCTTCATAAACCATTTTCTAGCTCGATAGAATCCAATCACCTTAATTTCCATCCTGTGTCTCTCGGTAGGATTTGATGATCTTCTCGATTATCATGGCATTCCTACTTGGTAATACTCTTCCTCAGTTAACATACTTTCTCAGTACTCTTCCTTTGATTGGTAACCATTGTGCTTAGTTAACTTTATTTTTTGTGTGTCCATTCTTCTTGGTAACCTTGATTTCTTAGTATAAATATTGTTCGGTAAATTATTTTATTTCTGCTCGGTAATTGTTTTTCCTTTTCATTATTGATTGACTTTCTCTTCACCGCCCCGATTCTTCACTCATCACAACTCACCTTTGCACTAATTACAACACTTAATTTATTTAGGAGTAACATTCTCCCCCTTTGGCATTAGTGACGAAAACTTTCATAACTTAGCCAAAACTTGATATCTCCAATATGTGATAACTCCCCCTCAACATATACATCTTTTTCAAAATATTTTTCAAAACTTGTATTTGTATCTACTATCTTCCTTGTTTCCATTTTTTTGATATATATATTTTCATAGTTAACTTTATCTATCTAATATCTACTATCCCCCATTTTTTATAATAATGCCAAAAAAAAATAGTGTACAATTCATACTCATAGTTTATCAAATAATCCTTGATAAGAAGACTTAGCACTATCATAGGTAGTCTTCCATGTTTCTTTTACTGCCTCAAGTGTTGAAAGTTGGGCTTGTAGTTGTGATAAAAAATATTCCATATCATCCATTACTAACATTTCAGGTGTATCAATGATTTCCTTGGCATTCTTGACATTCATTTGAATTACCTCAAAATGAGGAATGATATGTGCTTGATGTTCAAGCACTTCTACTCTAATATTCTCCTCTTCCTTCCTCAATTCTAGTTGTAAACTCATAAAATGTTTAATCTTCAAATAATGACTTGGAATTTCCAAGTTTCATTAGTCAACTTATCTACACTTTTTTTTAGCTCTTCATCAATCTTTGTTTGTTGATCTAGAACATGTTGAGTAAAATTGGGAACATTGCATAACTATTGGAATAACTTAATTATTATCTTTATGGTTTTCTCTAATTCAGTAGCAATGATACAAAGTTTAACTTTTTTTACATAAATCTTCTACCTAAGATTCTCCATTAACATTTGTTCAGCCATTTTCTCGGTCATCATTATCATTCTTTCTTCAACATCAACATCTAGTATATTGACTTGATGTACAAGTGAGACTAACTAATCAATGATAGGTTCCTTCTCATTAAGTTGAGTCTCAGGGAAAAATTTTCAGTAAGATGTCTTTCACATTTTATCATACTTGTTTCTATTTCCTCTCCTGTTTGAGCTTATCTCATGTTTCCTTTCTCTTTAACAATTCGCCATATTTCATCATGTCATCAAGATTGAATTTAGTTGGGTCATAAACTAGTATCTCTATCTCCTCATCCAATGAGATCATGTCCTTTCTAATTTTCTTCTTCTTCATTTTCATATCACTTGGAGGTTTTTCTTCCCCATTCCTTTCACTTTCTTTGTGCTCAGGGGCCTCAGTTGCAACTTCTATTTGTGTTTATATTTCTTGTTGACACTGGTCCTCGGTATGTTGTGTTGTGTTTTCATTCTCCTTTTCTTTCTCTCTTTCCTGTTCATTACCTTTTTCTTCTCTATGTTCCTATGCATCTGAACCTATGCATGTACTATAAGTATCTTCTATCTCAGCAGTTGTAGTCTCTTTATCTTTCTTGGTGAATGTGGGTTCATCACCCTTATCTATTTCCTTTGTCTTCTCGTGTGCCTAAGTTGTTTTCTTGGTATCCTTGGGAACATTAGTATCAATAGTAGCATTAGTGTAAATTTTTACCTTGGGAGTTGTTGAAACACTATCAATAGATGGTGGAGGAGCTTGGTAAGAATGCACTTGTTACAAAATATTTTTATCATTCATGATTTGTGCTACAACTAGCTTGGTAAAGGCTATAGCTTAGGGGGTTCCTTGGTAGATTCCATTACATCTTGATCCTTATTTACATTTTCATTGGGATATTTTTCATTGAAGTCTTCTATTTCAAATTCTTCTAGATCTTTGACCATGTGAGGAACATTATCCATTACTTCATTCACAGTGTCCTTGGGGTCTTCTTCCAGATTCTCTACTTGTTTATCTATTGGCAATTTGATATCTATATGCCTACCTTTTCTGGTTCATCTATTTGAAATATCTTCTTCCATTATTTGTTTCTTTCTTCTCCTACTTTTTATATCCTTCCCATCATGATGTTCAATAATCACTTTTTGATCATGAATATATTCTTGTAATTAATTAGGGCATCATCAATTTATTGAATTGTTAATGTTAGAATTGATAGGACAAGTGATCTCTCTCTTATTTCCCTTTCAGTGTCCAATGGATATCTCCATCTTGGACTAATTCTATTAAATAAATATTTAGGTATCTTTCTTGAAATTTCCATAGGTACATATCTATATGTATACATTGTATCAATAGTTGATTCCTCAATTTTCAATTTATCTTCATCATTCAACTTATGAAATTTTAATACATGCATGGAACCAAAACTTCCAATTTCTCTTAAAGCTTCAACATTCTCATCTATTGTCCTTGGTACAAAGTTCTTAACAACTCTGAATTAGCCATTTTCATCTCATTTGGTCCTCACTCTATCCTCATTACTCATAACCTTTTGTTTCTTTAGTGTCTTAGGTGCTAACTATTGTGTGCACTTCCCTTTCTGATAGGTTTTTGTTTTGGGATATTTCTCCTCAAGTACAATTTTTTTTCCTCTACCTCTTTTTGCAGGAGGTGTGGTAGTTCATACAACCTTATTCGTTGACCTAGTAGCCTTAGGAATAATATTTTCCTCCTCTAGTGCCTTCCTACCCCTCTTTGATTTAGGCATTTCTTCTTCTATTTCTTCTTCCTTGGACTCTTCTTCGCTAGTCTCTTTTCCCTCAGCTTCTTTATATATAGACTTTCCTTATCTTTACCGAATTGTTCCTCTAATTTTTAGTTAATTTATTTCCATTTTAGGAGATAATATTTCAATCCTTATTCTCTCTTTAGCCTCTTCAAATATCCCAAATCATTTGGCCATCCTATCAGAGGGTTATTTCAACAAGTTTTCAATAGCAAGTGTGGATTGGTCAATGTCAATCTCATAAACCATCGGTTCAAGCCAAGAAGTTCTCAGTTCTATAGCTTTAATGAGACATGTGTTGGTATTAACTAGGAAACAAATTGTATCTTTGTAGTTTTAAAGTAGTTGTTGGAGAATCCTATAACTTTGGTGCATTCTAGCCTTAAATTGTAATAAATACTCACTCATCACTTTGTCAAGATTCTCACCCAAACCATTAATGTAATAATTAATATGATATATAATAGGTCTATGATGCAGGAGCATCTTGGGTCCTTGGCAATCTTGTGTCACCAAAAATAGATTTGAGTTTGTTTGTTTTTCTCGGTTCCTGCTTTGACTGAATTGGTTCAGTGTTGCTCAGTTTCCTTTATTCACCGGTGTTGGCTGGTTATCTCTTTGGCACTTAGTAATTTCCCTGGCGCTCGGTGATGCTTGTCTGGCACTCGGTTGGATTTTCTTACTGATGGGTTTCATTTGAGTTCTATTGAGGCCGACTTGTGCATTGATTTTGGGTCACAGATTTAATGTTGTTATCCATCATTTAGAAGCATGTGGTCCCAGATCTAACTGTTCCTTCCATTGATTGTAGATTTGAAGGCCAACTCAGTTCGGTAGCATCTTGTATAAATGTAGTTGTTTGGTTAGAGTTTAAGGATTTAGTTTTTAGAGGAATTTTCGTAGAAGATAGAAGATTGAAGATTGAGATTTCTGTAGATCCTTACATGTTTGAGGACTTCTATAACTTATTGTAATATTTGGCAAAAACTAGGAAGGCCTTACAGCCTGGCATGTATGAATCAATTTAAAATAATATATTAATGATCTTGCATTTTCTCTCTCCCACCGTGTTGTTGTTACTTCTGCATGTTGTTGAGCAAGGTGGCTTAGGTTAGGGTGTGCCATCTCTTGGCCCCTCTTGCCCTCTCTTGTGTTAGGTGGTATTAGAGTGAGGTGAGATCTGGATCTAGGTTTGCGAATCTAGATTTGAAGGTTCCTTCTTATGAAGCCCTAGTTGAATTATTGTGGGGTAGCAGATTATGATTTGACCTGCAGTTGTAGAGGGTTTTCAAGATGGTTTGTGGGAGGTGAGATGTAGATCCAAGATTGGTAGACATGTTGAGACAAATTTTTGCTAGATTGGAAGTTGTTGAAATAGCCTAGAGAAGAGGAAGACATCCTGAAGATGTTAGTGATGATGAAATTGAGGTAGAACAAGGTGATGTAGAACCTACACCTATGATGGATCAGGGTGAGGAAAAATTCTTGAAGGCTTTGACAAGTCTAAAGTCTACACCACACTTTAATCCTCCTAAGTATGGTGGAAAGTTGGATTCTGATGAATTGGTGGATTGGATCATAGAGATGGAAAAGTATTTTGGTGCAGGGGAACCCAGGATCAACACACAAACCACGAAGACATTAAAGGAACCTATGGTGTATCCAAGGATAAAGAATGGAAAAGGGATTCCAAGTGATGTAAATCTAATAAATTATAATGTGTTGGCTTCTATAATGGTCTGATGCTATGAAATGGCATTTGAATATAAAGAATGAGTTATATCCTTGAAGGGATTAAATAATGTATCTTGGACCAATAATATCCCAAAATGTCTAGGAAGTTCTAGGAGGTTAGTTGGATGTCCAATAAGTCTTCTAAGTGTTGGAAACATTTTATAAGAATTAGTAATTAAGTTTATTGAAGTTTAAAGCATTTTTGCAATTTAAAAGTTTTAAAATTCAAAAGTTAACAACTAGTAGCCATTTAGGAGGGAAATGGGTTTTATTTGTTTAAAACAATTAACTAATCCCTCAAATTGGTTGGAAGAGGTTGGGGAAGTTAATATTTGATTTCTATTTGTACTTGGGACTTTTTTGGTATGACAATGAAGCCTGGAGTGTACGGACAAAAATAGGGATTCAATAAAATATAAGTTTTAGTCTGCAAATCTCTTATTCTATGCTTTGTTGAAAGGTTTCAATACTCATTATTTTGGTTTTCAAGTTCAAGGATGGAATAGTAAGCAATATAAATCATTCATTACACTATTGAATGCATTGAGATTCACAATAAAATTTGTTCCAGATGTTAAATACTGGTGTAAACAATCACTGTGGTTGTAAACGATCCTTAATACTTTGAAGTTTATAATGTTTCTCATGTAACCTTGTGTGGATAATAACTAGAAGGATTAAATAGGATATTTGTAGGCATTGTTACATGTTTTGGAGGATTTGAGAGTCATTTGTTATGACTCTACCTTCATTTCCGACGGTTTAGACTAGTGTAATCAGTTTTCTTTCTTTATTTTGAAGTTAGTTTGTAAGTAGGATCCATTCCATGGGCTCAAAGGCCTAGGATCCATTGGATGAGTGAACTAAAAATGTATTATAGTTTCTAATGTTCAGACTTGCAGAGATTTGACAAGTGAAGTGAGCATAGGCTTATTTAAAGAAGTTTTTCTAATGAAGCTGATGGCTAAGGTACAACAGTGAGAGTTTGGCCTTAAGGGAAAGGTTTTTTTATGATTTGGATAGTCATATTTTGGAATATTAATGGTGAATAAATCAAAAAATAATTCTAGAAGTGTGTGGAAGGCCGAGATTGGAGAAACCCTCAAATCAAGGGTTTGAAGTAACCAAATTGGTGTTTTTGGGGTTCCCTATGAGATGGGTTAAATTACTCTTAGATTTAGAGGTTTTGAGCCATTTAATGACACTATAAAAGGTTTGAGATCTTGGATACCTTTTTATGATATAGTTTCTTTGTTAAATCACCAAATTTTAGTGCATTTTGGGGTCACCTAGTGAGGACAATCATACATGGTCCAAAAGAGTCTATGGATATCTTGTAGTATGTTATGTTAGGGAAAAAAGGGTATCCAAATATATTATTTATTTGTTCCATCCTTTGGTAAAGTACATAGTTATGATCCATTTTATTGTTGGATAGGACTACTAGACAGGACAATGAGGCCTCTAGGATTGTTTAGTGACATTTTTCCATTGTGAGTGGGAGATAAGTCTAGAAACCTAAAAAAAACTTTAATCCATCCTTATATACATCAAAAATATCAAATCTATCATTAGTTTTCATTGTGAAGAGTCTTGGTTGGTTGGAGTCTCATAAAGCCTTTGTCCACCTTTGGGAAAAGTGTGGGTTTCTAAGTCAAATTGAAGAACTTAGTTGGTGAATAAGGTCCACTACCCTTTCCTCTACATCATATTTTGAGTATGAAAATGTACCTAAAGACAAGAAAGTGAAAATTGAGAGCACAAAGTTGAAAAGTCATGCATCCTTATGGTGGGAACATCTGCAGCTGGACAGAAAGAGGAAAGGCAAAGACATAATCAAGACATGGAACAAAATGGTGAATAAATTGAAAGGAAAATTATTACCTTGTGATTATCAGATTAGCCTAGTTAGGTGAATGCAAAGTTTGAGGTAGAAAGATAGCTTAGTAAAGGATTATACTGAGGAATTCTATAGATTAGATATTGGATCTGGACATGATGAAGATGATGTGGAAAGAATTGCTAAATACTTGAATGGTTTGAGAGTTTCTATCCAAGAAGAAATTAGTTTGGTCAAATTGGACAAAGAGGTAGAGGTGATCGATTCCATAGAGGAAGAGATAGATCTTATGGTGGAAATAGTAGATTTGAACAAGAAAAGACAACTTTGGATAAAGACAAGACTGAGTGGAAAAGTGAAAGTTCATCTAGAGGCAAAGGCAGTAACTAATGAGGTTGTTCTAATAGAGGAATTTTCTGAGGAACTTTTTATAATTATGGAGAAGAAAGACATAGATCATTTGAGTGTACACATGCAAGTAAGAAGGCTGGTAACAGTAGAAATGCTTTGGTACAAGAAGAGTCACCGAATGAACCTGAGAAGGAAAATAACTTGATGGTAAGAAGAGAACTTTGAAATGAAGGTAAAAAGGAAGATCCGATAAGGAAAAGTTTGTTCAAGACCAGATGTAGAGTTTCTGACAAAGTTTGGAAGGTAATCATTGACAGTGGTAGCTCGAAGAATCTGGCATCTAAGGAGATGGTCACAAAATTGCAGTTGGAAAGGTTGAAACATCCAAAGCCCTATCAAATTTCATGGATCAAAGATGAGCATACACTCCTGGTAAGTGAACAATTTTACATGAATTTGAAGATTGGAAAGTAATATGATAAGGTGTTATGTGATACCATGCCTATGGATTGTTGTCTTATTTTTTGTGTAGACCTTGGCAATATGATAGACATGCTATATATGATGGGAGATTGCATAAGTATACTATTTTGGCTGATGGAAAAAGACATATCTTGTTACCTTTGATGGAAGAACCTATTAACTTAATGTTTTTACATTTGTGAAATTTTTCTTGATGGAAGAAAGAAAATTTGTTAAGGATTTAAAGAGAAATGATGTATGTTTTTCTTTGATTCCTAACAAACTGAGTAAGAAAAAAGAGGATAGTGTCCCTGAGGAGATTGATAAGTTACTCACCGAGTATAGTGAAATTCTTTTTGATAATGTACCTCATGGTTTTCCACCAAAAAGAAGCATTGATCATTGCATGGATCTTATCCCTAGAGCTAGTTTACTGAATAAAGCACCTCATCGATTGACACCTACCGAGAATCATAAATTGAACCGACAGATTCAAGAGTTGCTAGAGAAGGGTTTGATCAGAGAAAGTTTGAGTCCTTGTATATTACCTATGGTATTGGCACCTAAGAAGAATGGAGAATGGAGGATGTGTACTGATTCCAGAGAAATCAACAAGATAAGAGTGAAGTATAGGTTTCCTATACCAAGAATGGATGATATACTAGATAGTTTTACTGGAGAAAAGTATTTTACTAAGATCGATTTCAAAAGTGGGTATCATCAGATCAGAATCATAGAAGGTGATGAATGGAAGACTTATTTAAAGACAAAAGAAGGTTTGTATGAGTGGTAGGTTATGCCTTTCGGTTTAACTAATGCACCGAGTACTTTTATGAGGTTGACGAATGAAGTTTTGAAGAAATTCTTGGGTAAGTTTGTGATTGTATATCTTGATGACATTCTGATATTTAGTAAGACCAAAGAAGAACATTTGTTGCATGTTAGACAAGTTTTGTAGAGATGGAAAGAAGAAAAGTTGGTGATAAATCTGAAAAAGTGTTCATGTTGGAAACTACAATTGAAGCAATCGTTGTGTTGGCATTGATGTCAAATCTTAATTGATAAGACTGTTACTACTTAGGAAAGTACTATATCTATTTGAGTGTTGCTAAGGGGATAGGAAAGGTTGGTAACAATAGCACCTAAGGAAATGTTGAGTTATCTTGATACTACAAAGTGTACTTGACTATGTTGTACAATGATGAGACAATATATTGTTTATCTTAGTAATATTAAAGACTAAACTAGTAGGCTTGACTGAGCAAAAATAGAGAAATCATGTTCAAGCCGAGTGATGTTAGTGTCAACCAAGTCAGTATATGCCAAGAAAAATTCTAGTGTCGACAGAACATCAGTTAAGTACCGAGGAAGACAGTTTAAGCCAAGGAAACATTTTTTAGTAATGACCGAGCTTTATACATGAAGACCAAGTAATTGATCATAGTATTGACCAAGCATCAGTATTTTTATATTTGAAGAAAATTCAGATTTGGAGCCGACATTGTTGAATTCTTGGATTATGTAAAACATGTTGACTTTATTTATTGATTGTTTGAAAGCATTGAATGCACTGAAAAATGTTTTATTGTAAATCTTTTTAAGAGATTTGAGATGTTTCTAGAAAAGGAGCTGAAGAAAATAAAGCAGGTAGATTCAATGAATCTGACCTAACCCTAAGATCTACAAAGGAGATTAAGTGGCAAAAGATGAGTTAAACTAATTGAGGAAGTATTAAGGGAACTTAAGCATTAGGTATGTGTGTGCATGGGTGAATAGAGGATTTTGGAAGATTAGTAGATGTTATTGACTGTATAAGTAGAAAAGGCTGAAGAAGAAGTGTAGTGATTGATTGAAGAAAAGTTTCAAGCAGATCAGAGATGGAGATGGAAAAGTTTCAAAGTCAGTAAACCAACATTTGTGTATGGAATTGGATCTGATATTTGTGAAGTGAGTTGTATGTTTTTTAGATCAATACAACTACTACTTTCTAACCATTGTAACAGTCAAAATCCTTTTAACAGAGGTTGACCTAACATTCATATGTTTAAATCCTTTGAACAAGGTTGCATTCTAATGGAATGTATATAAGTCCTATAACAAGGCTCACTTCTAATAGAGTGATTGAAATCCTTTAACCGGGTCACACCTAACAGTGTGTATTGTAATCTTTGATAGGGTTGGCTTTTAACTGAGCTCACTTCAGAAGACTGAAAATAATAGTAGCATGTTACAAAGTGGTTTTTCCTAGATTGGGTTTCCACTATAAATCCTAGTGTCAATGCTTGTGTGAGTGTTTTGGTTTAGACATTTCTATATTTTACAAGTTAGATACAACTGGGTAGTGGACTGCAATGTTATATGTTTCTATTATTGAATCAGTGATGACCGAGTTGGTTTTGGTTGTTAGATCCGATTTAAGGAAAAGTTTTTGAAGTTTGTTTTATACATCTGGACCTAAGAACAACTGATTCACCCCCCCTCTCTGTTGTTCTAAATCATATTAAAAGTTCATTCATGAAAGAGGAGATTGTGTATTTGGGATTTGTGATTTCAGCTGATGGTTTGAAAATGGATCCTAAAAAGATTGAAGTTATTTTGAATTGGCCTACACCTGTGAATGCTAGTGAGGTAAGATCATTTCATAGTTTGGCAAGTTTTTATCGAAAGTTCATTAGAAATTTCAGTTCAATTTGTAATGCTATGATTGAGACTATGAGAGGAGAAAAAAAAGAATTCAAGTAGACACATGGAGCTGATAAAAGTTTCGAGACTCTGAAGCAAAAAGTTGTTGAATTGCCTATTTTGGCATTGCCTGATTTCAATAAGGTATTTCAAGTGGAATGTGCTGCAAGTGGTAGTGCAATTGGAGCTGTGTTGAGTCAAGAAGGTAAACCTATTGCTTTCTTTAGTGAAAAGTTAAATGATGGAAAAAGGAAATATTTTGTGTATCATCAAGAATTATGTGCTATTGTTCGAGCACTGAAGAAATGGAGACATTATTTGATATTGAATGAATTTGTGTTGTATATCGATCATAAAGATTTACAATATTTGGGTAGTCAGAATAAGTTGAATCAGAGAGATATGAAATGGGTTGAGTATTTGCAAAGTTATACATTTGTGATAAAGCATAAGAGTGGAGTCACTAACCGAGTTACTGATGCATTGAGTAGAAGATCTTTGATGACTGAGATGAAAATTGGAATTCTAGGCTTTTTCGACATGAGAGATTCTTATGAATTTGATCCTGATTTTTATGAGCTGTGGAGAAAGTGCAGAGGACCTATTCAAGATCAACAGAGTACTAAATGGGATGAATATTTTATGCAAGGAGGTATGTTGTTTAAAGGTATTCAGTTGTGTATATCGAGAGGACCTATGAGAGCTAATTTTATAAAAGAGAAACATAGTAGTGGTTTGACTGGACATTTTGGAGTTGATAAAATATTGAATTTTCTTAAGGAGAAATACTTTTGGCCACAATTGTATAAAGATGTTCAGAAATTTGTGAAAAGTTGTGGAGTTTTTCAAGTTGCAAAAGGAGTTAGTAAGAATGCTAGATTGTATACACTAATTTTTGTACCTGAGAAACCTTAGATTGACATTAGTATGGATTTTTTTCTTGGCTTACCAAAGACAACAAGAGGTAATGATTCTATATTTATTGTTGTGGAGAGATTTTCTAAAATGGTACATTTTATACCTTGTAGAAAGACATCAGATTCAGTACATATAGAAGATCTTTTCTTTAAGGAAATTATCAGATTGCATGGATTATCGAGGAGTATTATCTCTAACCGAGATAGTAAATTTGTTGGATACTTTTGGAATACTCTTTGGAGAAAGTTGGGTACTGAATTGAAATATAGTTCTATATTTCACCTACAAACTAATTGATAGATAGAAGTTGTGAATAGAAGCTTGGGTATTCTTTTGAGATATTTAGTTGGAGACACACTAGGTAATTTGGATTCTCTATTGGTACAAGCAGAGTTTGCATACAATAATTCAGTGAATAAGAGTACTTGAAAAATACCTTTTGATATTGTAAATGGTATACAACCAAGAGGTATTTCTGATTTGAGAGACATTGATGGTGAAACAAAGAGAAGTGTTGAAGGAGTAAAATTTTCTAAGTACATGAAGACATTGCATGAAGATGTGAAGCTTAAACCAGAGAAGAGTAATCAGAAATACAAAGACAGGGCTGATAGATCAAGAAGACATAAGACTTTTGATGTTGGTGATGAAGTGATGGTTCATTTGAAGAAAGACAAATTTCCTATTGGAACATATGGGAAGTTGAAGATGAAGAAGTTTGGACCTTGCAAGATTTTGAGGAAATTTGACAGTGGAAATGCATATGAAGTTGAGTTACCTGATGACATGGATATTTCACCTATATTCAACATTGCTTATTTGTATGAATTTGATGAATCTGAAGAAGACATGGCAATACTAACGAATTATCCTAAGAAGCAGAATGAAGAGGTTGAGCACATTTTGGAAGAGAGAATTGGTAGAAGTACAAGAGGAAAATAATATATGGAATATCTAGTAAAGTGGAAGAACAGACCGATTGAAGACAGTTCATGAATTTCACAGTCTAAGTTGGAAGCAGCTAGGATCATACCTACTAAATGATTTGGAGAATCATTTTCAAATAACCCCAAGTGTCTGATGCAGGAGCATCTTGGGTCCTTGGCAATCCCGTGTCACAAAAAATAGATTTGAGTTTATTTGTGTTGCTCGGTTCTTTCTTTAACCAAGTTGGTTCAGTGATGCTTAGTTTCCTTTGTTTGCTGGTGTTGGTCGGTTATCTCTTTGGTGCTTGGTAATTTTCATTGTGCTCAGTGATGCTTGTCTGGCACTTGGTTGGCTTTGCTTATCGACGTGTTTCTTTGAGTTCTATTGAGGCCGACTTGTGCATTGATTTTGGGTCATAGATTTAATATGATATCCATCATTAGGAAGCATGTGGTCCTAGATCTAACCATTCCTTCTGTTGATTATGGATCTGAAGGCTGACTCAGTTTGGTAGCCTCTTGTATAAATGTAATTGTTTGGTTAGAGTTCAAGGAGTTAGTTTTTAGAGGAATTTTGGTAGAAGATAGAAGATAGAAGATTGAGATTTCTACAGATCCTCGCATGTTTGAGGACTTCTATAATTCATTGTAATATCTAGCCGAAACTGAGAAGGCCATATAGATCAGCATGTATGAATCAATTTGAAATTATATATGAATGATCTTGCATTTTCTCTCTCCCACTATGTTGTTGTTTCTTCCACGTGTTGTTGAGCAAGGTGGTTTAGGTTAGGGTGTTCCATCTCTTGGCCCCTCCTTCCCTCTCTTGCATCAGTCTATCTATGTTCTAGTTCACATCACCAATTTTAGGCAATAAATTGTTCAAGTAGAAGAAGATACATACCAATAATGATCCATATTTTAGTGTGTTAGTCTTGGAAACTTGAATTGTATGCATGTTATCTTCCAATTTATTTAGAAGTATCTCAGTAATGTCAACCTTGAATCCTTTCTTCACAATTTTGTATGCTAAATAAATAGCACTAGATAGTACACTATTTTGTACGCTAGACTAGTAGATTCTATATGTAATAACACATGTAGAAAACTTGGTCTCTGCATCATTGATTGTAGACACTCAAAGACCTCAGCCATCCCATGTTTCTCTGGTATGCTTTTGTATCTCTTCCTTCATTGTTTCTCTTACTCCTTTTTATTTCTCAACAATTGGGTATCTAGTAACCATGTGCATTACATCCTTTGTGATCTTAATTAGACCTTCGAGCCACATTGATTTCTCATGCACTCAGTTGAGGAAATTTTTTATCCATTCATCTTTGAAGACTTTCAGGAAATGCAAGGTATGAGTCAAACCCTTTGGTTCCAAATGTTTGTGCTCATCTTTTAGTTGTCCATCCACACATAATGCCTTGTATGCATGTTGAATTTAATTTTCACATATCTTACCAATTTTTTAGTGAATGTATGATATAATATCTTGAACTAGTAAAACCCTAGGAGGTAATAATGAAAGTGCACTAGTCTCATAAGTCTTCATAGTAACTTTAGGATATAACTTGTAATTAGGCTCCTCATAATCTGTTCTCTTTATTAGAGTAGGTTCTACAAGTTTGGATGTCTTAGTTTGTATTGCATTAGACTCCATTTTGAAATTGATTATCTAGGGCTTCATTGAGTAATAGTTAAATGGCTTGGGCACACTTTAATTCTTACACCTAATCACTCAAATAGCTCAAATTACTAACCGATTTACTTAATTCAGCTCAAAATCCAAATGTTCATTCAAATCGCTCAAATCTCTCTTCAGTGTTCTTTGAATGTAAGGTATGAAATGAAGTTTCTAACCTCCTATTTATATTGAAAAGGAAAATTAGGATTAGGTAATGTTCAATAAATTCTATTTTTCTGACCTACTGACTAATAATCTGTTAAAAAGAAAAGTCTACCCATATAACTGAGAGGGGGGATGAATCAGTTATCTGATTAAACCTACTTTTATCAACCTTATTAAATCTAAAACATGTGATTAACATAAACAACAACCATAAAAGATAACCATACATAATCACACCAAATTTTTTTACTAGGGAAACTCTTGATCAAAGAGTAAACTGCAATGGGCATGGTACCCACAAGATATGTACTAATATAAAAGTTCCTTGTGAGAGGATGGACCCTGTTAGGAGGCTATGAAATACATTCAGTACATATCAGTCCATGTGAGAAGACTTTGAATCCCTGTGAGGAGTTGTGGGAGGCAGAAGGACCCACCGTCCAAACAAATTAAAGGGCAAGACCACCAAAATCACTGTCCAACTAATCTTTGTATTATGTCAAATAGAATAATACCAAATATAGCTAATCTTAGTAATTCTTTCCTCTCTCCTCTGACCATACCTCTGTTGCACCAAATACTTTGCAGATCTCAATACTATATCTCCAAACTTCACATCACATAGTAATCCCTTAGAATGCTTACTCACATTATTTGACACTTCACAACATATATTTCTTACAATTCTTACTTCAAAATCAAGGAAAAAATCTGTCCTTTATACCAAGCCCAATTGTTCATAATTGAGTTGGCCAATTAGGATTTATCAATTAAAAAATATAAAATAATACATGTTACATATTAATTTCATAATTACACAACATTGTTGGCTCACAAACTTAATAAATATTCACACATGCAACCTATGACTATGTTGACTTAGCTAGATCACCTTCACAATGTCTTCGACCTTTGTATAACTTCACATGTCTAGATTTTATCTCTATTAAGAGACATAATCCTATCATCACAAAATTCTTCTTAGGAACTCTGTTAGAATATAGTCTTCATTAAATCTCTTATAACTATCAGCATTCTGTCATGCCCAAAAATTAGGGCAAAACACACATAACAATTTTTTTTTAAAGCATAAAACATCAAGTAGGTTAAACACTAAGGAACGGTCAACTTGAAAATGAAATGCATTGACCAACACATATCAACTCACAAGGGGAATCATGGCATGCACTAGCTTTCCAACATCCATTGTGCGTCAAACTATCTTAGTCAAACGAAAAACTAACTAGGTTTATTCATAAAATAATAAAAGGAATTAAACCCAAGGAAGTAATCCAAGTTTAGAAAATATGAAGAGGTCAACGATTAGGTCAACAAATCCTATGGGTCCAATTTGAAGTATAAATCAAAGTAAATCAAATCGTAACCCTAATGGTCCCTAGCGGACAACAGGTTACCATTTAGGATCAAATAGTAGAAATTCAATTAAGGGAATAAAATATTTAAAATTATAAATTTTAAATAAAATATTATTATTAAGGTGGAATAATTTACCTAGGTCCCTCCTAGGACTTATAAATTATTTATCCCCCCAATAGTCCAAATATTAAAAGAAATTAATTAAAGTCATTAAAATAATAATCATCAAATAATTCTCCTAAAACTTTAATAAAACATTAATAAAGTTTACATAATAATAAAATATATTAATTCAAAAATTTGGAAATCTCAATCTCTTAAATAATAATAAAATATTATAAAGGCCCATTAAATAATTTCCCAACATTTTAAAATTTGAAAATAATCAAATAGTCATTTAATGGCTAGATATTTTAAAATCCAATAAAGTAAATCATAAGAAATCTTGGAAATCAAAAACTAAATAAAATAATATTTTAAAATCAAAATTTCAAAAAGAGATAGAAAAAGTCAATTGACATTAAATACTGGCAACCAGTATTTAAAATGATAAACCAGAATTAATTATAATTTGAAAAATTAAAATTTAAAAATGTTTGGGCTCCAAACGCCAACCCTAACCCTAATTTAGAAATTAGGGTTTGACCCAATTTAATAAAACATGACCAAAATCCTAATTTCTCCATTTTGGGTTTTGTAGGTTGGGCTTTGAGCATGTTTGAGGAAAATCAAGTATACACACAAGTATACAAGGTCGTATACACACACACATGTGTGTATATGCTCCCATATATACTTTAGTTGTGGTGTTGCCTTTCGCAGCCCCCACCATGGGTGCTATGGTGGAAACCCAGCTGCTGCAGCCTTATACAGGCTCACGAGACTACCATGATGGGGAGTCTTTATTACTTAGGGTTTTTTAAAAGAATGTTAAAATTAACGGGAGTTATTTTGGTAGTTTTTTGTATATGTTATAAAGTTTATTGTGGTCAAAGATATGAAGTTTGGTTCAAAGGTTATTATGTTTTATATAATATATTATATATAATGTATTATTGTATATATATTGATATGTTTTATATATGTTATATTATATATAAACATAATGGTATATATATACCTTATATATATATATATATATATATATATATATATATATATATATATATATATATATATATATATATATATATATATATATATATATATGTAGATATATTCATATATATATATATTGATATTGATATATTATGAATATATTAACGTATATATATTTTATTTATGTATATATAACCAAAATAAGCATGATGGAAAGGAAATATGAATATCCATCCAATAATACTTATTGCATATACATATTGTTATAAGTAGTGGTTTTCGTTGCACCAAAAGATCGACCTGTTAATGTCCAATACAACCACTAGACTTATAGAAAACAAGGAGGCGGTTAAGCCATGTCACGAACTCATGGATTCGAACCTATGACCAAGCTCCGATACCACTTGTTACAAGTAGTGGTTGTTGTTGCACCAAAATATTGACTTGTTAATGCCTGATACAACCACTAGACTTATAGAAGACACAGGAGGCGGTTAAGCCATGTCGCGAACCCCGCGAGGGATGCTGGCCCACTTCCAACACATATGTGTATATATATGACCAATGTATATACATTTATATACTCTAGTGTAAATATATATATTTCCATATATGCATATGTGTATATATCCTTGGGTGTATAAACATTCTTGAGATAAAATTTTAAATTAGAGGAAAAATGAAATCTATTTTTTTTAAACATGGAAAAGAATAGGAAAAAATTTATTTCAAATAACAAAATAGGAACATTATTCTAACACTATATACATCTATGTATATACACCTATGTCTATATACATGGATGTATATACATGATATTTTTTGAATCAAAATATTTAATGAAAGGAAATATTTTCTTCTTAAAGAAATAAACAAATATACTACAATTTTCTTTTCTTTTCATTCTTACTTGAAATAGAATTGAACACAAATATAGGAAGATTTGACATACTTAAGCCAATGAACTTTTTCATACATGTAGGAAAACAAACTAGCAACTTTACTTTTCCTTCTTAAGCATAAATAATGCACTTAACATTATATTTTCTTGCTTCAACATTCAAGGAGATAATAGGAGAAAACACTATGCAATAAAACATTAAGGCACAACACTTGGTGAAGGTTTTGCAAATGGGGTTGCAAGAAGAGTGGGTTTAACCATGGAGGAAATTCTGTAGTTAAGCGCTCTCCAAATGGAGTAGTACTAGGATGGGTGACCTCCCAAGAAGTTTCGATGCGTTAGCTCTGTGAGCATCACCTAGATCTAATCAGTGCTAAGTGTTTCATTCATTCTCATGAGAGATGGGTTCACATGAACCACTACTCATGAAACATGGGTCAATGAGTTTGACTCAAAAAAATACATAGTTGAATCCTGATAGCAATATCACATACGATATTATTACAAGCATATCACATGCTATAGGCATTTACACGGTCCTTTTGTTAAAATTTTTACACAAGGAATTATAGCCATTCTTAAACTCAAAATAACAAGTAGGAACAAGTCAAACTCTTGATATTCTATGTTAAAACCTACAAGCTACTCCTTTGAAAAATTTGCAAAAAAAAAAACCAAAAGACCATGGAGACTCACCTCCCAACCTAGGCCATTACATGGCCACCCCCGAGCTTGGGGAAAAAGAGATGAATGAGGGATAAATTAATACTTCATTAGACATACATATAAAAACTATCAAGTATTCAAACACATAAAATTCTCATCCCAAGGATATTCACACATTGGGTCACCTTGGACCCATAAAAGGGGTGAAGGTGGAAAATACCCAAATAGAATAAGCCATTCAAAAAAAAAAAACATGCCTTCAAGAAGGCTTATAAACCATAACCATTGTCTTGACAAGGCCATAACAATAAGTACCAAACCTTCCATTTCTTTTCACAAAATACAACCCTTATGACCCCCAAAATAGAATACAACAAAAATGGCAACATGGAGCCCATACATTTATGTATCATCCCTTTCCTCCTTGATGAAAGAATCTATACTAGATGGGAATTCCAAAATTAATATCTTCACCCATCAAGGCTCTCTTCCCTCCCAAGGGTGAGTTTTGCCTTGCACACCCCAATCAAAGAAAACACTAAAACAAAAACCAGCAAATAGACATAACAAGGAAGGCTTGAAAACAAGCTTGAAGCTTCACAAACTCATGACAATTACATAAAAAAGAAATCTTCATTTTACATTCAACAAAAGAAAGAGTCTTCCATGACAAGATCACCAACCTTAATCCAAGCTATGGAAAAAGAGGGTTGAGAAGAGCTTCCTTTCCTACAATCATTCCTTCCTTGCTAAGTCCACCAAAACTTGCTAAATCCACTAGAAGTCTCAGAAGTTGGAGAGTGTGCAATCAACCTACAAAATTCCTCCCCATCCCACTAAAAGGGAAAAACCTACCTAACCTCAAAGATGATTGGGCACACTCCCCCAATTCGTCACCTTCCAAAAAGACATCTTTTAAAGAGGCAAAAATGGTCTAAAATCATCGTATTGGTCAAAATTTGACCCCCAACCCAAGGTACACCTATGGGGACATCTTATTTTAACCCTAACTAGCCTTTTGGGTTAATTTTTACATCTCAAAATTCTATTAAGAGTTGACTCATGAAAATTTAAAAAAGATTCCCTCCCAAGGCTCAACAACCAAGATACCTAACATTGGGATTTTACAAGATAACTCAAAAGTGGAAGACAACTAATATACAATGCAATTGGCCATACCAAATCACAACACGTGTCAATTGACACCACAAAAAGGTTACAACACATCACTACACACATGGCATGTCAAGTAGACATTAATTTAAAATAAAAAATAAACACAATTAAATAATACAATCAAGCATTACTTTACAACATTATACATCACAACGAGGTTATTTCTCCCATTGGGGATTACCTTGGCTTAGCAATATTTTCACATACATCAATCTTTAATTCCCCCTTATTTAATCCATGGTCATTTCCTGCACACTTAAAAAACTATTAGTAGCTCAAAAAAGATCAAATAACATATACATAAAATACATCACAATAATCACACTCAAACACATCATAAAATTCTAATTGCATCACATGATAATCGCATAATTTTTAATAATAAATTTCCTAAATTCAAAGAAATTTAATCCAAGAACAAAATGATATACCAATTAACCTAACATATTAACCATGATCATCTCACATAATCTTTTCTTACATAAGCATAAAATTAAAGCATAATATTCTAATTAAAGATTCATCAAATACTATAAATCAGGACCTAATAATCAAAACATGAAAGTAAGTCCTAAATAATTATCCACACAATCATAGGTCATCACATAGTAGAAAAATATAATGTCTCTATCCAAATACTCCAACATGATAAAATAATGTATCAACATAGTAGTCATAAGATGAAAATAAATTGCTATGAAAATATGGCATGGGGTGAGGCCTCCCATCCTCCCCCCTAGGCATGAACTTCCTACAAGAGTTCATAAAAAAGATGGGGATATTGTGCTCTCATTTGTGCTATGTCCTCCCATGATGTTGTAAGTTCATCATAGTAATCCTACTAGACCCTAACCTAGTCCAACTCTTGACCTCGAAGGGCCAATGTCCTATGAGCCAAAATACGTATGGGCTCCACCACTAGCTTCTCATCTGACTCCACCTATAAATGATCCTAATAAATAATATGAGACTCATCATACATATATTTCCTCAATATAAAAACATGAAATACATCATGGATATGTGACATGCTAGGTTGTAGAGCTAGTCGATATGCAACATGGCCCATCCTCTCTAAGATCTCAAAAGGTCCAATAAAGTGAGGTGTGAGCTTAGAACTCTTTCCAAAACAGATTGGGCTCTTATGTGGTTGCACTCTCAAGAAGACTCTATCACCAACCATATCGACATGATTAGTCCTCTTCGCATCTACATAATTCTTATGTCTATCCTGAGGCTCTCTAAGATGCTACCTGATCAAGTCTACCTATTACTCCATCTCTCTAACCAACTGTGACCCCACAACTACTCTATCCTCAATCCTATCCCAACTCAAAGGTGTCCTGTAAGGTCTAGTATACAAGGCCTGACAAGGTGGCATACCCAAATATGAATGATTCCCATTATTATAGGCAAACTCCACCAAGTGTAAGTACACCTCCCATCTGGTCTAGTGATCCATCACATACATGAAAAGCATATCCTCTAACACTAGGTTGAACCTCTTAGTGTAACCATCTATCTCAGGATCATAAGATATACTGAAATTGAGCGTAGTGCCCAAAGCTATCTACAAATCTCTTCAAAAGGAAGATGTAAAAAGAGAATCTCTATCAGATATAATCTTATGAGGAACACCATGGAGTCTAAAAATATCTCACAAGAATACCTGTGGCACTATATGTGCTGTTAATGTAGTATGAACATGTGAGAAGTGGGCTACCTTAGTCAACCTATCTACTTTCACCATAATAGCATCATGGCAACGAGAAGACATAGGGAGACCAACAATAAAGTCCATGGATAAAATGTCTCACTTCCACTCAGATTCCTCATGAGGTTGAAGAAGCTCACCTGGATGGAGGTTCTCTACCTTAACTCTCTAACACTCCAAGCATCTAGCCACAATCTCTGTAATGTGCAACCTCATACCCAACCAATGGAAAATCTTCCTCATATCTATATATAACTTCTTGAATCTAGGATGTAATGCATAGGGTTCTCGATGAGCCTTAAGGACAATGAAATCATGCAACCCATCGGAAGAAGGTACATAAATGTGTCCTCTATGATGAGGAAGACCATCAAACTCTAGGGTATAATCTTAAAACTTCCCCTCAAGGGGTCTTTGAGACTTAACCATCTAACAAACCTTGAAGTAGAATCCATCCTCGAGAAAGTGCTGCAAAATATGTCCTCTTAAATTTGTGCTAGAGGTAATAGTTGATAACTCGTGACGTCTCTTGCTCGGGACATCTACAACCATGTTTTGCTTACCCTTGATGTAATGACAATAGAAGTCATACTTTATAAAAGAACTCCATCCACCTCCTCTTCCTAGTATTAAGATTCGACTGAGTGAATATATACTACAAAATTTGATGATCTAAGTGAAGCTCAAATCTATGACCCCATAGAAAATGTTGACATCTCACCAAAGCATGCACCATTGCTGCAAGCTCAAGATCATGTTAGAAATAGGAAATACTGAGAGGGGGGGGTGAATTAGTATTTCACAAACTTTTTCTTTTGCCCACTTATGGATATAACAGATTACTTTCATGCATACAAAGATTATCAAGCTGATTAACAAACATAGCAGTAAATAGAAAGAACTCATAACACATGATATGTTCTCGAGGAAACCCTGGCCAAGGGAAAACCCCAGTGGGGATGGTACCCACAAAGCTCACTAATCAAAAGTATCCTGTTAGGGATATTGGACCCTGTTAAGAGTCAATTTACAATACATAGTAGATCTGTCCTGGTTAAAGGACTTTAGGCCTTGTGAGAAGCCTTAACCCTGTTAGGAGTTAGATTACAAAACCTGATCACCAGCTGAGCTCACTGCCCAAATAGGTAATAAAAAATGTTTTTGACTCTAGTATGGTACTGCTTACAACTTCACATCAATAGCCTTTACTGCTATCACAATATACAACTATCACAAGTTATCCTTTTCTTTCTTTTTACACATCACATACACTTTCAATACATTTCAAGTATGCCTAATATATGGTCAGCTTCCAAAATATTTATCCAAGAGTAAACATCTAGGATGTCATCCCTTCATAATGTTAAGTCATTATTTTGACAAGCAAAAATAATCCCTTAACTCTTTCGCTAATACTGTCTCCAAAATTGTTCTGTCTGCAAAAACTGTCTTCGGTAAACTTCGAATAACTTCATCCGTAATGCTCTAAAATTTATGCATACTAAGATGGAGTATCCTCATACTCTGTAGAAGCTTTAGTTAATTGTGCAAACAAAAATATTGCTCCAGTGGATGTCGCCAACTAAATCTTCATCGGGTGCTCTGTCAGGATCACTGTATCTTAGACAATTTCTTCCTTCAACTTGCCATACTTGCATTCCAGATTCTGCACTCTCAATAAAGATCATATGTTTCCATAATGAAAACATCTATGCATCCACATTAGCCAAATTTCCAACAATCTCCCCCTTTGTCATTGGTGGCAACATATGGGAAAATTGGCTAAGTGTGCAAACAAAACTTCAAAGTATTTACAAAAAATTGTGGCCAAATGTTATACAACACATATACAATATTGTACTCCATAGAATAGCTCCCCCTATGAGTATCCTTCCTCAACATATTTTCAATTTTCTGCTATCTCTCCCCCTTTGACAACAATGACAAAGATAGGGTGTACAAATTTTTTTTAAAAACTTGATACCTTGTTATCAGCTATTGCAAAGCCAGTAGGCTTGCAATGTCATGCCCCACAAGGGAACCAGGGAAATGCACAAAGGTTTACTTTGTGAAAGAAAACCTAAGTAGGGTTTTACGAAAATTTTTAAACTTTAAAAGTTTGCAAATGAACAAAACATAATCTAACTTCTTTCCAAGGTTCCCTTAAATGTAAATGTATAAATTATTAAAAACTGATAAACTATTAACAACATTTACTAACCATACAAATTCCATTTCAAGTTCTTTATTGGAAAATACTTAAACACATTCATAGTTAATTTCCATCTAAAACTTTTTAAAGATTAATTACTATAATTCCATTTCATCTAACTAACATATTGCAATAGTACAATAGATGATTCATCAACATTTTACATAACTTGATACATAACAAGATTACATCTTTCCAACATACATTAAATAAACATCCCATATAACCCTTTTCCTACATCTACCCTTTATTACATCATTTGAAAAATTACATTACATTTAAACTCCTCATAGGAGAATACATAAGTTTACAACATCATGAATAAGTACAAGTCTTCATTCTTCAACAGGTGCTTAGACAAATATGAATCTTCAGTTGTTTACATCTACACAAGATACCTCGATAGAAAGATTTTCCACCCAACCATGTGAAACTGGTAAAGTTTCACCCCCCGTGCTAGGAGATAAACACCAAGCCCACAAAAGAGGATCTTACTAGGTTTTACAAAGGGTTGAATAACAGTTCCACAAATAAAGTTTTTTTCATAAGGGTTCTAAGGTTTGGGTAGGAAATCCTAAGCAACAACCTAAGTGAGTGTCATCGCATAGCCCTCACCCCTTGGGTTGTCCTGGTACAAGCCACACTGGGCCCCGGCCCCCAAGTAGGCACATGCGGAATCGAATGCCTTTCGTACAGACAAGCGCCATTCGATCGTACCTACGCATAGGTACCTTCTCCCACTCCCATCCATAGCCTATCCTAGCGCTAATGGCATGGGCGAGGCACAATTTAGTCTTTTTAATGTTTTAAACCCATCCCTTAAATTTCATTTAGGTTATCACTTGGTTAATTAACTCTTCAGTCGGTTATCCTGGTCTAGCCACTTTAGGGCCCCGGCCCCGCACTGAGAGCCACTCACTTAGGGGTTCCTAGGTTTCCTAACCCTAACCTATTCCCGTTAGGTTTTCCTAGCAAACCACTAGCATGTTCAACATTTTCAATATAACAGACCTACCTAGGATGCTTAGGAGATCACAAAGTTTGACAGGTTTGATTGCTGACAAGTTAGGAGGCAAAGGGTTTTGTTTTCAGTTTTCTAGTCCCCTCCTATCATCTATACATAAATGGAACTAAGAAATCAATTATTTATTTGCAACTTAAATAAAATTTATAAAATTAAAACATTGAATAAATATGCCTCTTAGTTCCTACGTTTTCCCCATGTAATGGATTATATTATATCTAATATATTGTATATATAATATATATATACATATAATATATTAGGTATATATAACCCTCATTGTCATTAAATTTTAATATAATTTTATTCCTTAAATTAATATGCCTCTTAGAAGTCTTAAATGAATGTCTCCATATATCATAATTATATATATATATATATAATATCATACATATTATATATATATAAACAAACAAAAAAAAAAACATGTGTTCGAAATATAAATCATATTATATGTAAAATATAATACCAATTTAATTTAAATAAAAACTCAAATTGTATTATATATATATAATAATACCCATATATATATAATATAATATCTTACTCAAATTATTGTTAAACACATATTATATTATATATATAATATATTAAACATATATTATATATATAATACCGAAATCACTTTTCAAATACTAATTAAAAAAAAATTGTTTTTTTTGAAAAAAATGCTCATAACAAGGGGCCCGCTCCCGCGCGGTACCCCCGGGTACCGTCGACAGCAGTCGCTGCCGCACGGCACCCGACGGTGCCGCCGGCAGCGGACGCTGTCGTCCGGTACCGCGAGACCCGCCGCGGCAGCGGCCTCCCATATTTTTTTTTTATTATTATATTTTTTAAAAAGAACTTTTTGTTATTACGAAAATTAATATATTTTTATTTTATTTTATTTTTTAAAACATATTTAATAAAATTATTATCTATTACATAATAATATTATTAAGACAATAAATAATTATTTAATGAATATTTTAGAATATCAAAACAATAGTAGGTTAAAAAATTTATTTATATTTATATTTTTTTTTTCAAAAGACATATACAGAAAAAATATAACTCTATTAATATTATAAAACAAAACATTGTGTATTTTTATTTTGTTTATCTAATTTCTTATACATTTTCTATGGTTTAATATTTTGTGAATTTACATTTTATTCCAGCAAACATTAATATAACCAGGATATTAAAACTATTGAGTTTGCCGATATAACATAAACGATAATGCACAAACAGACATTACAATAAAATAATTATTTCATATCCTAGGGAATATCAGGGAAAAGCTCCAACCTGGTAAATAGTTCCCTGGTTGACGAAGCCCATTCCTGCAAAATTCTTCCGCTGCTCCCTGTTCCTCCGCTCCCAAATTTCTCCTGATTAGCCAAAGTTTCTCCGTTCCCAAAATAATTTCCAGCCCCCTCCTCCATACGAATCCCTTCCTAAAATATTAATCTCCTCCAACTATATGGTTGGAGAAGTTTCTTTACGGGAAGAAACTTCTCCAACTTCCATAGTTGGTTGGAAGTTAATAATCCTCCCGTAAACAATAATAAAGTTTTGTTTATTTTTAATTAAAATATTATCTAAAATAAGGTTTAATAATAAATTTAATTACTTACCTCACAAGGAATTCACATAGCACAATTGGTAACTAACTAGCCCCAACTTCTAGGAGGTCTCGAGTTCAACTCCCTCCTAGCTAGTTAGTTTTATTACCAAAAGCTATTTTATTATTTTATCTTATTTTATTTATTTCTTAATTTATTTTTATCAACAACTATAAAGCTAGTGCTATTTTGTTAATATAATTAAGTATATATTTATTTATATTTATGAATATATATTTATACCTTAATATACGTATATGTGTTCATAAGCATATGTGTGCACCCATATGTTTATGACACATATAGTATAAATAACTCATTATTCATTTTACTAACATTTTATAACTATATAACCAGAAGATGCAAGGTACAAATAGCAACTCAATCTTAATACTAACATGAAAATCTAAACAGGGATAAGTCACTGAAACAGAAATCGATCAACAAGGACTCACATAGATAACCTACTGACAAAGTTGAGTATCCCTAACAGTAAGATCAAGATCCAAACCCTAATAACTGATAAATCACATAATACCTCCCTACCAGGAACTGACTCGGCACTTCCCACCTAAGGTGAATGATCAAGGATAAAAGTTTTTCTTTTGTGAAGCTTGGTGATATATGCAAGCAGATGACTAGGATCGATACATCGTGTGGACCTCACTGAGTGAGTAACTACGACTTCGTCCTGAGTCATGAGAACACATCAGACACATGTATCCATAAACCAATTGAGATAAGGGTTAGTATACAATCATTAGATAAAACATGTAAAACTAAACATATAATCAATGTAACTTTAACTGAGCATATAAATATCATCTGATGAACATATAATCCTCTATGAAACATAAACATGAGTGCATAGTTCTAACCATCATAATAGAAAAGAGTCAAGTCATAGTATCACTGTAGGAGAGGTATTACATCCTCCCCCCCTAGAGTTAGGCTTACTCCTGGAAGCCTATAATTAAGTATGGGTAAGCATCTCTAAGCCTAGTAGCATCTTCCCATGTGGCGGAAGATTCATCATTGGGGTCCCATTGGACCGTTGCCTGCTCTATGCTGCGACCCCTGAGGGTTAGTGTCAGCTGCTGTAGAATACGTACTGGCTCTAAAGCTAGCTGCCCGTCCGCTACCTGTAATGCATTCCAATCCAAAACATGAGTCACATCAGGAATATACTTTCTAAGAACTGAAACATGGAATACATCATGAATGCGAGAAAGGCTGGGCGACAAGGCAAGCCGATAGGCTACTAGTCCTATCCTCTCCAGGACCTCAAAAGGGCCAACGAACCGGGGTGCCAACTTGGAGCCTTTTCCATAATGGATTGGACTCTTTCGTGGACGCACCCTCAAAAAGACTCTGTCACCAGGAGAAAAGTGTACATCAATCCTGTGAGCATCGACGTACTTCTTCTGTCTATCCTGAGCTGTCATAATGTGCTCTCTGATGCGCCTGACCTGATCCTCCATGTCCTACAACATCTCTGGCCCCAAAAGTACCCTGTCCTCCAACTGGTCCCAGCTCAAAGGAGTACGACATGGGTGGCCATACAATGCCTGAAAAGGTGACATGCCTATGGAACTATGATAACCATTGTTATATGAAAATTCTACCAAGTAGAGGTACTCCTCCCAATGGGTCTACCTGTCCATAACATACATCCTGAGCATATCCTCGAGGACCTAATTGACTCGCTCTGTCTGCCCATCTGTCTCAGGGTGATAGGCTGAGCTGAAGTTGAGTTGAGTCCCTAAAACATGTTGAAGTGATGTCCAAAGAGCTGAGGTGAATACTGGATCACGATCAGATATGATTTTCCTAGGAATGCCATGGAGTCTCACAATATCCTTCATAAATATTTTGGCCACAAAAGATGCTGAATAGGAAGACTGTATAAGAGAGAAATGAGCTACCTTGGTGAGCCTATCCACCGTTACCATGATAGCGTCATGTCTCCTGGGAGTAACTGGAAGTCCCACTATAAAATCCATGGAAATGATATCCCATTTCCATTCTGGCACTAGGTGAGGCTGCAATAGACCTGCAGGGTGTTGATGCTCGGCCTTCACTCTCTGACACTCTAAACATCTAGCCACATAGTCTGCTATATCCCTTTTCATCCCTGACCAATAGTATAACTGACGTAGGTCGGCATACATTTTCTTCACCCCTGGATGTGCTGAATAGGGCGCCTTGTGACTTTCTGAAAGGATAAGCTCACGAAGCTCTCTGGCCATGGGAACATAGATTCTATTTTGTTGTTTTAGCAACCCTGCTGAATCCAATGAGTATCCTGAGAAGTGACCTTCCAATGGCCTTCCTGATTCTATTTCTAACTTAACTTCCTGAAACCAAGGGTCAGAAGTGAGGGCCTCTCTAATTCTGCTCTCCAAACCTGTGCTAAGGGTTACGGCTGAAAGAGTATGTCGGCGCCTGCTCAAAGCATCTGCCACCAAATTCATTTTACCTTGAACATACTTAACCTCGAATTCATATTCACATAAAAATTCCATCCACCTTCGTTTCCTAGCATTGAGATTGGGTTGGGAGAAGATGTACTGAAGACTTCTATGATCTGTTTGGAGTTCAAACTTGTGACCCAACAGAAAGTGCCTCCATTTCACCAAGGCATGTACGACTGCCACAAGTTCAAGGTCGTGGGTGGGGTAGTTGAGTTCATGATCCTTGAGTTTCCTTGACTCATAAGCCACAACCTTTCCTTCTTGCATAAGAACTGCACGATCCCCTCTAGAGAAGCATCTGTGCATACTACAAAATTTTTGGATGATTCAGGAACTACCAAAATTGGTGCATTGGTCAATCTGTCTTTCAGGGTTTGGAAAGCGGCCTCACACTTTTCTGACCAAACAAACTTCTTACCCTTTCTTTGAAGTGAAGTAATGGGGTGAGAAACCCGAGAAAAATCTTTGACAAACCTCCTGTAATACCCGGCTAATCCCATAAAACTATGAATCTCAGGGACATTAGTAGGAGTTGGCCACCCTACTATGGCTTGAATTTTATCTGGGTCAATAGCAATGCCATTTCCTGATATGACATGCCCAAGATACTTAACCTCAGTTTGAAAGAATTCACACTTTTCAGCATTAGCATACAGTTGGTTTTCCCTAAGGCACTGCAATACTTGCCAAAGATGAACCTCGTGTTCTTCAAGAGTTTTGTTGTAAACCAAGATATCATCTAAGAACACTATCACAAATTTGTCCAAGTAGGTTCTAAACACTCCATTCATCAAGCTCATAAATATGGAAGGAGCATTTGTTAACCCAAAGGGCACCACTGTGAACTCATAATGGCCATACCTGGTGCGAAAAGCTGTTCTATGAATATCAGCTTCTTGAATTCTCAGTTGATGATAGTCTGACTTTGACTTGAGATCTATCTTAGAGAATATTTTTGCCCCTTTCATTTGATCAAATAGATCATCAATGTGAGGTAGAGGATACCAATTTCTGATGGTAACCTTGTTTAGTTGACGATAGTCAATACATAATCGAAGAGATCCATCTTTCTTCTTTACAAATATCACTGGCGCTCCCCAAGGTGATACACTAGGCCTTATGAACCCTTTTTCTAAAAGTTCTTCTAGCTGAACCTTAAGTTCCTCGAGTTCTTGTGTGGTCATACAGTACAGAGCTTTGGAAATAGGTTCTGCTCCCGGCACCAAATCAATTCGGAAATCTATGTCTCTCTTGGGTGGCATCCCTGGAATTTCTTTTGGAAAAACATCCAAGTATTCCTGTAAAAGGGGGTGATCTAATGATATTTCCCTACTCTCTTCTTGATCTAAATCCTCCATTGTGACTGCAAAAAGTTGGCATCCTTTGCGCATGCACCTCTTAAGCTGCATCGCGGAAATCATGCAGAGAGAGATGGATGGTTGAACCCCAATAATCTTCTTAGGTTTCCCTGAGTCATCAGTGCATTGAACACTTTTGTTTCGACAATCCAAGGTGGCTTTATGAGCATACAACCAATCCATGCCCAACACTACTCCATATGATCCTAAAGGAATCACTCTAAGGTTTACTAAGGTAGAAAAAGGTCCAAGTTCCAAACTACAACTTTGAACGCAGGAGTCAGAGACTACTCTTGCCCCAGAGGCTAGTTCAACCTGCCACCTATCTTCCTGCCTTACTGCCTTCAGCCCACATTGCTCTACTAAAAAGGATGAAATAAAAGAATCTGTTGCCCCTGAATCAAACAAAACGGTTGTAGAGATACCCTTTAACAAACCTGGAGTTTCAATGACTGTCCCCTGACGATTGGCTTGCCCATGATTTACAGCAGAAAATGCTTGATGAGATCTGCCTGAGTTACCTACTGTAGGTTCAGAAGTGGCCTGTCTAAAACTAACTACTGGAGAAGATTTCTGAGGGCAATTAACTGCAATGTGCCCATGCTGCCCACAAGAGTAACATCCGGTGTTTTTGACAAAATTCCTTCCTGCAGAAGGTGCACTAGATTGCTGGTAGCTACCCCGACTAGAGTTCTGGGGCATACTCTGAGTTGGCTAACGGTTTGGAAATTGTTTTGCACGTTGCCAGTTGCGAGTATTATTAAATTGAGAACCCCCACTTTTACTTTTGTTCCCATTATGATTGTTGCTATTGTTGCTGCTGAAAAACTTCCTTTTCTGTTGGTTCTGATTCCCTTTAGGTGGATAGTTCTTAGGTGTGCCTTGAAATTGATTCCCTGACCCAACCTGGAAAGTATTGCCACCTTGGCCACTGGTTCAGCTTCCTAACCCCAAGGCTATGTTTTGTTCTTCAAGACGAGCCTTAATGACTGCATCATTTATAGTCTGAGGTTCAAACATTCTTACACTACAGGCCAAGCGACTGTTGAGCCCTCTAAGAAAGTGTTGAGATAACATAGGTTCATCATCTTTAAACCCTGAATATGGCTTGAGTTCCAATAACTTCCTCTCATAGTCATCCACTGACATATTAAGCTGTCTTAGATTATGAAATTCTTCGGCTCTTTCCCGCCTCCAATGGTCAGACAAAAATTTAGCTCAAAAAAGTTCTAGGAATAGTTCCCAAGAGAGGGTGGTGATGTCTAAGTGAAGTTTCTCTCTTTCTGTTTCCCACCATGTGGATGCAAAGTCTCTAAGATGAATAACTGCAAACCGGGCTTTGGTATTATTGTGGTATGGGTGCATGGAGAAAAGCCTTTCTAATTCTAGCAACCAAGTTTGTGCGGAGGTTCCACCTTGTGTTCCCTTAAATGGGTTTGTCTTGGTTCTAAGGAGATCCCGCATATGAGAAGCCCGTAGGGCATCCTCTTCCAATGTCTGGTCTCTCCTCCTAGGACTTCTTTCTCTTTCCTCATTGTGAGTGCTACTCTCCCCATGCTGGCCTCTATCCTGCCCTGCCTCTAACCTCTGAAGGATTTGTTGTAGTAATTCTGTACTTGGGCTCCCTGAAAGTCTCTTGATTGATTGTTAGATTGTTCCCCTCGTTCCTCATATTGTTCTTCTTCTTGGGACCTAGAAGGAGCATTTTGGGCACCTCCTCTTCGACCACGGGTTACGGGTGGCATCCTGCCATGAGTTAAGAAGAATGATGAGTTTTAGGGTTTTGATTTTTGTTTTGAGTTTTCCTAAGATATAGTGCAAGTTTAAGGTACATGGACCCAATTTCTTTAGGTCCCAGTGTAGCAACTTAGTGCTCTGATACCAAATATGTCATGCCCCGCAAGGGAACCAGGGAAATGCACAAAGGTTTACTTTGTGAAAGAAAACCTAAGTAGGGTTTTACGAAAATTTTTGAACTTTAAAAGTTTGCAAATGAACAAAACATAATCTAACTTTTTTCCAAGGTTCCCTTAAATGTAAATGTATAAATTATTAAAAACTCATAAACTATTAACAACATTTACTAACCATACAAATTCCATTTCAAGTTCTTTATTGGAAAATACTTAAACACATTCATAGTTAATTTCCATCTAAAACTTTTTAAAGATTAATTACTATAATTCCATTTCATCTAACTAACATATTGCAATAGTACAACAGATGATTCATCAACATTTTACATAACTTGATACATAACAAGATTACATCTTTCCAACATACATTAAATAAACATCCCATATAACCCTTTTCCTACATCTACCCTTTATTACATCATTTGAAAAATTACATTACATTTAAACTCCTCATAGGAGAATACATAAGTTTACAACATCATGAATAAGTACAAGTCTTCATTCTTCAACAGGTGCTTAGACAAATATGAATCTTCAGTTGTTTACATCTGCACAAGATACCTCGATAGAAAGATTTTCCACCCAACCATGTGAAACTGGTAAAGTTTCACCCCCCGTGCTAGGAGATAAACACCAAGCCCACAAAAGAGGATCTTACTAGGTTTTACAAAGGGTTGAATAACAGTTCCACAAATAAAGTTTATTTCACAAGGGTTCTAAGGTTTGGGTAGGAAATCCTAAGCAACAACCTAAGTGAGTGTCATCGCATAGCCCTCACCCCTTGGGTTGTCCTGGTACTAGCCACACTGGGTCCCGGCCCCCAAGTAGGCACATACGGAATCGAATGCCTTTCGTACAGACAAGCGCCATTCGATCGTACCTATGCATAGGTACCTTCTCCCACTCCCATCCATAGCCTATCCTAGCGCTAATGGCATGGGCGAGGCACAATTTAGTCTTTTTAATGTTTTAAACCCATCCCTTAAATTTCATTTAGGTTATCACTTGGTTAATTAACTCTTTAGTCGGTTATCCTGGTCTAGCCACTTTAGGGCCCCGGCCCCGCACTGAGAGCCACTCACTTAGGGGTTCCTAGGTTTCCTAACCCTAACCTATTCCCGTTAGGTTTTCCTAGCAAACCAATAGCATGTTCAACATTTTCAATATAACAGACCTACCTAGGATGCTTAGGAGATCACAAAGTTTGACAGGTTTGATTGCTGACAAGTTAGGAGGCAAAGGGTTTTGTTTTCAGTTTTCTAGTCCCCTCCTATCATCTATACAGATATGGAACTAAGAAATCAATTATTTATTTGCAACTTAAATAAAATTTATAAAATTAAAACATTGAATAAATATGCCTCTTAGTTCCTACGTTTTCCCCATGTAATGGATTATATTATATCTAATATATTGTATATATAATATATATATACATATAATATATTAGGTATATATAACCCTCATTGTCATTAAATTTTAATATAATTTTATTCCTTAAATTAATATGCCTCTTAGAAGTCTTAAATGAATGTCTCCATATATCATAATTATATATATATATATAATATCATACATATTATATATATATAAACAAACAAAAAAAAAACATGTGTTCGAAATATAAATCATATTATATGTAAAATATAATACCAATTTAATTTAAATAAAAACTCAAATTGTATTATATATATATAATAATACCCATATATATATAATATAATATCTTACTCAAATTATTGTTAAACACATATTATATTATATATATAATATATTAAACATATATTATATATATAATACCGAAATCACTTTTCAAATACTAATTAAAAAAAAATTGTTTTTTTTGAAAAAAATGCTCATAACAAGGGGCCCGCTCCCGCGCGGTACCCTCGGGTACCGCCGACAGCGGTCGCTGCCGCACGACACCTGAAGGTGCCGCCGGCAGCGGACGCTATCGTCCAGTACCGCAGGACCCGCCGCGGCAGCAGCCTCCCATATTTTTTTTTTATTATTATATTTTTTAAAAAGAACTTTTTGTTATTACGAAAATTTATATATATATATATATATATATATATATATATATATATATATATATATATATATATATATATTTTAAAACATATTTAATAATATTATTAAGACAATAAATAATTATTTAATGAATATTTTATAATATCAAAACAATAGTAGGTTAAAAAATTTATTTATATTTATATTTTTTTTTTCAAAAGACATATACAGAAAAAATATAACTCTATTAATATTATAAAACAAAACATTGTGTATTTTTATTTTGTTTATCTAATTTCTTATACATTTTCTATGGTTTAATATTTTGTGAATTTACATTTTATTCCAGCAAACATTAATATAACCAGGATATTAAAACTATTGAGTTTGCCGATATAACATAAACAATAATGCACAAACAGACATTACAATAAAATAATTATTTCATATCCTAGGGAATATCAGGGAAAAGCTCCAACCTGGTAAATAGTTCCCTGGTTGACGAAGCCCGATCCTGCAGAATTCTTCCGCTGCTCCCTGTTCCTCCGCTCCCAAATTTCTCCTGATTAGCCAAAGTTTCTCCGTTCCCAAAATAATTTCCAGCCCCCTCCTCCATACGAATCCCTTCCTAAAATATTAATCTCCTCCAACTATATGGTTGGAGAAGTTTCTTTACGGGAAGAAACTTCTCCAACTTCCATAGTTGGTTGGAAGTTAATAATCCTCCCGTAAACAATAATAAAGTTTTGTTTATTTTTAATTAAAATATTATCTAAAATAAGGTTTAATAATAAATTTAATTACTTACCTCACAAGGAATTCACATAGCACAATTGGTAACTAACTAGCCCCAACTTCTAGGAGGTCTCGAGTTCAACTCCCTCCTAGCTAGTTAGTTTTATTACCAAAAGCTATTTTATTATTTTATCTTATTTTATTTATTTCTTAATTTATTTTTATCAACAACTATAAAGCTAGTGCTATTTTGTTAATATAATTAAGTATATATTTATTTATATTTATGAATATATATTTATACCTTAATATACGTATATGTGTTCATAAGCATATGTGTGCACCCATATGTTTATGACACATATAGTATAAATAACTCATTATTCATTTTACTAACATTTTATAACTATATAACCAGAAGATGCAAGGTACAAATAGCAACTCAATCTTAATACTAACATGAAAATCTAAACAGGGATAAGTCACTGAAACAGAAATCGATCAACAAGGACTCACATAGGTAACCTACTAACAAAGTTCAGTATCCCTAACAGTAAGAGCAAGATCCAAACCCTAATAACTGATAAATCACATAATACCTCCCTACCAGGAACTGACCCGGCACTTCCCACCTAAGGTGAATGATCAAGGATAAAAGTTTTTCTTTTGTGAAGCTTGGTGATATCTCCCTGACAACAACAACGATCGAGGATTTAAGGGATCGCTCAGACCTGTGGAGCCAGGTGGAGACGATACCTGGTACCTACAAATCCTGCATCACCAAGAAGAGATACATATACATATAGATATATAAATCAGATATATGCAAGCAGATGACTAGGATCGATACATCGTGTGGACCTCATTGAGTGAGTAACTACGACTTCGTCCTGAGTCATGAGAACACATCAGACACATGTAACCATAAACCAATTGAGATAAGGGTTAGTATACAATCATCAGATAAAACATGTAAAACTAAACATATAATCAATGTAACTTTAACTGAGCATATAAATATCATCTGATGAACATATAATCCTCTATGAAACATAAACATGAGTGCATAGTTCTAACCATCATAATAGAAAAGAGTCAAGTCATAGTATCACTGTAGGAGAGGTATTACATGCAACATAGTCACCAAACTCTAACTTCCATGATTCAAAATCTTTCTTCCATATCTTCCTAATGGATTCAGCAACATTGAGTAGAGTACTCAATCCGTATGCTGCTGTCTAACAAGCTTGCAGGGAATTAAAGCTAAACTTCTGAAAAGATGTCTTTGCTGAAAGACACTGCTCAATTTGGTTTTCAACAATTGAGGTCTTGATTGAGATATGCTCTCTCAAGATGTTAATCCTGATCATCTTTCTATTCTTCTCGTCTGCTAACATTATGATTTCATCATTTAACTTCCTTGTGTTCTTCTCTACAGAACTTATCTTTACATTTGGGCTTGTCAAGGTGTTTGTTTTAGCTGTAATTGCATCTATCTTCTCTCTGATCTTCTTATCTTCTTCAGCTGTTAGGATTTTTGATTTTGTGCATTGTATATACAAATTCTTTCCAGTCTCAAAATGTTTCCTCAAATTCTTTATGCATACATCCAAATTACCAATATCATTTTGAATATTTACACTTAAATTTTTTTGCATTTCTGCTTCAAAGTCTTCCAAAACTTTTATTCTAGCAATATCCTTTAGGTTAGAAAATTTAGAGTCAAAAGAGTTTATTACTGTTTTAGCTTTCTCAAGTGGATCCGATTTAAATACCTTAGTGGTGATCACACTTTCAAGTTTCTCTGTCAAAACTCTAACTTTTCCTTCAAGGTCCTTCACCTTCTTATTCTTTCCAATAATTTTATTAAGAGATGTGATGAACTCAAGATGATCATCATCTTCAACCTCTTTTCCAAGGTCTTCAAAAATTGAAGCAATTTGTCTCTTCTTACTGTCAGGTGCACTAGGGGTAGTGACCTCTGTCAAAATTTGTTTACCTTTAACTGTCTGCTCTACTAGAACTAATTCTGATATAGCTGGTGCTTCCACTGCCTCTGTATACTTTTTTGATTCTATAATCTTCTCTTGCTCTTCTAAAGCCAAATTGTCAACAATGTTTCCTAGATCATGAAATAATGCATCATCTGACTCTAGTGTCACTTTGGTTCCTTCAATGTCCATTGATTCTTTACCAATATTGATATGTGAAGAAGATAGGACTTCTTCAATACCAACTTCCTCTGCATGCGGTTCCTCTGTTGCTTCTGCTGAGGATCTGATTCAACATGCTTTCCTGCAACTATATCTGCAAGAACTTGCATTACTGCTTGCTTAGTCTCTTTCTATACTTCCTCCTTTTTGCCTCCCATTATAAGGATTGTTCTTCTCTTAGTTCTCAATAAAGTTCCAAGAGACTTCAAGAATCTCTTCAAATGATCTTCATCCTCAACTTCACAAAACTGTCTGATTACATGTTCTCTCATCTTTATGTCCTCTTCTTGTGCTCTTTGTTTTCTATTCACAAGTCTGTTATACAAATCTTCTGGGATCTTACCATGAATAGTGCTAAGTTTCTTATCTGTCACAATCATATGTGTAATCATTGCATTTTCAAAATTCAATCTGTCAAATGATCCATATAGATCATAGAATTTATTTATCTTAGTGAAGTCTCCATGCTTCAATATATCTTCATTAACTCTTTCAATTCTTGGTTTCCAAGTTTTCTTCTTGATTGAAACTTCATCATCATCTTTAATTACTCCTACCTTTCTAGGTACAGGTGGTACACTCACTTTCTATCTCTTGCCAGGTCCTGTTGCACTCACTTTTACTCTTTTGCTAGAAATAGGAGAAAAAGATTTATCTCCTTCATCTTTTTTAGGTACTTCAACTTTTACCTTTACTGCAATAGGATCAACAGGGTCTACACTAGATGCCTCAGGTGGAATTACAAGATTTTCACTTTGCTTCAAGGCTTCTGCAGTGTTCTTAGCTATGTCAAGCTCATGACTTGACATACCTGATTCTTTCAGTATTTTCTTCATAGTAGATTCAACTCTCCTACTAGATTGCTTCTTTTCTCTCAAACTTATTGCAGAGTTGAAATTCTCTTCAGAGGTTCCAAAGCTATTTGCATGACCATCCAACTCACACTTTAACAGTCTATTCACATATCCTACTATTTCTGCTTCAGATACTTCATAGCCAAGAGGGTCTATGAATTCCATTCTAGGCTCAACTACTTCAATGTAGGTGAAATCAGTGTCTACCATAAAACAAATGTCATCTTTATGCTTTTCAACTAAGGATTGAGGAATCCTTGATTTGTTCTTAATAATATTCTGAAAAGTCTTCAATATAAGCTTCACACTATCATTGACTTTATCAATTAGGTGCTTCATGTAGACTGAGTTTATTTTTTCCATTGTGTTCACATTGTCACTCCAATCAACTGTGTAAGGAAATCTTCTCAAAATATGGAAAAACATATAGGTTATTAGAGATGAAAACCTAAACTGTGTGTTCTTATCCTTCTTAATCTTTTCTAAGTTCTCAAATAACTGAATTTTCAAAATTTCACATAGGTCTACTTGTTTCTTCTTAATACACATAAGATAAGCTACATGAACCATTCCTACAACCATGTCATCTTCCCTTGAACTACCACAAAATTTAGTTGTTAAGATCTTGCAAAGGTACCTAACATCATCTTGCTTAATCTTACTTATCGCAATTCCTCTACCATTATAACTAGATCCAGTGTTGTCTAAAACAATCTTTCTCATGTTCTTTTCATTCAGTGGAATGTCTCCAACTTTTGATAATCCAGTAACATCATGAATTAGGTCTGTAGTTATATCAATAACTCTATCCTCCATCCAGAATTTCCCATTGTGGATTCTACCTAAAATGATCTCGGTACATTCCTCATCATTAAATTCATACTTCATGGAATAATTGATAATTTCATTATTCTCTAGGTGCCCATAAGTTGGTTTAAATGACATGTCTTGATTATACAATTTCCTTTAATCATCACTAAAATCTGCATCTCCCAAAGTTTCAAACTTGCAACCTAAATATCCTTTAACATTCTCAATGTGCAATACTCCATCTGGTACGGATGATAGTGCTAGTCTGTTATCAATTTCAGCTAGTTCTACTAGTTCTTTCTTAATCTTAGGTCTATTCTTATCCTTAACATTATGAACCATATAAATATCCATCTTATCAATTGATTAAAGATCAAAAAATGCCTCAACTTTGCAAATCTAGGGTTTCGGTATGATCCTTGCTGCAAACTGCTTCCAAACTTCTTCAAATCATCCTCAACTCACTTTTTCTTCTTTCAAATCTCTTTTCAATCACTTTTTAATCATGATAACTTTGATTTCAACCTTATAACACTTCACATTAACTCAATCTGACATTGTATTCATTGATTTTGCCGCTAAAATGTCAAAAAGCTGATTCTGCAAACCTACAACCATAAAACTTTTTGTGACCTCGCAAAACATGATATTTTATTTTGTGCACTTAACCATAGCATTAGTAGAACATAAAAAACCTATATCTAACTACGCAAAACTTAACTCATTCAAATTCCTAATCTACACTAATCCTAAGTCCTAAACTACAGAAACTTACATAATTTAAGTACTTAAAGAAGGGTCAGGTAAAGATTCATCCTTACCATTAGTTACATTAGCTTCCTAACTACTTTCAGTGCTGAATATACCTCCTTGATCTGTACCTTTATCAAATTTTACTTCATCTTTATTGCTACAACAACCTTTCTCTTTGTTTCCTGCATTTTCATTCCTTCTTGCATTGTTCCTAGGGCTAGGGTTATGATGATAACCTCCATTGTTCATTCTGCAAACTCTTACTGAGTGTCCAAACTTGTTGCATATCTGACAAATGATTCCATTGTTTCCAAATCTTTGTCCTTGCTAGTTAATCTATGACCTAAAATTTCTAGCAATATGTCCTACTTTGTTGCATCTAAAACATACTACCACTTTTCTTTGATTCATTTCTTCAATTGATTTCTTATCTGCATTGTTAGTATTCCCAATCATTCTATCATAATTATTCAAAATTACTTTAGGTCTTCTACATTCATTAGCTCTGTGTCCAAAACTATGACAATTATAACAATGTCCATTAAGAGGTTTAAATTGCTTACCTGTGCAATCTCTCTTCATGTGGCCAATAGTATTACAAGCAAAACATCTACCTTTGAATTCTCTTTGCATACCTTTAGATGATTCTTCCTATTTTGATTCTTCTTGCTTTGATTCTTCTTTCTCTCTAGGTGGTTCTTCTTTAGGTGGATCTTCCAATGTGTTCTCATCTAGCTTCATTTGCTCCACACTTTTAGATGTCTTCAGATCTGGCTTCTTACTTTCATGGATTATTCTAAACATACTAAATCCAAATCCAGTCCTATCAAAGAATGGTTCTTCAAAAGAAATTTGTTTTTCAATCTTATCACTATTTGAATATAGCCTCTCAAGTTGTTGTTTAGATTGAGTTAATTCACCTTTCACAATTTTATTATACTTCTCAAGTTCCACATACTGTACTTTTACTTTTTCAGATTTGGATGTTTCCTTTTCAAGTCTTGATCTCAGATCTTCATTCTCAATTTTCAATTTTTCATTATCCTATCTCAAATTTCCATCTTTCATACTAAGCTTCAGATTTACTATCTTCAACTCATGCTTAAGGATCTCATTTTCTTTTTCTAATTCATCACAATCTTCAACAAGCATATCAGATTTCTTTTCAGATTTTAGATCTTCAATCTTACCTTTTAATTTGTCAATAGCATTCTTTGCATCTTCATATTTTCTTCTTAAGGAGTTTCTTTCATCAGTAAGCATATCAATTTGTTCAAGAGCTTCTTCAAGATTCTTATGAAGTTCATCCATATCCATAGAGATCTTACTCAAGCTGCTAAGCTTTCCTTGAATGTTCCTTCTCCGAGTAACTGTGCTTTGATACAAATTTTTAGAAATAGGAAATACTGAGAGGGGGGGTGAATCAGTATTTCACAAACTTTTTCTTTTGCCCACTTATGGATATAATAGATTACTTTAGTGCATACAAATATTATCAAGCTGATTAACAAACATAGAAATAAATAGAAAGAACTCATAACACATGATATGTTTTCAAGGAAACCCTGGCCAAGGGAAAACCCCGGTGGGGATGGTACCCACAAAGATCACTAATCAAAAGTATCCTGTTAGGGATATTGGACCCTATTAAGAGTCAATTTACAATATATAGTAGATCTGTCTTGGTTAAAGTACTTTAGGCCTTGTTAGAAGCCTTAACCCTGTTAGGAGTTAGATTACAAAACTTGATCACTAGTTGAGCTCACTACCCAAATAGGTAATACAAAATGTTTCTGACTGTAGTATAGTACTGCTTACAACTTCACATCAATAGCCTTTTCTACTATCACAATATACAACTATCGCAAGTTATCCTTTTCTTTCTTTTTACACATCACATACACCTTCATTACATTTCAAGTATGCCTAATGTATGAGTTATTAGAGCTAATAACTTTATATGGTCGGCTTCCAAAATCTTTATCCAAGATTAAACATCTAGGATGTCATCCCTTCATAATGTTAAGTCATTATTTTGACATGCAAAAATAATCCCTTAACTCTTTCGCTAATACTGTCTCCAAAACTGTTCTGTCTGCAAAAACTATCTTCAGTAAACTTCGAATAACTTCATCCGTACTGCTCCAAACTTTATGTGCACTGAGATGGGGTATCCTCATACTCTATAGAAGCTTTAGTTAACTTCACAAACAAAAATATTTCTCTAGTGGATGTCGCCAACTAAATCTTCATCAGGTGCTCTGTTAGGATCACTGTATCCATACTTAGACAATTTCTTCCTTTAACTTGCCATACTTGCATTCCAGATTCTACACTCTCAATAGAGATCATATATTTCCATAATGACAACATCTATGCATCCACATTAGCCAAATTGCCAATAGATTATGGGTAGGGTATTTAAGCTCACGAGTCTTGAGTTTCCTAGACTCATAAGCAATATCTCAACCACCTTGCATAAGGACTACTCCAATCCCATCCAAAGATGCATCTATGCAAACCACAAACTCTACTGAAGGATCTAGCACTACAAGGATAGGTTTGGTAGTGAGTGCTCTCTTGAGCTCCTAAAAAGCTCTCTCACACCTCTTTGTCCACTCAAAATTCTTCCCCTTTCTCTGAAGGGAAGTGATAGGATGAGCCACTTGATGAGACAATATTATGGACATTATACAATCTTATGGTTTTTCATGAACATTATACAATATTTTATGTTTCTAAGCTTTAGCTATGTGTATATTTGATACTTATGGAACTTAAGGACAAGACTGAAAATATATATAGATTAATGAATGTTATGATAAAATCTAGTATCTTTCTTCTCTAGCTTTAGTGGTTAGATCTCTTATAGCCGTATGACAAGGCTACATTAAAATAGGGAAACTTATTATAATCTTTGCCTTGGATTTGTGTTTTGGATTCTGTTATGTTAACCTTTTGCAGGAAGAATAAGTCAGCAAGGAGCGTGAACTCAAGGATGAGGGGATCTTTTAAGGTGGATAACTATTTTAGAAGTTCATCATAGCTCCACTCCTTCCATCACTTTGTGGTTGCTGATTCAATTTAAGTCAATCTAGTTGCCAGAGTTCCTATATTCTTGAGCATTAAATATGGCTTATCTTCTTGCATGAATGGTGCTCTCATTCCTATAACTGAAGTTGTTATGATCTATAATGAAGGATCTAGTTTGTAGGAGTTCTATTTTTCTGAGTTTCTTTTAAATAAGATGGAATTGTTGATTCCAAGCTAGTTAGACATTTTGAGAATTTCATATTGTAATCCAGCAATAGAGTAAAGATACTTTGATATCCTATATTGTACTTATGTTTTGTTGAATGAATATATGATAGTTCTTCATTTCAATCTCTGAGTTATAATTCATTAATACTTCGATGGGGGCCCACATGAGAGATGAATTCACTATTCATGTTTAAGTAGGATTCAATTAAGTTTCTTCAAAGTTGTTAAGTATTGTTGCTCCTATAGCCACTGGTAGCAGAACCATTGATTGTTTCCTGCAGCATAATTTTACTTCTCAAGCATTATCTATTTACTATTAAGTTTGTTTCCTTCAAGATGAGGTTAATCAGTACTTTCAGTTTCTAGTATAAATCTCCTGTAGCAATAGCTTTTACTTTAGTAGTGATGACTATTGAGAAGAACTAAACCATAAACTTTGTAGCCATCATCTCAAGTTCACATTCTTGGATTGATACATTAAATGAAGTCTGGCATGATGTTCTAAGTAGATACATGATGATTGTCAGTGATGAACACTATTAAAGGATGTCCAATCCATGAGTTGCTAGGATATTATTCTAACCAGTCATTTTTGGCACCGTTGCCAGGGATGGTGTCAATTTAGTTTGACCTATAAGTCATTAAGTTATTTTCCATTCTACATAATTTTGCATGCATAGGTGTAGGGACCATCTTGGGTGATTCCTACCTAATCTTAATCAGGAAGAACCATTTGAGTTTTTAGATCTAACGTTTGAGGAACCCCAATTAGAAATTCCACAACAAGAAGAACCATTTGAGAATGTGTTTGCTGATGCTTTTGATCACTTTCCTTCACCGTCATCATCTAAGGAGTCTTACCATTTAAATTCTCTCTTTTCTTTCCCTGAATATCTAGATAATGCAATGGCTCATCCTACTTTCCCTTTTCCTATTCCTACTCAGCAAGGTAACCAAAATCTAAAGAACATTCCTATAGCCGCACTTCCTAAACTCTATGGATTAATCATAGAGGATCCAGAGACCTTCCTCTTTGAATTTGATGTCCTCTATAGAAGCTATGATTACACCATTGATGGCCATAAGCTCAAATTATTTCCTTCCACCTTAAAGGAGGCTTCTCTACGGTGGTTTATGAGTTTGGGTGCTGATGCTGTAACAGATTGGAATTCAATGTGCACCATGTTTCTTGAGAAGTATAAAGATTATTGCAGAGGAGGAGAATTAAAGGGAGATGACATATTTAAAATGTCACAAAAGCAAGATGAAACTCTAGAAGAGTACGTCTCTAGGTTTATGTTTAGGCTATAATGTAACACACAACATGCGCTGACTTGTTGCCCCACATTTTATCCTATTCCTATGATGCCAAAGTGGTAGTCTTGACATTGCAAGTCAGGTTTGGTCATGTTAATGTCTAGGTCTAGATTTCCTCTAAGATAGGAAAATCTTTGTCGGGTTTCCCTTCAATTTGCCTTCATGTTTTAGCCGGGTGGGTTGTTTTAAGGTCTCATTGTTTGGGTACATTGTAGCTCCCAATTTGGAAAAGATTATGGTGTTTCAATTGATGTTATTTTCAAAGAAGGATGATGCTTGAAAGCCGTGATCTATAGATATTTACAAGAAATCAGAGAGAAGATTCCTCATATGAATGTTGTAATAACAAAAATTGACAATGAATTATTTAGAGTTCCACTTCATAGTAATCGTGCTAAAGGGGTCCCAAGAGTGTTCTTAGAAGATTGCAGAATGGCAAGGATGTTAAGGATTTCATTTTTGGTCCCTAGGATTTCCCACTGATTAACCTTGAAGCAAGTTTACAGCCATATGAAAGCAAGGGAGATGCTCTACTTGTACTCAGTCGCATGATCACAAGAGGTTAAAAATAGCTATGCGATCATGCAAAATGGAAGCCCAGGCAGGTAAGAAAAATCAAACAGAGGAAAGATTAAATAAATGTGCAATGCTGGATCCATGTGCACCAATCATGTGACAAGAAAGAAAATTGTGGCTGTCGCATGATCGCATAAACTGAATATGAGCCATGTGATCATGCGAAAAATAAAAAAAGGCAGATCAGTGGGCCCTGTTTCTCAGTGAGACCTGAGTCATGACATAATGAGGATCCATGTGTGCCAATCCTAGAGCGGTCACATGATCGCATAAATTAAAATATTGCTATGCGATCATGCAACAACGTAAGTCACCGAAGAAGCCTGTTTGTGGTTATAACATTTTTGAGATGCTTGATCAATGGTTATCACTTTTCCTCCATGTTGTTGAAGATTCTTTGCGGGGAAACGGGATTGTGACATGTTCCAAGCTGGGAATCCATGTGCACAAATCATAGAGCGGTCGCATGATCGCATGGAATAAAATAATGCCTTGTGAAGAAGTGCAAAGAAGATATTTACAGATGAGAGGAGAAGAAGTGCAAAGAATTGAATATCCAAAAGATGATGATGATCATGCTCCTCATGGTGACTCCATAAATTTGTATTGTGAGTATGAGTCAGATTCAGAAAATGGAGGAAATTGTTTTGCCACCTTGGAAGGACCTCAGCTAACGGTGATGACTAGAAGTCAGAAAAATAAGAGTCAAGTTTCTAATGCTGCTCCTGCTAAGAATCCAACACCTTCTCACAAGGCGGATAAAGACAAGAATGCAGCATCAAGTTCTTCACAAAAGGATCTAAAAGATAAGTCATCTACTTCTTTTGATATTACAAAATTTTGTGAGGAAACTAAGATTCAAATAACTACCATGGATTATTCAAAATCTAATTCGGATCAATTGCAAAGACTAGTAGAATGTTGTAAAAGTAAGGAGAATGTTCTTATTAATGCTAACGTTCATGATAAAAATCAAACCAGTACTACCAAAGAGAATTCAATAGATGATGATTTTTCAATTCCAAGATTGTTTCATGAAGAAAAATCTGCTGTCCATGCTACTTGTTCTAGTAAAAAACTAGAGCCTTTCTATGTATCACTTTTTATCAATGGAAATAAATTGAGTAATTGCATCATAGATTCAGGAGCTTCAGACAATGTGATGCCGTCTTCAGTTGCTAAAGCTTTAGGATTGCCTTTAACTAAAGTCTTTGGCATATGTTATTCTATGGATGCTAAACAAGTGCCCTTATTTGGTCAAATTAAAGATGCTCAAGTTGCCTTAGCTGCCTATCCCTCTAGGAGATTGAAGCTCACAATCCTTGTTGTTGATATCCCTAAGAGTTATGGAATGCTACTTAGTAGAAGCTTTTGCAAAGACTTGGGAGGAGAAATCAAGTTAGATTGGACATCTGCCTATATTCAAGTAGGAAATAAAAAGGTGAAGTTGGAACCAGAAGGAAAAGCAAAATTCACTGTATTAAAGTCAGATGATCCTAGGTCACAAATTCTTTATCAAGAAATGCAATTTGGAAACTATATGATATCCTATAATGGCCCTGATGTTCAAGAAGAGATAGAAGAAGCAAAAACTGAGCAATTATGGACATTAGAGTTTGATGGAAGTTGTGCCAAGGCTGGTTCAGGTGCTGGAATAGTTTTGATAGCCCCTAATGGAGAAATTACTTGCCTGGCTTATAAATTGAACTTTAAAAATACCAATAATACTGCAGAATATGAGGCCCTTCTCCTTGGTATAGAGGCAACTAAACAAAAAGGAGTTAAATTGCTCAAAGTTCAAGGGGATGCTGAATTGGTACTGAGACAAGTAAGAAATCAGTACTCTGTGAATAATAATAGATTCAAAAATTATAGAAATAAAGTATGGGATGAAATAGAATGTCTAGATGCCTTTTCAATAATTTCGGTCCCAAGAGATCAAAATTTCAGGGCTGATTCTCTAGCAGTTTTTGCATCTCTACTCTTGCCTCATCCTGACTTCAAGAATCAAGTATACAAAATGGAGGTCCTATTCAAACCGAAGGTGCCTGATAATGAAGAATCTTGGCAAGTATTTGAAGATGACAAGCATATTCATCAGTTTCTAGAAGGAACAGGCCCCTTTGCCAATATGTGTTTTGAAAATGACAAAGAAGAGCAGTCACCAATTGATGAAGAAGAATTAAAATCAGGTATCATTCAATTGAAAGAAAATAGAATTCCTTCTCATTTTGTGTCATTAGAAAAACTCTTTGATAAACATGATGCCTATATAAAGAGAGAGAGAGATAAGAAAGAAAAAACTTGTGGAGAATTTGATGGGATCAACATAGGAGCTGAGGACAGTCCTAAAATGATCAACATTGGAAAATGCTACACTCTTGAGGAAAGAACGAAAATCAAAGAATTTTTGATTGAATTCCAAGATGTTTTTTCTTGCAGCTATGAGGATTTAAAGAAATTTATGAATGGAAAATTCAAGCATACTATCCCTCTTAAATCTGGAGCATCACCTATCAAACAAAAATAGAGAAATTATAATCCTCTGGTGGAAGGGGCAATTTTCAAAGAAATAGATAAAATGCTGAAAGCTAAGATCATTTATCCCATCCATCATTCCACTTGGGTAGCAAACATTGTTCCTGTGAGGAAAAAGAATGGAGAAATAAAGATTTGTGTATATTTTAGAAATCTAAACCAAGCTTCCCTCAAGGATAATGATGCTCTACCAAACATGGATCATTTGTTGCAAACTGTTGTAGGGTCAGAGATGATGTCCATGTTAGATGGTTTTTCAGGATATAATTAGATACAAGTAGATGAAGCAGATAAGTATAAAACAACATTCACAACACCTTGGGGCACATTTTCTTATAATAGAATGCCTTTTGGGTTAATTAATACAGGTGCAACCTTTCAAAGGGCTATGGATTTATCTTTTGGTGATCATAAAAATAAAATTATTGTGATCTACCTTGATGACTTGACTATTTTCTCCAAGAAGAGGAAAGATCACCTAGGAGATCTGACCAAGGTTCTGCAAAGATGTAGAGATCAAGGCATATCCTTGAACCCAAAGAAATCAGTGTTTTGTGTCATTGAAGGTAAGCTTCTTGGTCACATTGTTTCTCAAGAAGGAGTCAAAATTGATCCTGATAGAGTTAAAGCCATTCAGTAATTAAGTTTACCTTTGAGTAAGACTGGTGTTAAATCCTTCTTTGGACAAGTGAATTTTCTGAGAAGATTTGTACCTGATTTTTCTGAGATTGTGCAAAGCATAGTTGACATGATGAAAGGAAATCAAACATTGAAGTGGACTAATGATGGTAAAAGAGATTTTAAGGATATAAAGAATGCCATTACAAATGCTCCTATCTTGGTTCATCCTGATTATACTAAAGAGTTCATTATATACTGCTATGCATCTGAACACACCATGTCAGCAATATTAATGCAAGAGAATAAAAAAGGTATACAAGATCCTATTGCCTTCATGAGTATGCCCTTAAAGAATCAAGAGCTGAAGTATTCTCAAGTTGAAAAGCATGCTTATGCAGTGGTGAGAGCATTAAAGAATTTTAGATTTTACATCTTGCATTCACATTCAGTCATCCATGTGCCTGATGCTACTGTAAAAAGTGTGTTAACACAGCAAGATGTTGGATGTAACAATAGAGGAGCTTTGATTGCAAAGGTCTAGGAGTATGATATAGATGTTAGGCCAACAAAAATCATAAGAGGGAATTCTCTTTGCAGGGCCATACCAGAGAATCAACAAGCTCAAGAAGATGATCACAGAGTGCTCATGGTAAGTCTTCAAGATCCTTGGTTCTCAAACATTGCATATTTTCTGACTTATGGTGAATGTCTGGATGGATTAACTACTAAAAAAAAGAGGAATTTAAAGAATAAATCCTTGAAGTATGTTATACATGATGATGTCTTATATAAGAAAGCAATTGATGGTACTTTCCTGAGATGTGTTGATAAAGATCAGCCGGAAAGTTATTGAAATATTTCCATGATGAAGCATGTGGAGGTCACTTCTCATCCATTGTGATAGCTTTCAAGATTCTAAGGAAGTGCTATTATTATCCCAGCATGTTCAAAGACTCATATAAGTGGATTGAAAACTGTGAGAAGTGTAGGATGTTTGCAGGGAAACCACAGTTGGCTACATTACCCCTGAGACCGGTGGTGATAGATGCTCCTTTTCAGCAGTGGGGTTTGGACTTTGTAGGACCTATCAATCCTCCTTTGAGTCAAGGACATTCATACATCTTGACCGCCACTGATTACTTCAGCAAATGGGTTGAAGCTAAACCAATGAAGAAGACTGCATCAGAGGTGCTATGTGAATTCATTAAAGAATAAATATTGGTATGATTTGGAGTTCCTACAAAATTGATATTGGATAATGCTTCTTACTTTTCATCCTCAGAAATTGTTGCCTTTTGTTATGATCATGGGATTCAAATAGGAAACTCTTCTGATTACTTTCCTCAAGGTAACGGGCAGGCTGAGTCAAGCAATAAAAATCTGATTAATATCTTAAAGAAGTTGGTTGTTGATAATTAGAGGGATTGGCACAAAAGGATATATGATGCTCTTTGGGTAGATAGAACTACTACTAAAAGAGCCATCGCTATTTCTCCTTTTGAATTGGTGTATGGAGTAGAAGCCAATTTACCATTGCCATTAGAACTTGCTGCTTGCAAACTGAAAACCACTATTGAAGATGATGTTTTCAAGGATGACTTGGAAAAAAGGATCTTGTATTTGACAAAGTTGTAGGAAGAAAGGGAAGACATGGTTGACAGGATCACTGAACATCATAACCGAGTCAAGAAGTTGTTTGATAAGAGGGCAAGGCCAAGAAAATTCATGGAAGGTGATATGGTGCTACTGTGGGATAAGAGACATGAACCTAAAGGAATGCATTCTAAGTTTCAATCCTTGTGGAAAGGTCCATTCCGGATTGTGCAAGTGAATCAGAATAACTCATTCAGATTGGCATATCCTTCCGAAGAGTCTCTGCCATGTTCCTATAATGGGTAGGACTTAAAGCTATATCAGATGAATAATTGAAGAGCAGGTAACCCCTGCATAGTAGTTAGTTAGGTTGGTTTTCTTTTTGTGTCATAGTTTAGTGGTTGTCTTTCATTTTGCTGCTGCTTTCCTTAAGTTTAGTTTTCTTGTTGTCAAGTTGTCAGTTATTTTGCGGAACCAGAGATTGCTAGAGTTCTTTTAAGCATTATAATGCTTAAATCCCCAATCGGAGCCAGCTATTGCCCCACTTTTTATCCTGTTCCTATGATGCCAAAGTAGTAGTCTTGATGTTGCAAGTTAGGTCAGGTCATGTTAATGTCTAGGTCTAGATTTCCTCTATGATAGAAAAATCTTTGTCTGGTTTTCCTTCAATTTCCCTTCATGTTTTAGCCGGGTGGGTTGTTTTAAGGTCTCATTTTTTGGGTACGTTGTAGCTCCCAATCCGGAAAAGATTATGGTGTTTCAATTGATTTTCTTTTCAAAGCAGGACGATGCTTGAAAGCCATGATCTACAGATATTTACAAGAAATTAGAGAGAAGATTCCTCATATGAAAGTTGTATTAACAAAAACTGACAATGAATTATTTAGAGTTCCACTTCATAGTAATTGTGCTAAAGGGGTCCCAAGAGTGTTCTTAGAAGATTGCAGAATGGCAAGGATGTTAAGGATTTCATTTTTGGTACCTGGGATTTCCCACTAATTAACCTTGAAGAAAGTTTATAGCCATATGAAAGCAAGGGAGACACTCTACTTGTACTCAGTTGGATGATTGCAAGAGGTTAAAAATAGCTATGCGATCATGCGAAATGGAAGCCCGGGCAGGTAAGAAAAATCAAAGATAGGAAAGATTAAATAAATGTGCCATGCTGGATCCACATGCACCAATCATGTGACAAGGAAGAAAATTGTGGCTGTTGCATGATCACATAAACCAAATATGAGCCATGCGATCATGCAAAAAATAAAAAAAGGAAGATTAGTGGGCCCTGTTTCTCAGTAGGACCTGAGTCATGACATAGCAAGAATCCACATGCGCCAATCCTAGAGTGGTCACATGATCACATAGATTAAAATATTGCTATGTGATCATGCGACAACATAAGTCACCGAAGAAGCCTGTTTATGATTATAACATTTTTGAGATGCTTGATCAATAGTTACCGCTTTTCCTCCATGTTGTTGAAGATTCTTTATGGGGAAATGGGATTGTGACACATGCCAGGCTGGGAATCCATGTGCACCAATCATAGAGTGGTCACATGATTGCATGGAATAAAATAATGCCTTGCGATCATGTGACAATGGGAACTTATGCCGGTGAATATGCTCTACTGGGACCCACATATGCCAATAGTGCAAATGTGACAACATAGACCAGGCAAGTGAAAGTTTTAAGTTTTTTTGATATTATATCAAGCACCAATAATAGAGCAGTTGCATGATCACATAGATTAAAAAAGTGTTATGCGATCATGCGAAAAGGTGAAAGGAGGGGGGCCCACATAGGTTAAGGGATCGGATGATGTAAAGCCTTGCAGTAGGTGTGTGGTCACATGATCACATAAATAAAATAACACACATGCGATCATGCAACAATGGAAGACCAACTAGAACCCATGTGCTCCAATGATAGAGCGGTCAAATGATCGCATGAATAAAATAATACCCATGCGATCATGCAACAACATGAGTCCATGACATGTTTTATAAACTCCACTTTGGCATAAAGAAACAAATATAGGGAGACTTAGCACAGAGGTTCCATGTCATGAAGGAGATATATGTTGACTCCCAAGCTAGTATGACATGTTACCAGGAGATCATGCCACTGTGATCGTAAAAAGGAAATAGAGTATAAATTCGGTGCTGTAAAAGGTTATTGTAGGAATTTCAAGTTCAGGCACAGGCATACTTTTATTTTTGGCAACACATAATATAATAGATGAGGGAACATGATATTTAGGGGAGGCTTGCAATTATATGTTGAGCAGTTTTCTATTAAAGTTAGATCATGTTGATCTAACAAAGGACTATTCAATTCTTCTTAAAGAAGCTAGAGAAGATGAAGGGACAGAGTTAAATTGATTCATATTCATCATTTTTTTTTGTAGAGGCTTGTTCTCTACCTTTTTGTATTCAAGTAATTGGTAGGTCATTACTTTCTATGAGCATTGTAGGTTGTGAACTCTATATATACTGTCAAAGAGCTCAATGTAGGGGGTCGACAAACTTGACAATGAAGCAGTGTGATTCTATTTACAAAGCTGAATTCCTATTTGTTGTTCCATGTTCATAGTTTATTTGCATGATGAATGGAAAGAACAGTTATAAGTGAAACTAATCTTTCTTATTGAATGCCATTTCATGTCAGAAATTATGGTGTGAACAATTCCAGTTGGTCTTTCATTTGTAATTCTTCCTCTGTTCACTCTTTATTTTAGTTGCATCTTTGAATGGAAAGTACACTTATATTCTGAGACTGTAATTTCTTCCTGAATTCTATTTCATGCTAAGTGGTTGCAGTATTGGTGATTCCATTTACCTTTCATTGTATAGGTCTGCTTCTATTCATCAAGTAGAATCTACATTTCATAAAAGGGTAGAATAGAATTAGTTTAAGTGTTAAAATCATGTGATGATCTATAATCAGCATTCTACTGAGGGTTGTAGATTATCTCCACCTTATCCTTGCCTAAATTACCTGTGCCTACAAGTATTTTGGTTACAATTTCATTGCTTAGAGTATCTAATGATTAATAAAAACATATTCATTGCATATCATACACAATCAGGGAGCTATACCTGTCAATTCAAAGGGCAGTGATAGAAGACTTACACTGACCCATTTGTTGGTGGACATCCTTTTGTTCTCTCACCTTGTGTGTATAGAGAGTCAAAGATTGAAAATCTTAAGAGAGGACAAACTGTTAACCAACAGTTTTTGGCAACTCTACTGGGAAGGACTTTGAAAAGAAGAAGATATTGATAAGTTTTTCTCAGAATCTTAAGGCATCCTGGATTCCAGATTTACTAGGAGTGCAAAACAAAAGGGAAAGGTTGATCCAGTCTATGAAGAACTCAAAGTGGTCAATTTGCCTATCCTTGAAGATATTTTCAGGAAAGGAAGAGCAAAGGCGAGGGAAACTAAAAATAAGAAGCTTGCTGATTTTCAGTTATCTACAGTAGTTCCTTTGAGACCAAAGAGAAGTAAGTCTTCCTCTCCTCCTATTGGTAGAATTCCTATCTCTACCACTTGCAATTCATTGTTATTGCACGGTATTGCACTTCCCCTCTTAGTTTCAATCCAAGCGGATGCACAGAATACAGGAGTAGTAAACATGGTTGTTCCTTGGGGAAATGCTATTGGACCATTGAATCTTGCAGCAAATCATGATTTTCCAAAGGCCTCCAGAAAGAACTTCCCTAGATTCAATGGTGATGGCTCAGTGTCAGCTGAACAACATCTAAGTGCTTTCTAGAAAGCATGTAGTGTGGTGAATCCTCAGCATGAGGATGTTGCAGTCAGGATGTTTGTGGATACTTTGGTGGATGATGCAGCAGATTGGTTCCAGGATTTACCCACAGGCTGTATTACTGGTTGGAATGCCATGAAACAAATATTTGAAGGAAGATACAAGAGCACTGAAGATGCTCAAGTTCTCTTGTTACAATTAGCCCAAATTAAGAAGGAACCATCCATCTCTATGAGAGATTTTAATGCAAAATTTAATAAACTTATTAAAAGAATACCAGCTACTAGTGCTCCAACAGGAGACAATCAGAAAACTTTCTACATCAGTTCCATGCCTCCTGAACTTGGTTACCAACTAAGAAGGGCTAATGTGGCCACTTTACAAGATGCACAAACTCTTGCCGTAGAGATGGAGGATGACATGATAGCCTCTGGGAAATGGAAGAAAGAGTATCATATTGGATCTTCAAGCAATACAACAAGCACTTCAAATAGTACTGAGGCTATGTTACAAAAGTTGTCCAATGAGCTGATTACATTAAAGAAACAAGTTGCTAGACCAGCTCATTCATTATATCGACCTTATCAAGAAGGACCAAGATATTAAGGTGGAAATAAGAACTTGTAGCTCCCTGCCCCTCAGCAAAGATTAGCTATTGAAGCTGCTCCTAAAGGTCAGACTTCTTGTGCCTTTCATCTCAGAGAAAATCATGATGGTAATACCTATGAAGACATGATCAGATATTTATAGATGAGAGGAGAAGAAGTGCAAAGAATTGAATATCCAGAAGATGATGATGATCATGCTCCTCATGGCAACTCTATAAATTTTTATTGTGAGTATGAGTTAGATTCAAAAAATGGAGGAAATTGTTTCACCACCTTGGAAGGACCTTAGCTAATGGTGATGACTAGAAGTCAAAAAAATAAGAGTCAGGTTTCTAATGCTGATCCTGCTAAGAATCCAGCACCTTCTCACAAGGCAGATAAAGACAAGAATGCAGCATCAAGTTCTTCACAAAAGGATCTAAAAGATAAGTCATCTACTTCTTTTGATATTAAAAAATTTTGTGAGGAAACTAAGATTCAAATAAATACCATGGATTATTTAAAATCTAATCCGGATCAATTGCAAAGACTAGTAGAATGTTGTAAAAGTAAGGAGAATGTTCTTATTAATGCTAATGTTCATGATAAAAATCAAACCAGTACTACCAAAGAGAATTCAATAGATGATGATTTTTCAATTCCAAGATTGTTTCATGAAGAAGAATCTACTATCCATGCTACTTGTTCTAGTAAAAAACTAGAGCCTTTCTGTGTATCACTTTTTATCAACAGAAATAAATTGAGTAATTACATCATAGATTCGGGAGCTTCAGACAATGTGATGCCTGCTTCAGTTGCTAAAGCTTTAGGATTGCCATTAACTAAAGTCTTTGACATATGTTATTCTATGGATGCTAAACAAGTGCCCTTAATTGGTGAAATTAAAGATGCTCAAGTTGCCTTAGCTGCCTATCCCTCTAAGAGATTGAAGCTCACAATCCTTGTTGTTGATATACTTGAGAGTTATGGAATGCTGCTTAGTAGAAGTTTTTGCAAAGATTTGGGAGGAGAAATCAAGTTAGATTGGACATCTGCCTATATTCAAGTAGGAAATAAAAAGGTGAAGTTGGAACCAGAAGGAAAAGCAAAATTCACTGTATTAAAGTCAGATGATCCTAGGTCACAAATTCTTTATCAAGAAATGCAATTTGGAAACTATATGATATCCTATAATGGCCCTAATGTTCAAGAAGAGATAGAAGAAGCAAAAACTAAGCAATTATGGACATTAGAGTTTGATGGAAGTTGTGCCAAGGCTAGTTCAGGTGCTGGAATACTTGTGATGGCCCCTAATGGAGAAATTAATTGCCTGGCTTATAAATTGAATTTTAAAAATATCAATAATACTGCAGAATATGAGGCCCTTCTCCTTGGTATAGAGGTAGCTAAACAAAAAGGAGTTAAATTTCTCAAAGTTCAAGGGGATGCTGAATTGGTGGTGAGACAAGTAAGAAATCAGTACTTTGTGAAAAATAATAGATTGAAAAATTTTAGAAATAAAGTATGGGATGAAATAGAACATCTAGATGCCTTTTCAATAATTTCAGTCCCAAGAGATCAAAATTCCAGGGCTGATTCTCTAGCAGTTTCTGCATCTCTACTCTTGCCTCATCCTGTCTTCAAGAATCAAGTATACAAAATGGAGGTCCTATTCAAACCTAAGGTGCCTGATAATGAAGAATCCTGGCAAGTATTTGAAGATGACAAGCATATTCATTAGTTTCTAGAAGGAACAGGCCCCTTTGCCAATATGTGTTTTGAAAATGACAAAGAAGAGCAGTCACCAATTGATGAAGAAGAATTAAAATCAGGTATCATTCAATTGAAAGAAAATAGAATTCCTTCTCATTTTGTGTCATTAGAAAAACTCTTTGATAAACATGATGCCTATATAAAGAGAGAGAGAGATAAAAAAGAAAAAACTTGTGGAGAATTTGAAGGGATCAACATAGGAACTGGGGACAGTCCTAAAATGATCAACATTGGAAAATGATGCACTCTTGAGGATAGAACGAAAATCAAAGAATTGTTGATTGAATTCCAAGATGTTTTTTCTTGGAGCTATGAGGATTTAAAGAATTTTATGAATGGAAAATTCAGGCATACTATCCCTCTTAAATCTGGAGCATCACTTGTCGAACAAAAACAAAGAAATTATAATCCTCTGGTGGAAGGGGCAATTTTCAAAGAAATAGATAAAATGCTGAAAGCTAAGATCATTTATCCCATCCATCATTCCACTTGGGTAGCAAACATTGTTCTTGTGAGAAAAAGGAATGGAGAAATAAGGATTTGTGTTGATTTTAGAAATCTAAACCAAGCTTCCCTCAAGGATAACTATGCTCTACCAAACATGGATCATTTGTTGCAAACTATTGTAGGGTCAGAGATGATGTCCATGTTAGATGGTTTTTCAGGATATAATTAGATACAAGTAGATGAAGCAGATAAGTATAAAACAACTTTCACAATAGCTTGGGGCACATTTGCTTATAATAGAATGCCTTTTGGGTTAATTAATGCAGGTGCAACCTTTAAAAGGGCTATGGATTTATCTTTTGGTGATCTTAAAAATAAAATTATTGTGATCTACCTTGATGACTTGACTATTTTCTCCAAGAAGAGGAAAGATTACCTAGGAGATCTGACCAAGGTTCTGCAAAGATGTAGAGATCAAGGCATATCCTTGAACCCAAAGAAATCAGTGTTTTGTGTCATTGAAGGTAAGCTTCTTGGTCACATTGTTTCTCAAGAAGGAGTCAAAATTGATCCTAATAGAGTTAAAGCCATTCAGCAATTAAGTTTACCTTTGAGTAAGACTGGTGTTAAATCCTTCTTTGGACAAGTAAATTTTCTGAGAAGATTTGTACCTGATTTTTCTGAGATTGTGCAAAGCATAGTTGACATGATGAAAGGAAATCAAACATTTAAGTGGACTAATGATGGTAAAAGATCTTTTAAGGATATAAAGAATGCCATTGCAAATGCTCCTATCTTGGTTCATCTTGATTATACTAAAGAGTTCATTATATACTACTATGCATCTGAACACACCATGTCAGCAATATTAATGCAAGAGAATAAGGAAGGTATACAAGCTCCTATTGCCTTCATGAGTATGCCCTTAAAGAATCAAGAGCTAAAGTATTCCCAAGTTGAAAAGCATGCTTATGTAGTGGTGAGAGCATTAAATAATTTCAGATTTTACATCCTGCATTCACATTCAGTCATCCATGTGCCTGATGCTGCTGTAAAAAGTGTGTTAACAAAGCAAGATGTTGGATGTAACAATAGAGGAGCTTGAATTGCAAAGGTCCAGGAGTATGATATAGATGTTAGGCCAACAAAACTCATAAGAGGGAAAGCTCTTTGCATGGCCATAGTAGAGAATCAGTAAGCTGAAGAAGAAGATTAGAGAGTGCTCATGGTAAGTCTGCAAGATCCTTGGTTCTCAAACATTGCATATTTTTTGACATATGGTGAATGTCCGGATGGATTAACTACTAAAAAAAAGAGGTAAAGAATAAAGCCTTGAAGTATGTTATACATGATGATGTCTTATATAAGAAAGAAATTGATGGTACTTTCCTAAGATGTGTTGATAAAGATCAACAGGAAAAGTTATTGAAATCTTTCCATGATGATGCATGTGGAGGTCACTTCTCATCCACTATGACAGCTTTTAAGATTCTAAGGCAGTGCTATTATTAGCCCAGCATGTTCAAAGACTCATATAAGTGGGTTGCAAATTGTGAGAAGTGTAGGATGTTTGCAGGCAAACCACAGTTGGTTGCATCACCCCTGAGACTGGTGGTGATAGATGCTCCTTTTTAGTAGTGGGGTTTGGACTTTGTAGGACCTATCAATCCTCCTTCGAGTCAAGGACATTCATACATCTTGACCGCCACTGATTACTTCAGCAAATAGGTTGAAGCTAAACCAATGAAGAAGACTACATCAGAGGTGGTATGTGAATTCATTAAAGAACAAATATTGGTAAGATTTGGAGTTCCTACAAAATTGATATTGGATAATGCTTCTTACTTTTCATCCTTAGAAATTGTTTCCTTTTGTTATGATCATGGGATTCAAATAGGAAACTCTTTTGATTATTTTCCTCAAGGTAACGGGTAGGCTGAGTCAAGCAATAAAAATCTGATTAATATCTTAAAGAAGTTGGTTGTTGATAATCAGAGGGATTGGCACAAAAGGATATATGATGCTCTTTGGGTAGATAGAACTACTCCTAAAAGAGCCATTGGTATTTCTCCTTTTGAATTGGTGTATGGAGTGGAAGCCAATTTACCATTGCCATTAGAACTTGCTACTTGCAAACTGAAAACCGCTATTGAGGATGATGTTTTCAAGGATGGCTTGGAAAAAAGAATCTTGTATTTGACAAAGTTGTAGGAAGAAAGGGAAGACTCGGTTGACAGGATCACTAAACATCAGAACTGAGTCAAGAAGTTGTTTGATAAGAGGGCAAGGAAAATAAAATTCATGGAAGGTGATATGGTGCTGCTGTGGGATAAGAGACATGAACCTAAAGGAATGCATTCTAAGTTTCAATCCTTGTGGAAAGGTCCATTCCAGATTGTGCAAGTGAATCAGAATAACTCATTCAGATTGGCATATCCTTCTGGAGAGTCTCTACCATGTTCCTATAATGGGCAGGACTTAGAGCTATATCAGATGCATAATTGAAGAGTAGGTAACCCCTGTGTAGTAGTTAGTTAGTTTGGTTTTCTTTTTGTGTCATAGTTTAGTGGTTGTCTTTCATTTTGCTGCTGCTTTCCTTAAGTTTAGTTTTCTTGTTGTCATGTTGTCAGTTATTTTGCGGAGCCAGAGATTGCTAGAGTTCTTTTAAGCAATGTAATGGTTAAATCCCCAGTCGGAGCCAGCTATTGCCCCACTTTTTATCCTGTTCCTATGATGCCAAAGTGGTAGTCTTGATGGTACAAGTCAGGTCTGGTCATGTTAATGTCTAGGTCTAGATTTCCTCTAAGATAGGAAAATCTTTGCCAGGTTTCCCTTCAATTTCCCTTCATGTTTTAGCCGGGTGGGTTGTTTTAAGGTCTCATTGTTTGGGTACATGGTAGCTCCCAATCCGAAAAAGATTATGGTGTTTCAATTGATGTTATTTTCAAAGTAGGATGATGCTTGAAAGCCATGATCTATAGATATTTACAAGAAATCAGAGAGAAGATTCCTCATATGAATGCTATAATAACAGAAATTGACAATGAATTATTTAGAGTTCCACTTCATAGTAACCGTGCTAAAGGCGTCCCAAGAGTGTTCTTAGAAGATTGTAGAATGGCAAGGATGTTAAGGATTTCATTTTTGGTACCTGGGATTTCCCACTGATTAACCTTGAAGCAAGTTTACAGCCATATGAAAGAAAGGTAGATGCTCTACTTGTACTCAGTTGCATGATCACAAGAGGTTAAAAATAGCTCTCCGATCATGCAAAATGGAAGCCCGGGCAAGTAAGAAAAATCAAAGACAAGAAAGATTAAATAAATGCACCATGCTGGATCCACATGCACCAATCATGTGACAAGGAAGAAAATTGTGGCTGTCGCATGATCGCATAAATAGAATATGAGCCATGCGATCATGCAAAAAATAAAACAAGGCAGATTAGTGGGCCCTATTTCTCAGCAGGACCTGAGTAATGACATAGCGAGAATCCACGTGTGCCAATCCTGGAGTGGTTGCATGATCGCATAGATTAAAATATTTCTATGTGATCATGCCACAACGTAAGTCACTGAAGAAGCCTGTTTGCGGTTATAACATTTTCGAGATACTTGATCAACGGTTATCACTTTTCCTCCATGTTGTTGAAGATTCTTTGTGGGGAAATGGGATTGTGACACATGGCAAGCTGGGAATCCATGTGCACCAATCATCGAGTGGTCACATGATCGCATGGAATAAAATAATGCCTTGCGATCATGCAACAATGGGAACTCCATCTAGTTAATATGCTCTGCTGGGACCCACATACGCCAACAACGCAAATGTGACAACATAGACCAAGAAAGTTAAAGTTTTTTTGATATTATATCAAGTGCCAATAGCAGAGCGGTCACATGATCGCATAGATTAAAAGTGTTATGCAATCATGCGAAAAGGTGAAAGGAGGGGGGCCCACATAGGTTAAGGGATCAGATGATGTAAAGCCTTGCAGTAGGTGTGTGATCGCATAAATAAAATAACACCCATGTGATCATGAGACAATGGAAGACCAGCTGGAACCCATGTGCTCCAATGATAGAGTGGTTGCATGATCGCATGAATAAAATAATACCCATGCGATCATGCGACAACATGAGTCCATGACATGTTTTATAAACTCCACTTTGGCATAAAGAAACAAATATAGGGAGACTTAGCACAAAGGTTCCATGTCATGAAGGAGATATATGTTGACTCCCAAGCTAGTATGACATGTTACCAGGAGATCAGGCCATTGTGATCGTAAAAGGGAAACAGAGTATAAATTTGGTGCTGTAAAAGGTTATTGCAGGAATTTCAAGTTCAGGCATAGGCATACTTTTATTTTCGGCAACACATAATATAATAGATGAGGGAACATGATATTTAGGGGAGGCTTGCAATTATATGTCGAGCAGTTTTCTATTAAAGTTAGATCATGTTGATCTAACAAAGGACTGTTTAGTTCTTCTTAAAGAAGCTAGAGAAGATGAAGGGACAGAGTTAAATTGATTCATATTCATCATTTTTTTTGTAGAGGCTTGTTCTCTGCCTTTTTGTATTCAAGTAATTGGAAGGTCATTACTTCCTATGAGCATTGTATGTTGTGAACTCTATATATACTGTCAAAGAGCTCAATGTAGGGGGTCGACAAACTTGACAATGAAGCAGTGTGATTCTATTTACAAAGCTGAATTCCTATTTGTTGTTCCATTTTCATAGTTTATTTGCATGATGAATGGAAAGAACAGTTATAAGTGAAACTACTCTTTCTTATTGAATGCCATTTCATGTCAGAAATTGTGGTGTGAACAATTCCAGTTGGTCTTTCATTTGTAATTCTTCATCTGTTCACTCTTTATTTTAGTTGCATCTTTGAATGGAAAGTACACTTATATTCTGAGACTGTAATTTCTTCCTGAATTCTATTTCATGCTAAGTGGTTGCAGTATTGGTGATTCCATTTACCTTTCATTGTATAGGTCTGCTTCTATTCATCAAGTAGAATCTACATTTCATAAAAGGGTAGAATAGAATTAGTTTAAGTGTTTAAATCATGTGATGATCTATAATCAGCATTCTACTAAGGGTTGTAGATTATCTCCACCTTATCCTTGCCTGAATTACTTGTGCCTACAAGTAGTTTGGTTACAATTTTATTGCTCAAAGTATCTAATGATTAATAAAAACATATTCATTGCATATCATACACAATCAGGGAGCTGTACCTGTCAATTCAGAGGGCAGTGATAGAAGACTTACACTGACCCATTTTTTGGTGGACATCCTTTTGTTCTCTCACCTTGGGTGTATAGAGAGTCAAAGATTGAAAATCTTAAGAGAGGACAAACTGTTAACCAACATGACTGAAGAGTCTGAAAAGAACCTTTTTTTGAGGGGTGTGAATGATGGGAGGATAGAGGCCCTTGACCTTACTGCAGGGGGAGACATTACTCAGAAAACATGGGAGGACATAAAGAACATATGTCTGAACTATTCAAGAGCCACTATCAAGAAAGGAAGAGGCTTGCAAACCTTGCCGCATAAGTCCAATGGTGTAGGGGTGTCCAAAATGGAGTTATCCAATCTATTGTTAGATTTCAATTAGGACATCATTAATGATGTTGCCAATCAGTTGGATACAATGCAAGCAAGGAGAAAGAAGGATGAAGCTGATGCAATGTTAGCATAGTACTACCCACATTGTAGGGAAAAGAAAAATAATTGTTGGTGTAAGTCTGTTGAAAGCTTGGAGTCCCAACCAATGTCTATCAAGTTCAAAGCCATTGATGAGAACAAAGAGGTTCTCTACATTGCCCAGTGAAGGCCATGGGCTCAGAGACCAGGTATTCCCCAAGATCCTCTTCAAAATTTTAATAATACTAATGCATGGAAAAATCAACAACATAGTGGATTTAGTGGGTATAATAGCTGGTAGCAGCCTCAACAAGGTTAGCAACAACCTCAGCAAGGCTGGTAGCAACATCAATAAAATTGACAACAACCTCAGCAAGGTTGGCAAAAACCTTAGTAGGGTTGGCAGTAGCATCAACTAGGATGGCAACAATCTCAATAAGGTTGGTCACAACCTCAGCAACCTTGGCAGCAACCCTAGTAGGGGTGGCAACAACCACACAATTGGATGAACTAATCCAACCAGGCATCTTTGATGCCACCACCTCAGTAGCCAGCTTTGATGCCTCCTCCTACAGTCAATACTACTTCCCCTAAACAGACTCAATTGCCTACTCAGCCTACTCTGAATCCCAACAATGCTAAACCAATAGCGCAGCATCAGAGCTATGCAATTTCCCTGAATAATATCCGTTTAAGATCATGCACAACTCTTCCTCCTCCATAGAAGCCTATTATTACCAAAGTTGAGGATGCCTCGGTAGAACCAACTGAAGTACTAGTCCAACCTGATGTTCCTACTACTCCTACAACACAAGAATCCACATTTCCTCACAGGTTGGAGGAACAAGTTAAGCTAGTGGAAAATCAAGTAGTGTTGGATTTGCTTGCTCAACTAAAGTAAATGACAATAAAGATTCCTCTGTTAGATGCCATAAAGGAAGTACCTGTATATACTAAAGCCATCAAGGAAGCTTGTATCAAGTAGCCTAGGAGGAAGAAAAAGGATCCCAAAACCATCCATGTCCTAGGCTAGTTGTCTGATCTAATGTTGGAGAAATTGACTATTCCCAAGTATTTTGATCTTGGTAGCCCTATGGTTATAGTCACTATTCAAGGAATGCAAGTCCAAAATGCTCTAGTTGACTTAGGTGCATCCATAAATGTCATGACCAAGGAAGTAATGTCTCAGTTACATATCATTAGTCTTAGGGAAACCCCAACCATCCTTCAGCTTGCTGATAGTTCCACCATTACACCTGATGGGATGGTAGAGGATGTGATAGTCACCTTGAATTCTTGGGAATATCTGGTTGACTTTGTTTTCCTTTCTCCAAAGGCTGACATGGGAAGATATCCAATAATTCTAGGAAGGCCTTGTCTAGCTACTAAAGATGCCTATATAGCTTGTCAGTCAGGGAAAATGACTATATCCAATGGAGTCAACACTAAAAATCTGACTTTTTATTCCCCAGCTCAACCTCTGTTGCAAGATGACCAGATAATTTGGCCAGATTTGGATGATACTAAACCTGAGGTTAATTCCATTCGTCAGTTAATGATGATATCCAGGGAACCTTTTGTAGCTTTTAGGGAGGAAGATGAAATAATTTCCTCCATTATTTTGAATGAGTATGGGGTGCAATCCAAAGTGTGTTCCCAAGAGGACTGTGTCCTTGACACCTTGTTACCACCTATTGATTCCCTACTATATTTAGAAACTTCCAAATTTCTTCATACATTACTACCTCATGAAATGGAGTCTTCCCCAATTGCTCAGTTGTCCATAGCAGAAAAGGTCACTAAGCTAGAGGTTAGCTCAGGATGGGAGTTAAATGTAAATAGTGCCTTAACTCTCTCTCAGCAGATAGATGTCCTGCAGATTCGAAAAGAACATCAATTAGCTTTTGCTTGGGATTATACTGACATGAAAGGTCTAGACCCTAAGCTCTACACTCACAAAATTTATATCAGCCCTGATTTCAAACCTGTTTGCCAACCTTAGTGAAGGGTAAACCCAGCTCTAAGGGATATAGTAAAGAAGGAGCTGCAGAAGTTACTAAATGTTGGATTCATTTATCCAATTTATGATAGTTAGTGGGTATCCCCTCTTGTCATAGTGCCTAAAAAGGAGGAAAGTGGAGATTTTGTGTTGACTATAGAGAGCTTAATGCTACCACTAAGTAGGACCACTTCCCATTACCGTTCATAGATCAAGTCCTTGATAACTTAGCTAGAAAGAAATACTTCTATTTTCTAGATGGATTCAATGGTTATAATCAGATACAAATTGCCCCTGAGGATCAGGAGAAAACAACATTCACCTACCCATGGGGTACATTTGTCTATTTAGTGCTACCTTTTGGGTTGTGTAATACCCCTGCTACCTTCTAGTGAGCTGTGATCAATATATTCTCAAATATCTCTACTGATTGCATGGAGATTTACATGGACAACTTTACCACCTATGGGTATACTTTTGATGAGGCCAAGGGAAATTTGGAGAAAGTACATCAGAAATGTCATGATTATAACCTTTCTCTTAAAAGTGAAAAGTGCTTCATGATGATGGAAGAAGGGGTTGTCTTAGGACATTTCATTTCTTCAAAAGGTATTCAAGTGGACCCTACCAAGATTGAAGTAATTAGCACATTACCTACTCTAGCAAAACAAAAAGATGTGTGCAGTTTTCTTGGACATGCTGGGTATTATAGAAGGTTTATAAAGGATTTTAGTCAGCTTGTAGCACGACTATATAACTTTCTCAAGAAGGATGCTAAATTTTCTTTGGATTTTGAGTGTGCCAAGTCTTTCCTGCAGCTTAAAGAAGTTCTCACTACGACACCAGTGTTGAGAGGACCTAATTGGGGCTTACCTTTTCACATCCATACTGATGCCTCTGACTATGCTATTGGAGCTGTGCTTGGCTAGAAGGTGGACTCTGTTGAGCATGCAATTTACTTTATCAGTAAGAATTTGTAAGGCACCGAGTTTAACTATACTGTCACTGAAAAAGAACTTCTTGCGGTCATTTATGCCCTAAATAAATTCAGGCATTACATTACTGGATATGAGATCTATGTGCATACTGACCATTCTGCTATTAAGTATCTCATGAACAAGCTTGCAATCTTTGGTAGATTGGCTCCCTAGTTACTACTTATGCAAGAGTTTGACATTACCATCATAGATAAACCTAGTAAAACAAATGTGGTAGCTAATTTTTTTTCTAGGTTGCATGTACCTGATGATCATGCAGCCATTGATGATATTTTTCTTGATGAACATCTTTTCTTGCCAACTACACATAATCCTTGGTATGCCAATATTGCCAATTATCTCACAACTGGTAAGACACCAGCTCATTTCTCTACTAAAGAAAGAAGGTTGTTAACTGGAAAGAGGTTTAATTGTTCATGGATTTTTGGATTCATGTTTTATACAAGTTCTGACCAAGTAACTAGAAGATGCATTTGAGAGGATGAAACCTATGATATCCTCAAGGCATGTCATGATGAACCTTGTGGTGGACATTTTGCTGCCAAAAGAACAACATTGAAGATTTTGACTACAGGTTATTATTGGCCTAGTCTCCACAAGGATGCTACTCAGTACACCAAAAAGTGTGATAAATGTCAATGCATGGGATAAACTACAAAGATAGATGAAATTCCCTTGTAGCCACAGGTAGTTGTCGCACCCTTTGACAAATGGGGGATTGAATTTGTTGGTCCTATTGAGCCCTCTTCCCAAGGTAAATATTATATCCTTGTTTGCACTAAATATGTTACAAAATGGGTTGAGGCTAAGCCTATGAAGCACCCTAGGGATGAAAATGTTGCAAAGTTCCTTTATGAATTCATCTTCACTAGATTTGGAGTACCAAGGGAGATTCAATATGATCAAGGTCCTTAGTTTACTTCTAATTTGCTTGCTGCTCTGATGGAGGAATTTAACATCAGACATGGTAAATCTTCACCCTATCACCCCCAAGCTAATGGGTAGGTGGAAGTTCCCAATCAGGAGTTGGAATCTATTCTCACTAAAATAGTAGCCATTCATAAGAAAGATTGGGCTATCTGACTTCCTGAAGCACTTTGGACATACCGAACTACATGGAAGTCTACAACTAGTTTCACACCATTCGAGCTTGTCTATGGTCACTTTGCAGTCATGCCTATTGAATTCAAACATAAGACACTTAGGAAAACTCTTGATCTTGGGATGGATCTCATTGCAGCACAACAAGATAGGATTCTAAGTTTGAATGGCCTTGATGAGTGGAGAAAATTTTCCCTGCATAACACCAAATTAATCCAAACTCAACGCAAGCAATGGCATGAAAAGTTTGTCAAGGACAAAATGTTCTTAGTTGGAGACTGGGTGCTCCTCTATGACTCTCGGTACTAGCATAACCTAGGGAAATTCCAAACCAGATGGCTTGGCCCATATGAGATAATTGCAATCTTTCCAAATGGCATGGTTTAGCTCTCCATAGTTGATCCAGTACGTTTCAAACTGCTGGTCAATGGTCACAGATTGAAGTTGTATCACAAACCCTAGATCAAGGATGAGTTCTTGTAGCAATTCTCTTCTATTGTTGGTGAAACCCTTCCTGCAGCCACTCGTAATGAGCTTTATGTTCATTTTCCTTCCTCTCTCTAAAATGATCTTTTCACCTCTATAATAAACACTTTCTTTAAGAAAGTCACTTCTCCATAATAAATTTCCACTTTATTTCTAGTCTACCATCCATCCACCTCATATTTTTATTTCATTCATGGAGAATTAACAACTACCACCTCACCAGTACTTCAAGTTAGCACACAATTCAAGGTATGCCACTTTAATTTGTTTTCCATTTTATTTTAGCATATGCCTTTTCATTACTGCAAGTGAGGGCCCACTTGAAATATCTTAAGCTGGGGGAGAAGTTTATTAAATTTTTTTGTCATTATGTTTATAAAATATTTATATTTATTCCTTTCTCCTATTTTACTTGTATTTTTCTACCATGATTAGATATTTCTGAAATTCATTGTGCTGCGTGTTATCTTTCGTACGTATAAAACTAAGGTGGCAAGTTATTTTGAGTACGAGTTTCGTGTAGTGTACTTATGAGTAATTGTGAAATGATAACATGGTAATTTTCATTTATGTTACTCATAAGCTCATTTCTCAAGCTGGTTTGCTAGAAATTTCCAAATTTGAGTCATCCTGCAACCTGCCTTTCAAGCTTTCTTGTTCAAAATTCTAGTTGTCTGTTTTATTTCGTGCAACTCTATTTGGGTATCTTGGAAACAAGACAATGGGTGGTGACCTCATCAGAAGAGAGCCTACTGTGCATGGTGTTTTTCTCGAAGACCACAATTGTAGGCCATATTTCTAGGCAAGGGGTTGGATGGATTATGTTCAGAAATTAACAAGCTGGGATGACGAGGTTGCACTTTAGTTTCTTAGCTCCTTGAAAGGAGTAGAAATAGTTAAAGGACTTGAAGGTGCCATTTTCTTAGTTATTTTTGGTAGAGGTCATGGGATTACTTGAGGGTGAGGAATTTGTAGAGAATTTTGACCTGACTACTTCCAGAGCTCAATTCACTCTTCATATAGACCCACTGCTTGAAGTGGATAGAAAATAAGGTACATTTCAGTTATCTCTTCCTGAGCCATTTAAACAATGTGCCATTTATATCATTAGGTATTTCACCTATGAAGGGAGGCATTCATTTCTGCATGCTATTCACTTTAAATTCTTAAGCTGCTCAAGACATGATAACAAGCCTATCAATGTCCCCAGTTTTGTGTTTGGTATTCTATCAAAACAAGTCATTCTAGTCCAAGAGGGTAAACAAAATTCTATCTCTCACCACTATCTAATCAAGTTGGTAGTAGAAAAATCCTTAAGAGAATAGTCAGATATTTCCTGAGAGGAATTTTTTCTACATGGGTTTAAGGAGCCTACCCCTGAACCAATTGGGTATAGAGTGGGACAAAGGGTTAAAAATGCTAAAAGGGTTAGGAATTTTTTTATTGAAATAAGATAGTGTTCTTTGTCCAAGAAGAAATCTACAGTTAGGACCCCTAATTCCCCTAATTCCACTAATTCTTCTACTTCAAGATCAACTTGTGAAGAGGAATTGGAGACTCCTACACAAAAGGTTGAAGTTGCTCCTACAGTAGAAATGATTTCCCCAAAGGATAGGAAAAATAAAATTAACCCTAGTACTAGTCGGTGGGCTAAGGCATCTCCTACAACCATGAGCACATCTAGAAAATGAAAAGCTCCAAAAAAAAAAAAGGAAACTCCATTAAGGAGAAGTGCTAGGAAGAGGTCAAAAAAAACTAAGGAGATTCTAGTTAATGAGCTAAATGTAACACAAGATTCTAGGAAGAAGGAAGAAGAGGATAAAAATATTCAGCAAGAGGATGATAACATTCAGCAAGAAGCTGAATTACAACCTGAAACTTCTTAGCAGGAAGGATAATGGATTGAGATTATGGAACATGATACATTTGAGGAATGTCCTGATGTTAAAACAAAGAAAGTTCTTGATAAGCTAGTTAATGCAGAAGTCATCATAATCGGGGATGACTCCAGCTTAGAAGAGAAAGCTTATGTGTTCCGAAGGAGAGGATCAACCTCTAGGAATTTTTAGGAAGATGATTCAGAAAGTGATGATTCTAATAGTTAAATCAGGGAAGTAGATGAAACATCATTCTCTCCTACATCAGAGTCTCCTGTAGTAGAAAGCGATCCTTATGAAGAAAATCTAGATATTGACATAGACCTTGTCAATAGGGTTGTAGAGAAAATTTTAAATGAAGGGTTAGATACATTAGCTTCAGTGGCTCAACAATGTTCTAACATTGAGAGAGCTATGATCATCTAGATAGATCCTTTGAAGAGGACAAATGCTAATAATTGTAAGTCATCTATTCCTACAGCAACAAACAATTCTACCCCTAGTTCAATAACAGGTCAATCTAGTTTAAATTCTTTGTTGTCTGTTATCTTTCAATTGTCTAAGAAATTAAATACTGAGAGAGAGAAATGGAAACATCAATGGAAAGAACTAAATAGGGTAGTGGACCTTCATTATCAGGAAAGACTTGTTCAGGAGGAAAAGATAGAACAATTAAGTGAGAAACTTGACAAATTACATCTTTAATTCCTGCCCTGATGCGTTGTAGATCTCCATCACCTATCTATGCCCTATTTCTTAAGGAACAACTATTAAACTATCAAATGACTTGTATTATGTAGGACAAGTCTTCCTCATTACAAGAGCCTACCCAATTTTCTCAAGAATTCCACAACTCTCCTGCAGCCATTAAAAATTTATTATGTGAGCTATATCTCCACAACCTAGCAGTCCCTAATGACCGAGTTTGGAATCCCTTGCTTTATGTTGGGGATATTCAACTTAGAGCCCTCATGTCCTGGGTACAAAATGAAATAAGTTGGGACACTCAAGCTAAGGTGTATAGGGATTTGGAGTCAGACATTCCCATATTTCTAAGGCCTGAAGCTAAAGATCTTGAAACTTACTACTATAATTGGCTAAGGATAGCCCCCTCTAACTCAGGTAGCAAGATCATTTATCCAATGAGAAATGAAGCATTTAATGCATATGAGCGGATGATGGATTCTAAATTTCCTAAGGCTAGAAATGCCATTCAGTGGCCTTGGAATAGTTTATCTAGAGAGATGAGGAATAGAGAGCCACATTCACCTCTTAAATTTGCTATGGCAACACAACATGCCCCTTGGTACATTGCATTGGGAAGAGAAAGAGAAATTTTATGGATTCCATTAACCTTTCAGCCTTCATTGCTGATGTCTCCTTTGCTTGCAAAATTAGAAAATATGGATAGTTTTGATATGCAGAGGGAAAAGGACAGATGGAAGAAACATAGGGAGACAAAGGGATTCTACTGAAGCAATGCAGAGGGAGGTACTAGATAGAGAAAAAATGCTGACTACAAATTGATAGCTAGGTTAAAGAATTTATTTGCTAGAGGATTAGCAAATAGTTAACCTGGGGGGAATGATGAGACAATATTATGGAATGTTTTGTTTATGATTTTATAAGTTTAGACTTGAATATCTTATGGTTTTTCATGAACATTATACAGTCTTTTATGTTTCTAAGCTTTAGCTATGTGTATATTTGATACTTATGGAACTTAAGGACAAGATTGAAAATATATATAGATTAATGAATGTTATGATAAAATATGGTATCTTTCTTCTCTAGCTTTAGTGGGTAGATCTCCTTCAACCGTATGACAAGGCTACATTAAAATAGGGAAACTTATTATAATCTCTACCTTGGATTCATGTTTTGGATTCTATTATGTTAACCTTTTGTAATAAGAATAAGTCAGCAAGGAGTGCGGACTCAAGGATGAGTGGATCTTTTAAGGTGGATAACTATTTCAGAAGTTCATCATAGCTCCACTCCTTCCATCACTTTGTAGTTTTTGATTCAATCCAAGTCAATCTAGTTGCCAACGTTCCTATATTCTTGAGCATTAAATATGGCTTATCTTCTTACATGAATGGTTTTGTTATGATCTGTAATGAAGGATCTATTTTATAGGAGTTCTATTTTTCTAAGTTTCTTTTAAATAAGTTGGAACTATTGATTCCAAGCTAGTTAGACATTTTGAGAATTTCATACTGTAATCTAGCAATAGAGTAAAGGTACTTTGATATCATATATTGTACTTATGTTTTGTTGAATAAATATATATTAGTTCTTCATTTCAATCTTTGAGTTATAATTCATTCATACTTCTATGGGGGCCCACATGGGAGATGAATTCCTTGTTCATTTTTAAGTAGGATTCATTTAAGTTTCTTCAAAGTTGTTAAGTATTGTTTCTCCTGCAGCCACTGGTAGTAGAACCATTGATTATTTCCTATAGCATAGGTTTACTTCTCAAGCATTATATATTTATTGTTAAGTTTGTTTCCTTCAAGATGAGGTTAATCAGTAGTTTCAGTTTCTAGTATAAATCTCCTATAGCAATAGATTTTACTTTAGTAGTGATGACTATTGAGAAGAACTAAAGCATAAACTTTGCAGCCATCATCTCAAGTTCACATTCCTGGATTGATACATTAAATGAAGTCTAGCATGATGTTCTAAGTAGATACATAAATGATTGTCAGAAATGAATCACTATTAAAGGATGTACAATCCTTGAGTTACTAGGATATTATTCTAACCAGTCACCACTCTAGAGAATCCCTTGACAAATTAACTATAATAGATTGCAAGACCCATGAATCTCTTGACCTCGGTCACACTGGTAGGTGCTGGCCAATTCATAATCGATCTAACCTTAGATGGGTCAACAAAATCCCATCTCCTGATATCACATGGCCAAGATAATGAATCTCTGATCTGAAAAAGGCACACTTCGACAAGCTTCTGAACAAGTGATTATTCCTCAAGCACTACAAAACTTGTGTCAAATTCTCATCATTCTCATGCTCATCTCATGAGTAGATCAAAATATCATCCAAAAACACCACCAAAAATCTTGCTAATAATGAGTGGAATACTTCATTCATGAGGCTCATGAACATAGCTGGGGCATTCCAGAGTCCAAAAAGAACCACGCCAAACTCATAATGGCCATAGCATGTATGGAATGAGGTCTTATGGATATTACTCTCCACAATCCTCAACTGATGGCACCCTAACTTCAAGTCAATCTTAGAGAAAAAATGGACACCCTAAAGTTGATGAAACAAATCATCTATCCTAGGAAGTGGATACCGATTCTTAATGGTCACCTTATTCAATTATCGATAATCCATGCACAACCCAAGAGATTTATCCTTCTTCTTAATGAAGATGATAGGTGCACCCCATGGTGATACACTAAAATGAATATTGATGTAGTGGCATTCTTGGGTATTCAACAATTCTACATGGTGGTGTGTTGAAGTGGTTTTGCATTGCTCAATTGCAGCTTTGACCAAGGATCTCGATCATTGAAGAGGCTCAGTCACTAAAGGAACTTGATAAAACTTGTACTACTTGGTGAACCATGTACTCAGCGATGCTTGTGGTGCTTGGTCAATGTGCTTTCTTAGTGATGCCTGGCATGCTTGGTTATTTTACTAGTGCTTGTTAGTTCTATTTTACCTACTAGAGTTCTTGGAGGTTTGGTTAGCTGACTTGGTATTTAATATTGGTAGTTTGTATTGTATTCTCCTATGTGGATCAAGAGGTTGACATGGAGAATTAATTGTTTGTAAGCCTATTTTTGAGCCGAGTGTTGTTGCATTTAATATTTGTTTGTAGTAGAAGCCTACATGGCTTAGGAGTTGATTGTTTCTTCCAACCAACTTGTGTTTGAGGAAATGTATTTAAGGATTGTTTGGGTAGATGTTTAGGGAATTGTTGCCATTATTTTCACTCTTTTGGAGGCCTAGTTACTAAATGAAGCTACAGTACCCTAGTTTGTGTTATTAGTGGTCTTGCTTAATATTTGTGTTCATTTCATTGCAAAGTACATGAAAGGGAAAGGAAATGAACTGTATCTAAGATTACATATGCATATATCAATGTTAAGTGTGCTGCACAAAAGGGAAAGAATTGAAAAGAACATTTATCCAGGCTCACATAGGCCATGAGCATAGCCATTGCTAGAATTGGATGAATGAGTGTAGATATACATGAAGTAATGCAGAATGAAATACAGGGGTACCAGACATTTCTTGGGGATGATGTCTAGATCTGATTCTATCTAGAGAGCTCCTGTGATCCTGAACCTATAGATAAGAGAAGAGAAGTGGGTTAGGTCCAATGGATCTAAGCAATGCCTAGTATCATAGTACTTTCACAAAAGAATACATGCACCTAGTCATACATAATCAATCTAATCTTAGATGGGTCAACAAAAATCCCATCTCTTGATATCACATGGCCAAGATAATGAATCTCTGATCTGAAAAAGGCACACTTCAACAAGCTTCCAAACAAGTGATTATCCCTCAAGAACTTCAAAACTTGTGTCAAATTATCATCATGCTCATGCTCATCTCATGAGTAGATCAAAATATCATCCAAAAACACCACCAAAAATCTTTCTAATAATGAGTGGAATACTTCATTCATGAGGCTCATGAACATAGCTGGAGCATTCCTGAGTCCAAAAGGAACCACGATGAACTCATAATGGCCATAGCATGTATGGAATGAGGTCTTATGGATATCACTCTCCACAATCCTCAACTGATAGTACCTTGACTTCAAGTCAATCTTAGAGAAAACACGGGCACCCTAAAGCTGATGAAACAAATCATCTATCCTACAAAGTGGATACTAATTCTTAATGGTCATCTTATTCAATTGTCAGTAATCCATGCACAACCCAAGAGATTTATCCTTCTTCTTAATGAAGATGAAAGGTGCAACCCATGGTGATACACTAAAATGAATATTGATGCAGTGGCATTCTTGGGTATTCAAAAATTTTGGATGGTGGTGTGTTGAAGTGGTTTTGTGTTGCTCAGTTGTAGCTTTGACCAAGGATCTCGGTATTGAAGAGGCTCAGTCATTAAAGGAACTCGGTAAAACCTGTACTACTCAGTGAACCATGTACTTAGTGATACTTGTGGTGCTCGGTCGATGTGCTTGCTCAATGATGCCTGGCATGCTTGGTTGTTTTACTAGTGCTTGTTAGTTCTATTTTACCGATTGGAGTTCTTGGAGGTTTGGTTGGCTGACTTGGTATTTAATATTGGTAGCTTGTGTTGTATTCTCCTATGTGGATCTATAGGCCGACATAGAGAATTAATTTTTTGTAATCTTATTTGTGAGCCGAGTGTTGTTGCATTTAATATTTGTTTGTAGTAGAAGCCTACATGGCTTAGGAGTTGAATGTTTCTTCCAACCAACTTGTGGTTGAGGAAATGTATTTAAGGAGTGTTTGGGTAGATGTTTAGGGATTTGTTGCCATTATTTTCACTCTTTTGGAGGCCTAGTTACTAAATGAAGCTATAGTACCCTAGTTTGTCTTATTAGTGGTCTTACTTAATATTTGTGTTCATTTCATTGCAAAGTACATGAAAGGGAAAGGAAATGAACTACATCTAATATTACATATGCATATATCAATGTTAAATGTGCTGTAGAAAAGGGAAAGAACTAAAAAGAACATTTATCCAGGCTCACACAAGCCATGAGCATAGCCATTGCTAGAATTGGATGAATGAGTGTAGATATACATGAAGTAATGTAGAATGAAATATAGGGGTACCAAACATTGCCTGGTGATGATGTCTAGATCTAATCCTATCCGGAGAGCTCTTGTGATCCTGAACCTATAGATAAGAGAAGAGAAGTGGGTTAGATCCAATGGATCTAAGAAATGCCTAGTATCATAGTACTTGCACAAAAGTATACATGCACCCAGTCATACACCTCTGGGAAGGGCTATGCTTAGGGCATGTGCATAAAAGCCTCTAGAAATAAAATAGATACCATTGTTTTCACTAATGTGTTTGTTCCATTTGCAGATGAATGACCTTGACCTATGATGTAGTCAATGCCAAAAAAACCTCATTTCCTTGGTAGTGGCTGCATCACAGGCCAAGAACACCCATGATCAATAGGGAAATAGCTAGAGGATGTAGTATTAGTAGGACACTCAAGAACCATTAATCCATATCAAGTGAAGCATGGTTGAAGCACTGGAAATAGAGCACTGGTAGATTCAAAGGGTATACATCATCAGCATGATAGAGAACATGATAATGTCATCAATTGTACATTCAATGAATGGGCATGAAAATGGGCATTGTAAGGTTCATATAATAGCAGGTGACGAGGTGATACTTCCAAGAACAAGTCACCATGAATCAAGCTAATAAAAGGTCATAAGCCAGCAGGCTCAGCTCCAAGTTCAAATAACAGGTTCAATAGAAATGATCCAATAATTTGGGCTTTCAGCCTATGGAAGAAGCTAGTCAAGCATGGAGAAGTAATAGATGGTAGCATGAAGATATCAAATGAGGTTATCAATGGTATAGCCACAATGCAATAATAAGAATGCAATCATCATATTGTAACAACATTACTATATCAACAACAAGCATGGAGCTATTAGATGGCACCACAATGAGCTATGTATGAAAAAACTATGAGTATCATGCCATGATAGGTGAACAATACAATGAACATTAACAACATAAGGATGAGCATGAGCTATTCCTTAACAAGCCTTTCAAAGAAAATAGTAAAATATAAAGGCATGTCAACAATAGATCACACTTTTTTTTAATGATGCCATTCATCAAGCATGAAGGGTAAACACCAGAAAAATATGATGCCTAGCTTGCAGGCCTTCAACAGTAGATGACAGAGATTGTTTATGGGCTAACACTTATCTACTAGAGCACCCATCAAAATTCAAAGGGGCATTCGACAACAATGACATGGCACATCTCATTTCCCCAAGAGTTGGTGATAGTGAGCTATGGAAATGGTTACAAGCTATACAATGAGAAATCACTTGTCAGATATAGTAGTGAACCCTCAAATGGTCATGCCCTCATTCAACATGGACATCAACAAGCCACAAAAGTTCATGGGCTATGTATAAATATAGGAAGAGCAGTGAGAAAATAGCAATGGCTACAACACAACACATCCATTTTACACAGGCCAATGTGAATAGAGATAACAAGCTCAAGCCCTCAACTCAACAACAAATTTAATATGCCATGAACATTGAAAATGTAGCATGGGAAAACCTTAACAATCGGAGGGTACAATCAATGCATGGGAGATATTGATGCCAGAGAAATAGTAAGCCCAAGTATTGAAATGAAATGTATGTAAAAAAAAACCTAGGTCAGTAGGCTATGCAAACCTGAGCTTATCCAAAGCAAAGAGAGCTGCATTAGTGCCATGCCAAGCTCACAGGTTATCAACACATGGAGCAGGCCCTAACTTGTAGGCATTATGAGATTACAAACAGGCATTAATGTTATGTAGTAACAAAGAATAATGCAGCTATAATAGGGCTCTGAACAAGATTGCATTAATATGAGATGCTACAAAGATTCACGGGCTGTACAAAAGAAAAAAAAAAGTATAATGGCATGATATATAAACAAAAGTGCTAATGGCCTAGCTTGCAGGCTATGTAGAGGTGTAAATACCAACATTGAACATGCCAAATATGTCGGTTCATGAACCATAAATAATAGTAAGCATCAATGAAATATGTCACAAAAGTAACTATAGACAAAAAAAATAGAGAGCTCAAACCCTTGGACAAGGTAAGCAATGTTGACGCCCCAACTAGCTCATAGAACATCAATGGTCCAGCAGCTAGCCACGAGCAATGGACATGTATTAAAAACTAGTAAATAGCATCATGTGCCTCCGAGAATGCAAGGAGAATGGTGATAGTAGAAAAAAATAGTCAACACAAATGAACAACAAATTCAAAATGTGAACACACAAATGTAGAGCATGATGCCCTAAATCCAAATGCAATGCATATAATATGGTTTTAGTAATAGTAAGGAAGTATATACGCCCATAAATACAAAGGCTAGGCTCACAAACACCATGAATTTGAAGCAGTGAATTTGAAGAAAGAATGCCCTATCTCACGAGCCTTGAGCATCATCATAAATCATGCAAAGGCAGTGCATTCAAAATATAGAGTCAATTGAAACAAATACCAATATGCTTACCTCAAAAACCATATTGCTATGTTAGAGGGCTTTCGAAGATTGCAAGTTTCTAAATCCAGAAGGCCAAGGCCGAGATCAAGTTAGAAACTTGCCAAGTGCTGAGATGGAAAATCCACAATGCTAGCGGGAGGGTTTTTGATAAAATGAGCAATTTAATTAATTCTCCCCTTTTAGGGTTGAGGTTCTTTTAATCATTTTTACATCTTTGCTATGTATTGTATTTATAAGCATGGTTTTATTTATTACGGGTTATTAAGTGTACTCTCCCCTTAATTGGGTTGAGAGTCATTTTTTAATCGAGAATAAAAGGCTTAATCATGTTTATTTTATTAGATGGATTTTATTTAAACATGTGAATATTTTGAATACATTCACCCAATCTAAATTAATTCAATTTGGTTGAAGGACTATTCACAAATATATCTTTTGAAATCCACATGGGGGTTAATTTTCACATGTAAAAAGTCATTGCAAAAGTCTTTATTGTAAATTATGACAATGGTGTTTTATAAACCATCATCAGAATGTTATTTATGGTGCATTTCTTAGTGGGTAGGGTCATTTCTTTGACCATCTATTTTAGGCATCCCACTTTTTCCGCTACCCCTAAAAACTTAGGAATTGGGCATCCAAGTTAAGGAGGCATTCATGGGCCTATTTGCGAGTGATTTCCATTTTTAGGAGATGGGGAATTTCATGCAAATTCCTAGGGTTTTCCTTTTATACCTCTTGTTAGGAATGAATGCTAAATGTTTGGCAGCCATTCTATAGCAGTTGTTGTTGTATTCATGACTATGATTGTCATTGATGTCAACATAGTGATTTACCGAAGACTTGCAGAGAAGCAGACAGAGTTTGGATTAGCGCACGTGGGTTATTGTAGTTGGAGATATGTGATGTTGAGGTTATACTCTTTGATATTTTATATGTATATGGTTAAGAGTGCAAACAATAACTCATTTATTCATGGAAGTTATGATCATTTTGGTGGAAGAAGTATTCAGGCAGTGTTCCTGAGTAGCGGTTTATGGAAATCAGATGATACCTACTAATCGGGATGGAATCTGGTTTTTCATAGTTAAAGGGAAGTTTAAGACACATTGATAGTGACATGGATGATAGCACAAACTTTGAGGTCACACGAGTGAAGATTTATTGTATTTGGAAGCTGACAGTTTCATGTAATTTTGGTGTAGCATGTGGAAACTTTTATTTTGTAATTGTATGCCAGCTCATTTGTAATTCTTTGAGTATGGTATAAAGGAAGGAATTTATTTACTTGTTGTAAGGAATTAGTAATATGAAAGTGTGTAATTATGATATGGTAGCAGTGGTTATGATGTTGTATGCGTGAAGTGAAGAAAAGAGCTAAGTATGAAAGCAAATTTGTGAAGGAAGACATGCAAAGTACAAAGATCTAAAATTGAGATCTGATGTAACAATGAGTGTAGTTTGGCATAGTCAGAGAAGAGGTAAAATATTATTCTATTGAGTAATGCAAAGATTATTTGGATAGTGTGTTCAGTGATCTTACCCTAAAGCTATTTGGGCAGTGGGTCCTTCTGTCTTCCATAACTCTTAACAGGGTTAGAATCTTTTAATAGGGATTCAAAATGTCCTAACAGAGATTCATATGTACTAAATGTATTTCATAAGACTCCTAACATAGTCCATCCTTTCACAAGGAATATTCATATTAGTGCATCTTTTGTGGGTATCATTCCCAACGGGGTTTACTCTTTGATCAAGAGGTTCCCTAGTAAACATATATTGTGTCATTGTGTTATTGTGTATGAATATCTTTCTATGGTTGGTAATTATATTTCTTATATGGTTTAATGCTATTGAAGATGATAACAGTTATAATTATCTGATAATTGATTCACCCCCCCATCCTCTTAGTTATCTTGGTGGAATTTACTTTCTAACAATTGGTATTAGAGTGGCAGGTCCTTGAAAAAGAAGTTTAACAGCTTAAGTAGATCCATGGTGAATTTTAGGAAAGAAAGCCCTAAGTTTGATGGAGTAAATTTTGACAGATGGAAAAAAAAGATGAAGACACACCTACTATGTTTAGGACTAGGTTTTTAGTTGATTACAAAGAATGATAAGACTATCATTGAAGAAGAAAATCTTGAAACATGTACTATGGATGAGAGAGATCTATTCATGTGTAACATACTTGCAAGAGAAGCACTTTTGATAGCACTTTCAGAGAATGAGTACAGTTAGGTAAAATGTTTTAAAAAATATCATGAAATTTTGAAATATTTACACTCTAATTTTGAAGGTGATGAACATGCAAAAAGAGTTAGATTACATAATTGGATATGTGCATTTGAAGATATAAGAATGCTAGAAGATGAATCTATTAGAAGTTATATTGGTAGAATGTCAGAAATTATTATAGGTATAAAATCTTATGGAGGAACAAAGACAAAGAATGAAGTGATATGGAAAATTCTAAGGACATTGACTCCTATATTTAAGTAGACAACACAGATGATTGAACAAGTCATACCTTGTACAACAAACTTTACAACAGAGACTCTTCTTGGAAAATTGGAAGCAGCAGAAATGAACCTGAGATTATCAGGAGACTTACCTAGAATGGAGATAGCATTTAGTGCTCTTAGTGTTTGACCTACTTTGTCAAGAAACATCAGTGTGAGCAGATATTAGCTGGCAACAATAGATCTAGAAATGAAGAAGATAAGAAGATTGAAGAAGGTATTGCCTTGCTTGTGAAAAGAGAAACAGATGGTAAGAAAATATTTAAATGTTGGAATTGTCAAGAATATGGTCATTTTGCATCTAAATGTCCTAAGAGAGTTAAAAAGTACAGAAGCAATTTCAAACCTAGAAGATCTAAGGAATATTATTATGCTAATGATGAAGATCTTAAAGCTAGTATAGAAATAACTTTAAGTGAAAGTGATACTGAAAATAATGATGACATAGGATTTGTAGCAATTAAAGAAGAGAATCCTGAAACTAATGTTAAGGAAGAAAAAGCCTTAGTTTCTCAAGTTGAAAAGAAAGCTGATTGGATTATAGATAGTGGTTGTTCACATCATATGATTGGAGACATGAAAAAGTTCATAAAGTTGAATGAATATGATGGAGGATTTGTTAGAGTTGGAAATGATGCACCTTGTTTGATTAAAGGTATATGATCTATTACTCTTGATGGAAAGACTAATATTGATGATTTTTATTTTGTGGATGGATTGAACTATAATCTTTTGAGTGTCAGATAGTTAGTTGATAAGGGATATCAAGTTTGGTTTACTGAGAAAACTTGTGTGATAAAGGATAAAGATGGAAATCTGATTGGAACTGGATCTAGAACCAGAGGTAGTGTATTTATGTTGAATCCTACTGAGATGACATGTTTGATTACGAAGATTGATGACAGTTGGTTATGGCATAGAAGGTTTTCTCATATAAACTTTAATAACATTGTGAAGGTAAGTACTACACTTGCAGTAAGAGATTTACCTAAAATTATGAAGCCTACTAACATGATTTGCACAGAATGTGTAATGGCTAAATAGAAGAGAAGTTCTTTTCATAATAAGAAGTTTACATCTACAGAGAAACTGGAGATTGTTCATATAGACTTGAGCAGTCCTACTAGGACTAGAGGATTCTATGGAGAAAGTTATTTTATGATTCTTGTTGATGATTTTACAAGAATGATGTGGATTGCATTTCTTAAAGAAAAATATGAAGCATTTGATAAGTTTAAGATTGTTAAGAATAAATTTGAGAATGAATTTGGAATGAAGATTAAATGTTTGAGATCTGATAGAGGTGGAGAATTTACTTCTAGAGAGTTTAATGCCTTTTGTGAAGAAAATGGCATTAAGAGACAGTATTCAGCCCCTACAACACCTGAACAAAATGGCATTGCAGAAAGAATAAATAGATCAATGATTGAAGTAGCAAGAGCTATGTTGTTTGAAAATGATTTGGTAAAGATATTCTGGAGAGAAGCAGTGAACATAGCAATGTATACAATGAACATAGTACAAATGAGAGAAGACACATATAAGACACCTTATGAATTATGGTTTGGACATGCACCCTAAGTTAAGTATTTTAGAATTTTTGGAAGAAAATGTTATATAAAGAGAGATGATGATAATGGAAAGTTTGATCCTAGAATTGATGATGGTATATTTCTTAGATATTCTTTGAAAAGAAAAGCATATAGATATTTCAATAAAAGAACTAAGACTATTGTTGAAAGTGCAAATGTTAAAGTTGATGAAAAGTTCAAAATTCATGAAAGAATGCTTGATTATGAATCTAATGAAGAAGCTCATCCTAAACCTAACACTGGATCTACTGAATTGTTTTATGAAACTAACAGTGATTTCTTAAATGAAAGCCATAGTGAAGTTATTGAAGAACCTACATATGAAGATAAATATGAGATAGTAACACCTAGCAAGAGTTTGTTAAGGAATCATCCTTTTGTTAAACTCTATTAAGCATTTAAGGTTGTCATTAGTATCAAAGGATAGTAAAAAGGTCGGTCGGTTACTTATATTGAGTTGGTCAGTAACGAGAAGTAAGATAGAGTAGTTGGTAAAGCCTTTACATCGAGCATCACATAGTTCACTAAGCACCAATGACACTGATACCGATGATCAGTAAACACTGAGCATCATAGCATACACCAACCAGATTATCTAGTGTTTATCGATGATCATAGAAAATGGCATAGTAATCTGAAATGGCACATTCTTCTATGCAAAGGTTACAATAGATCATAAAATTGTTTACCAAGATCGAGGAGAATTTATTGTAAAATATACTCATTAAATGTAATGTCTATCTTATTGTAATAGTTGATCTAGGTTATTTTGCATCGTAGATCTTAGGTTATGATTATTTTTTGCTAAGGTGGAAAAAATAGAACACTATATATTTTGTATGTTCACACCATTTTATGAGGTTGGTGAACTAATATATATGAATCACGGAACACTTGAAGAAATTGCCTAACTTCAAGACAATCAGTTAACCGAGCAGAATAGAGTACAAAGGATATCAGATTGAGCAGAATCAGAGAAGGCTACTAAGAAGAATAGAGTAGAGAACCATCATAGAAAAGGTGATATTTGATGAGCACTTATAGATTTGTTTCAGATAATTGAGTTGTCAACTAGCAGATAATTGCCTATTAGTTTCTAACAATTATGATAGAGATTTTGATAAATCTCTTAACAAAGTAGACTTAACAGTCTTATGTAAATCTCTTAACCACGTACACACTTCATTAGTGTTGTTTAAATCCTATAACTAGGTAGATCTAGCTGATCTAACATGTTACTCCTAACAGGGTAAGATCACCAGAAGTGATCAAAACTTGTAGCCTTAATAGGCAAACCTTTTCTATTTGCAGTAGTGAAGAATTTGTAGGTGTCATCCCCACCGCAGTTTTTACCTTCTAACAAGGGTTTCTGCATTACCAAAATACTTGTGTTATGTGATTGTCATATTGATTTCATGTTGTTTACTTTCTTAAGTTAACTAGATGATTGATTTACACAATTATATTCAAGTTATTTTGATAGGTTATCACAAGTATTCAGTTATAGATCTGAAAGGTTTTTGAAGTAAAGTTTTGAAGGCATTAATTCACCCCTCCCCTCTCAGTACCTATCTCTCCTAATTCCAACAATTGGTATCAGATCTTAGTTCTCTTGTTGAATAGTATAACCACTGAAGGGTAAAGATCTAAGTCATGGAGAGATACAAGCTTGACAAGACTATTGAAAATTAGAAGATACAAATACAAATGTTTGTGGAATAGTATAAACAAGCCAAGGAAGAACTGAGGAAATTAGTGGTTGAAAGGAAGAACCTTTCAATTCAGATGAATGAAATCAGTTATCATGAAGAACCTATTGATGAAATATTTGATCATATTGGATCAAGCTCTGGAAGCATCTCTAATAGATCCGAAAGCATAATCTCTGATTTATCTGAAAAGAATTAGCATCTATCTGAGAAAGTGAAAGCACTTAATTTAATCGATCATGAATCTCAAATGGTGAGAATGGTGGAAATCATGAACAATACTAGACAAGCTGAACAAGATCAGAATCTGGCTATTGAAGACCGAAGACCGATGACTGAAAACCTTCAAGAAAAAGAAAGTGAAATATAGAGACTCACTGATCGTCACTTCCAAGTATCAAATTGGATGATGATAGTTAATCAAGAAATGAACCGAGTAAATGGAGACTTATCAAGAAGACTTGAAGATGTTGCAATACTTAGAGAAGATAATGAAAAATTGAGGAATGAAATAAAGACACAAAAGAAACATAATGAAATGATGAAGATAGCTGAGGATAGTTCTAAAATGATTGATGATTTCCTGACTAATCAGAGGAGATTCAGAAGAAGAACCGGTATAGGCTACACCAGTGAAGGAGAATCATCACAACAAGTTGAAAAAGTCAACAAGAATCAAAGTCATAAATCTAAAGTGTTGACATGTTATCACTGTGGAAAACCAGGACATACATCTAATGTGTGTAGAAGCAAAGCATAAGGTAAACCTCTTGTCATTCCTAAATTCAATGGATATTGTTATTACTGTGGTAAGTTTGGACATCTAGCTTATGAATGAAGAGCTAAGAAGAATGACATTGCTAATAATACTACTGAGGAGAAAATATGTTATACTTGTAATAAGCATGGACACACTGCAAGGTGAAAATGAAACAAGTCTGGACACCTAAAGAGAAGCTACAACAAAAGCCATATCAACCAAAAAGAAAAGGTAACTCATATGTTTGGGATTATAATACATGGACTAACTATACTATATGTGGTCGATATGGACATATTGCAGAAAATTGTTACAGAAAGAGTTGAATTGGACAATCAAGAAACTGAACAAATGGAAGAATGGCATGTATGCACTGTCACAAGGTCAGTCATGTAAGCAAGAACTGTAGAGACCAAGTACCTGATGAAAACCATATATTTGAGAGTGGATATAACATTGCAAAAATTATGAAGTTAAGGAACACAATGTGGAAGAAGGCATCTAATGAGAATGCTGAGTCAAGTAAAATTGTTGGTGAAACCTCATCCACTGGATTGGGTGACATCGGTATCTCCACTTGAGATGACAAAGGTATGTATGGAACTAACATTTTAAATAATCACATTTTACATACAGTTCCTTATATATGATGTACAAATACCAAATCTACATGAATAAAGATGCACTATGGTTTATGTGTTATAAGTTTACAAATGTCACATAGTCGGTAAAAGAAGAAACATGAGTTGGTTACCCGTTGGTAATCACTATACAAGGTTAACCAACAATAGTGCAAAATGATGAAGAAATTCTATGTTAACTGAGAAAAATAAATTGTAGACATTATCGAGCTAATGACTATTTTGTATCAGAAGTTAGGTCACGCATTTAATGCACCAAAGTTTGAGAAAAAATATCAAAAAACCTATAAATATGTAGAAATAGAGTTCATCGTTACATTGTGATTTAGAAGAATAGAGATCTTACACAGAAGAATTTGAGCTAAAGATTTTTAGAAAAGATTCAAAGCTACTGTAGATTGAACTGATGACAATTCTTTGATGATATCAAGTAAGTTCATCTACCTACTGAACACTGGTTATCTATTGCTTGCGGAAACCCTAGAAACAATTTATGGCATCAACATCGACTGCAAGTAAATCACAAAACATTGAGGAGGAAGTAGAATTAATTGTAAGGGCACATTTCATCAATGAGAAATTCAAACCTCATCCCAAGGTCATAGCACAAACAGATGATATGGGTGCATTTTCTAGTATTCCAGATAGGGTTTTGTTAACAAAAGACATTAGGGCCTATATTCACTGCAAAATCAGTGAAGTATGTGATTTTGAGACCATTGCTACTTATCAACAAGTCTATGGACTGGATGGAAAGATTAAATCTGAATACAAGAAGATTGAGGAGTCAGGGTTACGGTGTTTTACATACTTCCTGCAATCCTTCCAAACTGACTGGATAAGAATCGTTCTAAGAAAATTTCATGATGGAAAATTCTGGTTAGATAAACTTGTTGAGGTCACAAAGAAGATTATCAGTAGGGTTACTGGGTACCCTACAATTGACAAAGCCAAAGCCTTTCAAAGTTTTTCTTGTCCTGACATTGAAAAGAACACTAGAGCTTAATGGGACGGTAGGGCACTGAAAATATCAACTATCAAAGATCCAGCGGTAAAATTCATAGCTCATGTCATTGGGTACAAGATATTTCAATCTAGAGAACCAAATAGTGTACCTTGTAGTGCCGTGGACATGGCATATAAAATTGTGAAGAAAGATCATGAGGTAGATCTTTCCGAATTGCTACTACACCAACTGCATGATAATATGAAGAGATAAAAAGCAAAGAACTCCAATACATGTAAGTATGGATCATTGCTTGTCTATACATTTTACTTTCTGCAAAAATATGTACCAGGTATCGATAAAGTAAACTGGCAATTGGACAAACTGATAACTACACAAATCAGTGAAATGATGAAAAGTCTAAGAGACAATTTGAATAAGGAATTCAATGCATATTTCAAAGAATTTCAGGCAAAAATGCAACAAAGGAGTAGAATTCCAAGAGAATTAGTAAGTAAATTTGAAGATGACATATGTTTTGTAGTCAGCACAGACCACTCAATGATAAAGGCAGCAGAACTGAGAACAAAATGGTTAGCACTGATGGGATATGAAATGAATCATGATTTCTCTTTGAAAAATATTAATGCATTACTGGCATTACCAATAGACATCATTGCCAGTAGGTTTGGCGTATATGAGGAAGCTAAGTCTCGAATCACAACAGACATAGAGATTGAAAAAATGTCTAGAAGAGCAAAGAAAATGAGAAAAGATCTCATAGAAAAATATGGAAATGCATCTGACTCACCTAAGGAGTCACCGGTTAAAGAAACAACCCAAGGTCAGTTACAGTTGGCTAACAAGCCCTATGATAGCGAGGAGACCGAGGCAAACAAAGAAAAGGATCACACACCGGTTCCTCCCACCAATGATGATTAGGAAATGCAGCTACTAGAACTTGAAGGAATGAAGACACGTTTGTCAACTGCTACATAATCTACCAAGAAAGTAGAAGCAGTAAAAGTAGCAAAAAGAAGAGTAGCTACATCGACACAAAAATATGCTAAGAGAAAGACCAAGAAAGTAGCTAAGACACCAAAGAAAAAAGAGGAAATACATAAGAAGTAAATAAGATATAGAGGAGACTGACACCAAAGATGATCTTGATCAATTCAAGTTAGTTCATAATAGGGAAAGTACAATAGAAGAAATAATTGAAGATATAATTGAGAATGGAAATCTTATAGATCCCGACATAGAAAAATTTGAGAAAATGTCAATTGAGGACAAGACAAAGCTGGAACATGCTATCATCTAGATGATGATCAAATTCAAGAGAGTACCAATGGAATTCGCATGTCAATTGCTGAAGGAAATTGATGACAAAATAAGTGAGAGATGGGCTATTGTACTAGATATAGAGAAAAGGAAAAGAGAAAGATCACTAAGTCGTCCAGCCTCACACTTTAGCTATGTTGTTGTAAGTGAATACATGACAAAGTATCAGGCTAGATTTCTATTCAAGAATAGAGCTATGCAGATAATGGATGAGAATGTGGATGATATGCATATCATATGTGATTCTTTATGGACATCAATTTTGAAAGCAGAAGAGAAAGCTGAACAGGAAGCATTCCTGAAACTGTCTAAGAAGAGACACAGTTCAAAAGGTAAAGGTATTTTTATTGATGATAACAAAGGAAAGAAAATAGAGGACATCGATATATCAGTTACCGAGGTAATTGATATCACTGAATAAAAGGATGAAATCAAAATTTCACAGGATGCACTGGATCAAGTTAAGATCCACTTGCAGAAGAAAATCGATGATGATGCACTCATTGAGGACATCACTAATGGTGATCTTGATGATGAGGATGACAAAGATGTGACAATTGCACCAAACAAAGATGAAGCATTAGACACTAATAGTGTGTTCACATCTCTACCAAGTGAACTACCTATACTTTTAGAGGCAGTTGAAATAATTTCACAAGCACAACCCGATGCTTCTCATCCTGAGAAAACTAAAGATACAATAGGGATACAAGCACCTGAGAAACTTGTAGATACAAATGAGCCTAAAAAAATAGAGGCACGGTCTATAGAAACAAAGGAACCAAAAGAGACTAAGTCAAATGAGGTGAACCCACCTAACACTACAATCGAGACTCCCACACCATCTACCAAGGAGTAGAAGAAGGATGATACGATGTCAATTGGGAAAGATACTCTGAAAAGTGAAGAAAAGCCTATTGTCATAAGTGAGAAGAAGTCACCTCTTGCACCAAAGAAGAAGAAGAAAGCAAAAGGGCTGGTCACCATTGATGAAGTTATCATTATACTAGAATGTGACTCGAGAACCCTAATCCCCGAGGAACTAAGTAGATATGGGGAGTTATGTTCAAGGAAAGTGGCACAAGAGAAGTTAAGGAAAGAACACAAATGCAAAGAAGTGTTAAATGATGTGAGGGATATTCTACAATAGATAGTACCAGAGACAAATATTGATGAGAATACTCCCATCTTAGATCAACTTGCTACACTCGCCGACAAAATCAATGCCCCTGATACAGATGCAGACAAAAGAATAGAAGAATGGGTAGAACCAAAGATTTAGAACAAATTGGCAGAAAGGATTAGTACAAAAGTGGCAATGAACAAGGTAAAATTATCTAAGGTCATTACCAAGGTAAAATCTCTTACCTAGTTAATTTGCCAATTTCTAATCAAGCTTTGTACTTCAGACACCTTCACTGTAGAAATCAGTGAAAAGATAAAAGGTTTAGAAGTAGAGATATAGTTGAGTACACAAGTAGCTATCACCGAGCCAACTGCTTTCTTAAAGCATATTCACCGAGTTTAGGAACTCCAGCGGCTGATAGCAGATTTAAGGAAACAAGAAGCACATATCACTGATTAGGTTACAGAATTGCAAAAATAACTCATCCCTTTCCTAAAAATTTTTGAAGCACACATTGTCAAAGTTGAACAACTTTTAGCAACACTAGAGATTTTGGTGTTGGATAATATCTTTGACATGCATGCACAAGTCGATCTTGAGCATATTGCTCTCTCCAACTTGAAAGAGGAATGGGACAACCTCTTGGAGTCTGTAAAGAAAACCCATACAAACATTTTTGATAAGATGTAAGTATACATTATATATATGTGTGTATATATATATATATATATATATATATATATTTGTATTTGGCATTATTATCAAAAAGTTTGAAACCATGTATATGCCAAATAAGCTATCGGGAGCATGCACCGAGGGGGAGTACTTTGTACTTAGAATTGTACTTAGAAACTTTTGTGGATATGTATATGCCGGAGACATAAGGAATATATAGAAACATTTTTTCTATATACATTCAAAGTTTTGATACTAATGCCTAAGGGGGAGATTGTTAATCTCGATTGAGAATTTAAGGTTATCATTAGTATCAAAGGATAGTAAATAGGTCGGTCGGTTACTTATATTGAGTTGGTCAGTAACCAGAAGTAATACAGAGCAATCGGTAAAGCCTTTACACTGAGCATCACATAGTTCACCGAGCACCAGTGACACTAACACCGACGATCAGTAAACACTGACCATCATAGTATACACTGAGTAGATTATACAATGTTTATTGATGATCACAGAAAATGGCATAGTAATCTGAAATGGCACATTCTTGTATGCAAATAGTTACAACAGATTGTAAAATGGTTTACCAAGATCAAGGAGCATTTATTGTAAAAGCTACTCATTAAATGTAATGTTTATCTTATTGTAATAGTTGATCTAGGTTATTTTGCACCGTAGATCTTAGGTTATGATTATTTTTTGTAACCTAATTTTTTGCTAAGGTGGCAAAAATAGAACACTATATATTTTGTATGTTTGCACCATTTTATGAGGTTGGTGAACTAATATATATGAATCACGGAGCACTTGAAGAAATTGCCTAACTTCAAAACAATCAGTTAACCGAGTAGAATAGAGTACAGAGGATATCAGATTGAGCAGAATCAAAGAAGGCTACCAAGTAGAACATAGTAGAGAACCATCAAAGAAAAGGTGATATTTGGTGAGCACTTATAGATATATTTCAGACAATTGAGTTGTCAACTAGAAAATAATTGCCTATTACTTTCTGACAATTGTGATAGAGTTTTTGATAAATCTCTTAATAGAGTAGACTTAACAGTCTTATGTAAATCTCTTAACCGAGTACACACTTCATTAGTGTTGTTTAAATCCTATAACTAGGTAGATCTAGCTGATCTAACATGTTACTCCTAACAGGGTAAGATCACCAGAAGTGATCAAAACTTGTAGCCTTAACAGGAAAACCTTTTCTATCTGTAGTAGTGAAGAATTTGTGGGTGTCATCCCCACCGTAGTTTTTACCTTCTAATAAGGATTTCTACGTTACCAAAATACTTGTGTTATGTGATTTTCATATTGATTTCATGTTGTTTACTAACTTAAGTTAACTAGATGATTGATTTACACAATTATATTCAAGTTATTTTGATCGGTTATCACAAGTATTCAGTTATAGATCTGAAAGGTTTTGTAAGTAAAGTTTTGAAGGCACTAATTCACCCCTCCCCTCTCAGTACCTATCTCTCCTAATTCCAACACCTTTTGAACAGATTGTTGGGAGCATCAAAAGAGGAGTTCTCACTCGAAATAAGGCACAAGAACAATTATGTTTGATTTCTCAAATTGAACCTAAGATTACTAATGAAGCTTGTGAAGATGAAAGTTGGACTAATGATATGAAAGAAGAACTAGATCAGATTAAAAAGAACAGGACATGGGAATTAGTCCCTAGACCTAAGGACAAAAATGTTATTAGAACTAAATGGTATTCAGAAACAAGATGAATGAACAAGGAGAAGTAGTAAGAAAAAAAGCAAGATTGGTATGTAAGGGTTACTCATAGTAAGAAGGAATTGACTATGAAGAAACCTTTGCACCTGTTGCAAGAATTGAAGCAGTAAGAATGTTTTTAGCTTATAAAGCTTACAAGAAATTCAAAGTGTATCAGATGGATGTGAAGCATTTCTGAATGGAGAATTGGAAGAAGTCTACATTAAGCAACCTGAAGGTTTTCCTTTAACTCAAGAAGGAGACATGGTATGTAGATTGAAGAAAGCTTTATATGGACTTAAAAAATCACCTAGAACTTGGTATGAAAGACTCAATAAGTATTTTTTAAAATTGGGATTTACAAAAGGAACATCTGATATCAATCTGTACACAAAAGAAATTGAAAATGGTTTGTTAGTTATAGTTATTTTTGTTGATGACATTATCTTTGGAGGAGAAGATGAAGCTAGCAAAAAATTTGCTGATGAAATGAAGACTGAATTTGAAATAAGTATGATTGGTGAGTTGAAATGCTTTTTGGGATTATAGATAACTCAAAACAATGATGGTATCCTTGTAAGTCAGACAAAGTACTTGAATGACTTGTTGAAAATATTTGAAATGGATAATTGTAAACTAGTTGGAACACCTATGGTGACTGGACATAAGTTATCTAGCACAGATGATACTCCTACAGTAGAATAGAAGAAATACAAATCTATGATTAGAGGATTGCAGTATTTGACTCATACAAGACCTGATATAGCACATTCAGTTAGAATTGTAGCAAGATTTCAAGCTGAACCTAGAGAATCACATTATGCAGTAGTAAAGAGGATACTGAGGAGTAGATAGTAGATATATTCACAAAGCCTTTGCCTAAGGATACATTTGAGTATCTGAGAGGTATGATTGGGGTTATGCCCCAGCCTACTTTTGAGAAGTGATGTAGTTGGTTGCATCTGTCCAGTGGTATATGAGCCTTATCTTTCTTCTGGACTAGATCTTGGTACTTCCTCTATGGGGGAGTATGTGTATCTGAGCTAAGTCATGAGGACTCTAGTAAATGTATTTTCTAAAAAGTGTCTTTTGACATTGAGTTGTTGTTGACATAGTGATGAAATTTCTATCATTGATGTCAATGGGAGGAAGTGTACATGAAAAACAATCTGAGACATCTATTGGAGAGAACTGATTAGGATAATGAAGCAAGATTTGATTGATGAAGAGGATTTGAAGAAGCAGTGTTGCAGTATTGGATTTTTGGAACATTGGATGTTTTTCATCTATGTTTCCATCAATGCCAATGGGGGAGATTATTAGGAATAAATGCTAAATGTTTGGCATCCATTCTATAGTAGTTGTTGTTGCATTCATGACTATGATTGTCATTGATGTCAACACAGTGATTTATCAAAGAATTGCAGAGAAGCAAATAGAGTTTGGATTAGCGCACGTGGGTTATTGAAATTGGAGCTATGCAATGTTGTGGTTATACTCTTTGATATGTTATATGTCTATGGTTGAGTGTAGATATTAATTCATTTATTCATGGAAGTTATGATCATTTTGGTGGAGGCAGTATTCAGGCAGTGTTCTTGAGTAGCGGTTTGTGGAAATCGGATGATATCTCCTAATTGGGATGGAATCTGGTTTTGGCAATTAAAGGGAAGTTGAAGACACATTGATAGTGATGTGGATGACATCACAAACTTCAAGGTCACACGAGTGAAGATTTATTGTATTTGGAAGTTGACAGTTTTATGTAATTTTGGTGTAGCGTGTGGAAACTCTTACTTTGTAATTGTATACTGACTCATTTGTAATTATTTGAGTATGGTATAAAGGAATGAATTTATTTCCTTGTTTTAAGGAAGTATTAATATGAAAGTGTGTAATTATGATATGGTAGCAACAGTTATGATGCTGTATGCATGAAGTGAAGAAAAGACCTAAGTATGAAATTACGTGAAGGAAGACATGTGAAGTATAGAGATCTAAAATTGAGATCTGATGTAATAGTGAGTGTGGTTTGGCACAACCAAAGAAGAGGTAACATATTATTCTATTGAGTAATGCAAAGATTATTTGGACAGTGTGTTCAATGATCTTACCCTGAAGCTGTTTGGGCAGTGGGTCCTTCTGTCTTCCATAACTCTTAACAGGGTTAGAATCTTTTAATAGGGATTCAAAATGTCCTAATAGGGATTCATATGTACTGAATGTATTTCATAAGACTCCTAACAAAGTCTATCTTTTCACAAGGAATATTAATATTAGTGCATCTTTTGTGGGCATCATTCCCACCGGGGTTTACTCTTTGATCAAGAGGTTCCCTAGTCAACATATCTTGTGTTATTGTGTTATTGTGTATGAATATCTTTCTATGGTTGGTAATTATATTTCTTATATGGTTTAATGCATTCTAAGATGATAAAAAATATAATTATCTGATAACTAATTCACCCTCCCCTCTTAGTTATCTTGGTGGAATTTACTTTCTAACACCTCTCACTTATGTGATTGAGGGAAGTTCTTCATTCTCTCTTTCTTGGAGATGAATGCTTGTAGCTCTAGAGAAGAATATTGATGTATTTGGCTCCTTTTCACATGAATATAAGTAGCATTCCTTCTTTTCCCTATTCATTTTCTAATTTTTCCATTAATATTCATGTCAAAGTTATTGTGATTCTGTTATCCTTTACTTTGCATGTTTGTTCAAGTTGAATGTTCAGGAAAGTGTTTTGAAATTGTTGTTCTAATCCGTGTACGTTTGGATTTTAAGTTGTGGAAGCTTTTTACTTCTTTTAATCCAAGTACCTCTTTATTCCAAGGATTATCAAGGAAAATAGGGTCAAGTTGTGAGTTACTATGTTATTTTAAGTTCATTGTGAGTTTTGTTTCAATCTATGGAGCTATCAAAGTTTGGTGAATCACATAGTTTAGTTTTAGTTTCATGCACTCTCTCTCCCTTTTCCTCCTCATTTAGTCAAGTTTCAAGGTGATTCAAGAGGAAGCCGACCCCTAATCTAGAGGTCTACTTTTTGATAGGTTACCCACAGCTTGAAAGTAGTCCCATGTTTTACGGGATTGCTAGGTTCACACTTAGCCATATTCGGGTGCAATCCCCGGTGACAACAGGAATCAGTGTGGGGAATAAGCTGAGAATGATAATAATTGGATCCTACATGATCCTAAAGATTAGATTGATTGTCTTATAATTGTAATAGGAGAGTGTTTCCTGACTTTCAGTCATCCATTTTTTTGACAATGTCAGAGTCAAGTCAGTTCTATTTTGTTAGTATCTAGGTCTAGCTTCTCTCTAGGATAGGAGGTCTTTGCCAGGTATCCCTGCAATTACTCCTTTTTTCAAGCCGGGTGGGTTGTGTTAAAATCTCTTCATTCTAGGTAGGTTGTAGATCCTAACCTGGCAAAGACTTGGTGCTCCAATTAATGATCTTTTTCAAGCAGGATGGTGGTGGAAATCATATGGATTCATCTGGAAACATCATGTGGCCATTCTCAGATTATGCATAGTCAGTTTTTTTTAAAGTGCTTCATGGAGTGCAATAAAAATAGTGTGCAAGATCAAGGATTCAATTCTTTGAATTCAAGGAAGTCAAAGATCGAATTGTATCTAGTCTCTTTTGAAAATGAAATAAATTGAATGGTGAAAATTTGGTCCATAATCCAGTCATCATTTGATCATCAGTCAACAAGAGTTCCCTATGATTGTAACAGAGATGTAGCATTCCAAAGATTAGAGTCTGGCATATATTATATAAATAATGATGATGAGAAAATTAAAATCTTAGCACATGACCGCATTTGAAAATCCTATGATGCTGAAGAGCTTGATCACTGTATCATATTTTACAAAGCATACAAGATAGTCTATCATATGTATTATATTCTTCTTGCCCTCGAGCATGTGTTTAATGAGTTTAATTTGTATAATGATGCAGACAAAAGATTGAGAAAGATTCGAAGAGATCAAGAAAATGATTGAAAATGGTGAATATGCAATTGGGTAAGATTTTGTTGAGTTCGGGCTTTGCCTTTTTTAGTGTAACAGAGCTGTCACATGATCGCGTGAGGTAAAAAAAAATACCATGTGATCATGTGATAATGAAGTCTACTAGGACTCACATACACCAATAGTGCAACCCGCGTACGCCAATAGTGGAGTCCATGTGTACCAATGATGAAGTGGTCGCATGATCACAAGAATTAAACAAATACCATGCGATCATGCGACAATGAAAAGTTATAAGTCCAAACCTGAAGTTTTGTGATAAAAGAAAAGCTGAATATTATTTAAGTGACCAAATTAACATGTGCCTTAAGTCAAAAAGGAACCCACACACATAAAATGATGGGTGGAAATACGGTGGGACAACTTCTCCATTGTGGAAAAAACATCTATATGGTGCGGTATGGTGAGACACTGCCATGTGGAAAGAGTGGTCGCATGATCGCATAAAGTAAAAAAGAGCCATGCGATCATGTGACAACATGAGTCCACTGATAGGGGTGCACAGTTGGAGGCTTTTGATTGGTTGAGAATCACCATCCGATGAGAAACTTGTCAGGTGGGACCTGAGACTTAAGGAAAATAAAGAGATTAAAAGTTGACGTAATCCAATGGAGCTTGTATTCTTGCTTGAGAAGATGATCAGAAGATAGGAATTTCAATTGTCATAAATGAGTAAGTTGAAGGTGACTAAGAACCAAGGGGAATATTGATGATAGATCTCTTGACTGAGGTCATGGGTAGGAAAAGAATGTAGAATATAATCCTAACAATGTTGTATGATGTAGCTTGCAATCCAGTAGATGCAACATGGGTTGCCACAGGTGGTGGTAGTGATAAAGCTATAAGATTGTGCCAAATATTTCTGAGACATTTAAAGAAGGTTGAATGTAGTTGTGGATCAGATTGATTGTTGTTTGAAAGATAGTTCAACTCCAAGAAGCCCAATGGATTTGACTTGACAGATGCTATTAAAGAGAAGATGAAGGACTCAAATCAAAGTGTCATAGTTATAATGTCTTTCCTTATTCCCATGTCAGTGATTGGCTTTTCAAATTCTATCATCGAGATGTTCTCTCTTTATACCTTGTCTTTTTGAATTCTGGAAGTTGAATCATTTCCAGTAAGCATTGTATGTAAACTCTATAAATACTATGAAGGACATGAATGGAAGGGGGGGGAAAACTTGCAATTGTAGCAAGAGTGATTCCATTTACTTAGCTATTTTCATGTTTGTTGTACTAGTAGTTGTCATTTTTGCATGTGAATAGATAGAATAGTTATATGTGAAGCTATAATTGCTTATTGAATTCCATTTCATGTTAGTAATTGTAGTGAAAGTAATTCTATTTACCTTTTCATGTATGATTCTTCTCCTATTCATCCTATTATTTAGATGCATCTGAATAGAAAGTACAATGATATATAGAACTGTAATTCTTACTTGAATTCCATTTCATGTTAATAGTTGTAGCATAAGAAATTCTATTTGTTGTCTATGTATGATTCTGCTTCTATTCTCATTAGTAGGATATGCATTCTTAGAATAGATAGGTTAGGTTAGAAGATAAACTTCATGACAATCTGTGATCAACATTCCATTAGGGATTATAGGTTATCCACTTTTATCCTTGCCTGAATTGTTTGTGCCTACAAACAATTTGGTTAAAACACATAAGGAATAATCTGATGATCAATAAAAAGACACATTCATTGAAGATCAAACACAATTAGGGAGTTGTACCTGTTAATTCAGAGGGCAGTGATTGTAAACATACACTGACCCATTTGTTGGTGACATCCTTTTGTTCTCTCACCTTGGGTGTTAAGAAGAGTCAGAGATAATAAATCTAACGGGAGGACAAACTGTTAACCAACAAAGAGCTAGTGGTTTTCATGCTTGGAGACAAGGGGATTGCTTGGAGGCTTGCAAGCTCAAGTTTAGATCTTCCTTAGTTTTTCCATTAGTTTCTGATGTGTTTCAGAGCTGGACTAGCTAGGAGATTTGAAAAATACTTTGTAAGTGACTATATTTTTCCCTAACTTGGAATGCCTTACAACCAGGCATGTTGAAAAAAATTCCATTTTGAAGCATTATATTCTTGTATTCATTTTTGTTGTTGTTATTACCACTGGTGTAGAATTGGACTGTCCATTCTTGGATCCTCCTTGCCTTCCCTGTGTCAGGTGGTATCAGTGCTTGAATTTCTTGAGTGTGTAAACCGATCTTTGAGTTGAGGCAGTTTGCACCAGGACCTTGGTTGGTGATTTGTTGCCTTGGGTTTTCAAAGATCTTGAAGGATGCCTCCAAGAAGATTGGAACCTAGGGAAATTGAAAATCTCTATGATGTTGTGGAATCAAAGATTCTAGAGATGGTTAAAATTGATTTCAAATCTGAGATGGAATTGAAGAAGAATGACATGATCATTGATGTCATGAGGGCTATTTCTAGTATGCCAAGGAATCTTGGTACTGAAGATGGTTATGAAGAAGCTCCTGAAGACTTTGAAGTCATTGGATCTAGTGGAGATGATGGTGAAGATAGAACTGGTTGGTTTCATAGATCTAGAGCTTGGTTAAGTACTAGTTACTAAATGGAAGTTTTTACTTTCTCTGGTACTTTGAGACCTAAGGATTTGATTGATTGGATTGGTGAGCTAGAAGATTTATTTGAGCTTGAAGAAATTGAAGATCCTCTTAGAGTAAGATTAACATAGACTAAGTTGAAATGACATGCTTCTCTTTGGTGGAAAGAATTACAAAGAGATAGAGAAGATGAAGGTCAAATGAAGATCAATCAGTGGAGGTTGATGGTGACTAAATTGAAAGCTAAGTTCATACCTACCAAATATGAGCTTCACTTGTTTAAGAAGTTGTAGAATCTAAAGAAAAAATATTTGACTATGGAAGACTATGTTAGGAATGAATGCTAAATTTTTGGCAGCCATTCTGTAGTAGTTGTTGTTGCATTCATGACTATGATTGTCATTGATGTCAACATAATGATTTACCAGAGACTTGCAGAGAAGCAGACAAAGTTTGAATTAGCGCATGTAGGTTATTTTAGTTGGAGCTATGAAATGTTGAGGATATACTCTTTGATATGTTATATGTCTATGGTTAAGAGCACATATAGTAATTCATTTATTCATGAAAGTTATGAACATTTTGGTGGAAGCAGTATTCAAGCAGTGTTCTTGAGTAGTGATTTGTGGAAATCAGATGATATCTCCTAATCGGGATGGAATTTGGTTTTGCACAATTAAAGGGAAGTTGAAGACACATTGATAGTAACATGGATGATAGCACAAACTTTGAGGTCATGTGAGTGAAGAATTATTATAGTTAGAAGCCCACAGTTTTGTGTAATTTTGATACAGCGTGTGGAAACTTTTATTTTGTAATTGTATGCCAAATCATTTGTAATTATTTGAGTGTGGTATAAAGGAAGGAATTTTTTTCCTTCTTTTTATGTAGAAGAGGATATTGTGGATAGATATGAAGTGAAGAAAAGAGCTAAATGTGAAAGTGAATTTGTGAACGAAGACATGCGAAGTACAAAGATCTAAAATTGAGATCTGGTGTAATAGCGAGTGTGGTTTGGCACAGTCAGTGAAGAGGTAACATATTATTCTATTGAGTGTTAGAAATAGGAAATACTGAGAGCGGGGGGTGAATTGGTATTTCACAAACTTTTCCTTTTGCCCACTTATGGATATAATAGATTACTTTAGTGCATACAAAGATTATCAAGCTGATCAACAAACATAGCAGTAAATAGAAAGAACTCATAACACATGATATGTTCTCGAGGAAACCCTAGCCAAGGGAAAACTCCAGTGGGGATGGTACCCACAAAGATCACTAATCAAAAGTATCTTGTTAGGGATATTGGACCTTGTTAAGAGTCAATTTACAATATACAGTAGATATGTCCTGGTTAAAGGACTTTAGGCCTTGTTAGAAGCCTTAACCCTGTTAGGAGTTAGATTACAAAACCCGATCACTAGCTGAGCTCACTGCCCAAACAGGTAATACAAAATGTTTCTAACTATAGTATGGTACTACTTACAACTTCACATCAATATCCTTTGCTGCTATCACAATATACAATTATCGCAAGTTATCCTTTTCTTTCTTTTTACACATCACATACTGTTATTATATTACATTTCAAGTATGCCTAATATATGAGTTATTAGAGCTAATAACTTTATATGGTCGGCTTCCAAAATATTTATCCAAGAGTAAAGATCTAGGATGTCATCCCTTCATAATGTTAAGTCATTATTTTGACAAGCAAAAATAATCCCTTAACTCTTTCGCTAATACTGTCTCCAAAACTATTTTGTCTACAAAAATTATCTTCAGTAAACTTTGAATAAATTCATCCGTACTACTCCAAAATTTATGTGCACTGAGATGGGGTATCCTCATACTCTATAGAAGCTTTAGTTAACTGCGCAAACAAAAATATTTCTCCACTGGACGTTGCCAACTAAATCTTCATCGGGTGCTTTGTCAGGATCACTGTATCCATACTTAGACAATTTCTTCCTTCAACTTGCCATACTTGCATTTCAGATTCTATGCTCTCAATAGAGATCATATGTTTCCATAATGACAACATCTATGCATCCACATTATCCAAATTTCCAACAATCTCCCCCTTTGTCATTGGTGGCAACATATGGGAAAATTGGCTAAGTGTGCAAACAAAACTTCAAAGTATTTACACAAAATTGTGGCCAAATGTTATATAACACATATACAATATTGTACTCCATAGAATAGCTCCCCCTATGAGTATCCTTCCTTAACATATTTTCAATTTTCTGCTATCTCTCCCCCTTTGACAACAATGACAAAGATAGGGTGTACAAAAATTTCAAAAAACAACTTGATACCTTGTTATCAGCTATTGCAAAGCCGGTAGGCTTGCAACACAGTCGCCAAACTCTAACTTCCATGATTCAAAATATTTCTCCCATATCTTCCTAATGGATTTAGCAACATTGAGTAGAGTACTCAATCCGTATGCTGCTGTCTGACAAGCTTGTAGGGAATTAAAGCTAAACTTCTAAAAATATGTCTTTGCTGAAAGACACTGCTCAATTTGGTCTTCAACAATTGAGGTCTTGATTGAGATATGCTCTCTCAAGATGTTAATCTTGATCATCTTTCTATTCTTCTCCTCTGCTAACATTCTGATTTCATCATTTAACTTCCTTATGTTCTTCTCTACAGAACTTATCTTTACATTTGGGCTTCTCAAGGTGTTTGTTTCAGCTGTAATTGCATCTATCTTCTCTTTGATCTTCTTATCTTCTTCAGCTATTATGATTTTTGATTTTTTGCATTGTATATACAAACTCTTTCTAGTCTCAAAATATTTCCTCAAATTCTTTATGCATACATCCAAATTACCAATATCGTTTTGAATATTTACACTTAAATTTTGTTGCATTTTTGCTTCAAAGGCTTCCTGAACTTTTATTCTAGCAATATCCTTTAAGTTAGAAAATTTAGAGTCAAAAGAGTTTAGTACTATTTTAGCTTTCTCAAGTGGATCTGATTCAAATACCTTAGTGCTGATCACACTCTCAAGTTTTTCTGTCAAAAATCTAACTTTGCCTTCAAGGTCCTTCACCTTCTTATTCTTTCCAATAATTTTATTAAGAGATGTGATGAACTCAAGCTAATCATCATCTTCAACCTCTTTTCCAAGGTCTTCAAAAATTGAACCAATTTGTCTCTTCTTACTATCAAGTGCACTAGGGGTAGTGACCTCTATCAAAATTTGTTTACCCTTTACTATCTGCTCTACTGGAACTGATTCTGATATTGTTGGTGCTTCCACTACCTTTGTATCCTCTTCTGATTCTGTAATCTTCTCTCGCTCTTCTAAAGCCAAATTGTCAACAATGTTTCCTAGATCATGAAATAGTACATCATCTGACTCTAGTGTCACTTTGGTTCCTTCAATTTCCATTGATTCTTTGCCAATATTGATATGTGAAGAAGATAGGACTTCTTCAATACCAACTTCCTCTGCATGCGGTTCCTCTGATTGCTTCTGCTGAGGATCTGGTTCAACATGCTTTCCTGCAACTATATCTACAAGAACTTGCTTTACTACTTGCTCAGTCTCTTTCTGTACTTCCTCCTTTTTGCCTCCCATTATAAGGATTATTCTTCTCTTACTTCTCAATAAAGTTCCAAGAGACTTCAAGAATCTCTTCAAATGATCTTCATCCTCAAATTTACAGAACTGTATGATTACATGTTCTCTCATCTTTATGTCCTCTTCTTGTTCTCTGTATTTTCTATTCACAATTCTGTTATACAAATCTTCTGGGATCTTACCATGAATAGTGCTAAGTTTCTTATTTGTCACAATCATATGTGTAATCATTGCATTTTCAAAATTCAATCTGTCAAATGATCCATATAGATCATAGAATTTATTCATCTTGGTGAAGTCTCCATGCTTCAATATTTCTTCATTAACTCTTTCAATTCTTGGTTTCCAAGTTTTCTTCTTCATTGAAACTTCATCATCATCTTTAATTTTTGCTACATTTCTAGGTACAAGTGGTACAATCACTTTTTGTCTCTTGTCGGGTCCTATTGCACTCACTTTTACTCTTTTGCTAGGAATATGAGAAAAAGATTTATCTCCTTCATCTTTTTTAGGTACTTCAACTTTTACCTTTACTGCAATAGGATCAACAGGGTCTGCACTAGATGCCTCAGGTGAAATTACAAGATTTTCACTTTGCTTCAAGGCTTCTGCAGTCTTCTTAGCTATGTCAAACTCATGACTTGACATACTTGATTCTTTCAATATTTTCTTCATAGTAGATTCAACTCTCCTACTAGATTGCTTCTTTTCTCTCAAACTTATTGCAGAGTTGAAATTCTCTTCATAGGTTCCAAACCTATTTGCATGACCATCCAACTCACACTTTAACAGTCTATTCACATATCCTACTATTTCTGCTTCAGATACTTCATAGCCAAGAGGGTCTATGAATTCCATTCTAGGCTCAACTGTTTCAATGTAGGTGAAATCATTGTCTACCATAAAACAAATGTCATCTTTATGCTTTTCAACTAAGGATTGAGGAATCCTTGATTTGTTCTTAACAATATTCTGAAAAGTTTTCAATACAAGCTTCACACTGTCATTGACTTTATCAATTAGGTGCTTCATGTAGACTGAGTTTATTCTTTCCATTGTGTTCACATTGTCACTCCAATCAATTGTGTAAGGAAATCTTCTCAAAATATGGAAAAACATATAGGTTATCAGAGATGAAAACCTAAACTGTGTGTACTTAGCCTTCTTAATCTTTTCTAAGCTCTCAAATAATTGAATTTTCAAATTTTCTCATAGGTCTACTTGTTTCTTCTCAATACACATAAGATAAGCTACATGAATCATTCCTATAGCCATGTCATCTTCCCTTGAACTACCACAGAATTTAGTTGTTAGGATCTTGCAAAGGTACCTAACATCATCTTGCTTAATCTTACTTATCGCAATTCCTCTACCATTATAACTAGATCCAGTGTTGTCTAAAACAATCTTTCTCATGTTATTTTCATTTAGTGGAATCTCTCCAACATTTGATAATCCAGTAACATCATGAATTAGGTTGGCAGTTATATCAATAACTCTATCCTCCATCTAGAATTTCCCATTGTGGATTCTACTTAAAATGATCTTGGTACATTCCTCATCATTAAATTCATACTTCATGGAATAATTGATAATTTCATTGTTCTCTAGGTGCCCATAAGCTGGTTTAACTAACATGTCTTGATTATACAATTTCCTGTAATCATCACTAAAATCTGCATCTCCCAAAGTTTCAAACTTGCAACCTAAATATCCTTTAACATTCTCAATGTGCAATACTCCGTTTGGTACGGATGATAGTGCTAGTCTATTATCAATTTCAGCTGGTTCTACTAGTTCTTTCTTAATCTTAGGTCTATTCTTATCCTTAACATTATGAACCATAGAAATATCCATCTTATCAATTGATTAAACATCAAAAAATACCTCAACTTTGCAAATCTAGGGTTTCGGTATGATCGTCGCTGCAAACTACTTCCAAACTTCTTCAAATCATCCTCAAATCACTTTTTCTTCTTTCAAATCTCTTTTCAATCACTTTGTAATCATGATAACTTTGATTTTGACCTTATAACACTTCACATTAACTCAATCTGACATCGCATTCATTCATTTTGCCGCTAAAACCTCAAAAAGTTGATTCTGCAAACCTGCAACCATAAAACTTTTTGCGACCTCGCAAAACATGATATTTTCTTTTGTGCACTTAACCATAGCATTAGTACAACATAAAAAACCTATATCTAATGGTGCAAAACTTAACTCATTCAAATTCCTAATCTACACTAATCCTAAGTCCTAAACTACAGAAACTTACATAATTTAAGTACTTAAAGAAGGGTCACGTAAAGATTCATCCTTACCATTAGTTACATTACCTTCCTAACTACTTTCAGTGCTAAATATACCTCCTTGATCTATGCCTTTATCAAATTTTACTTTATCTTTATTGCTACAACAACCTTTCTCTTTGTTTCCTGCATTTTCATTCCTTCTTGCATTGTTCCTAGGGTTAGGGTTATGATGATAACCTCCATTGTTCATTTTGCAAACTCTTGCTGAGTGTCCAAACTTGTTGCATATCTAAAAAATGATTCTATTGTTTCCAAATCTCTATCCTTGCTGGTTAATCTGTGACCTACAATTTCTAGCAATATGTCTTACTTTGTTGCATCTTAAACATACTACCACTTTTCTTTGATTCATTTCTTCAATAGATTTCTTATCTGCATTGTTAGTATTCCAAATCATTCTATCATAATTATTCAAAATTACTTTAGGTCTTCTACATTAGTTAGCTCTATGTCCAAAACTATGACAATTATAACAATGTCCATTAAGAGGTTTAAATTTCTTACCTGTGCAATCTCTCTTCATGTGCCCAATAGTATTACAAGCAAAACATCTACCTTTGAATTCTCTTTGCATACCTTTAGATGATTCTTCCTATTTTGATTCTTCTTGCTTTGATTCTTCTTTCTCTCTAGGTGGTTCTTCTTTAGGTGGATCTTCCAATGTGTTCTCATCTAGCTTCATTTCCTCCACACTTTCAGATGTCTTCAGATCTGGCTTCTTACTTTCATGGTTTGTTCTAAACATACTAAATCCAAATCTAGTCCTATCAAAGAATGGTTCTTCAAAAGAAATTTGTTTTTTAGTCTTATCACTATTTGAATATAGCCTTTCAAGTTGTTTAGATTGAGTTAATTCACCTTTCACAATTTTATTATACTTCTCAAGTTCCACATACTGTACTTTTACTTTTTCAGATTCGGATGTTTCCTTTTCATGTCTTGATCTCAGATCTTCATTCTCAATTTTTAATTTTTCATTATCAGATCTCAAATTTCCATCTTTCATACTAAGCTTCAGATTTACTATCTTCAGTTTATCCTTAAGGATTTCATTTTATTTTTCTAATTCATCATAATCTTCAACAAGCATATCAGATTTCTTTTCAGATTTTAGATCTTCAATCTTACCTTTTAATTTGTCAATAGCATTCTTTGCATCTTCATATTTTCTTCTTAAGGAGTTTCTTTCATCAGTAAGTATATCAATCTATTCAAGAGCATCTTAAAGATTCTTCTGAAGTTGATCCATATCCATAGAGATCTTACTCAAGCTGCTAAGCTTTCGTTGAATGTTCCTTCTCTGAGTAACTGTGCTCTGATACCAATTGTTAGAAATAGGAAATACTGAGAGGGGGGGGGGTGAATGAGTATTTCACAAACTTTTTGTTTTGCCCACTTATGGATATAATAGATTACTTTAGTGCATACAAAGATTATCAAACTGATCAACAAACATAGCAGTAAATAGAAAGAACTCATAACACATGATATGTTCTCGAGGAAACCCTGGCTAAGGGAAAACCCCGGTGGGAATGGTACCCACAAAGATCACTAATAAAAAGTATCCTATTAGGGATATTAGACCCTATTAAGATTCAATTTACAATATATAGTAGATATGTTCTGGTTAAAGGACTTTAGGCCTTGTTAGAAGCCTTAACCCTGTTGGGAGTTAGATTACAAAACTTGATCACCAGCTGAGCTCACTCCCCAAAAAGGTAATACAAAATGTTTCTAACTATAGTATGGTACTGCTTACAACTTCACATCAATAGCCTTTGCCGCTATCACAATATACAATTATGGCAAGTTATCCTTTTCTTTCTTTTTACACATCACATACTGTTATTATATTACATTTCAAGTATGCCTAATATATGAGTTATTAGAGCTAATAAATTTATATGGTCAGCTTCCAAAATATTTATCCAAGAGTAAACATCTAGGATGTCATCCCTTCATAATGTTAAGTCATTATTTTGACAAGCAACAATAATCCCTTAACTCTTTCGCTAATACTGTCTCCAAAACTGTTCTGTCTGCAAAAACTGTCTTCAATAAACTTCAAATAACTTCATCCGTACTGCTCCAAAATTTATGTGCACTGAGATGGGGTATCCTAATACTCTGTAGAAGCTTCAGTTAACTGCACAAACAAAAATATTTCTCTAGTGGATGTTTCCAACTAAATCTTCATCGGGTGCTCTGTCAGGATCACTGTATCCATACTTAGACAATTTCTTCCTTCAACTTGCCATACTTGCATTCTAGATTTTGCACTCTCAATAGAGATCATATGTTGCCATAATGACAACATCTATGGATCCACATTAGCCAAATTTCCAACATTGAGTAATACAAAGATTATTTGGATAGTGTGTTCAATGATCTTACCTTGAAGCTGTTTGAGCAGTGGGTCCTTCTATCTTCCATAACTCTTAATAGGGTTAGAATATTTTAATAGGTATTCAAAACCTCCTAACAGGGATTTATATGTACTGAATGTATTTCATAAGACTCCTAATAGATTCCATCCTTTCACAAGGAATATTCATATTAGTGCATCTTTTTTGGGCATTATTCCCACTGGGGTTTACTCTTTGATCAAGAGGTTCCCTAGTCAACATATCTTGTTTCATTGTGTTATTGTGTATGAATATCTTTCTATGGTTTGTAATTATATTTCTTACATGGTTTAATGCTATTGAAGTTGATAAAAGTATCTTGGTGTACTTTACTTTCTAACAATTGGTATCAGATTAGCAGGTCCTTGAAAAAGAAGTTTAACAGCTTAAGGAGATCCATGACAAATTTTAGGAAAGAAAGCCCTAAGTTTGATGGAGTAAATTTTTATAGCTGGAAAGAAAAGATGAAGACACACCTACTATGTTTAGGACTAGTTTATTGGTTGATTACAAAGAATGATAAGACTATCATTGAAATTTGGAATGCGTTACACTCTACTTTTGAAGTTGATGATAATGCAAAAAGAGTTAGATTACATAATTGGATATGTGCATTTGAAGATATAAGAATGTTGGAAGATGAATCTTTTAGAAGCTATATTGGTAGAAAGTCAGAAATTGTTACAGGTATAAAATCTTGTGGAGGAACAAAGATAGAGAATGAAGTGATATGGAAAATTCTAAGAACATTGACTCCTATATTTAAGTAGACATCACAGATGATTGAAAAAGTTATACCTTGCACTACAAAATTTACAAGAGAGATTCTGCTTGGAAGATTGGAAGTAGTAGAAATGAACCTAAGGTTATCAGGAGACTTACCTAGAATGGAGATAGCATTCATTTCTCTTAGTGTTCTCCCTACTTTGTCAAGAAGCATCAGTGTGAGAGGAGATTTTGCTGGCAATAGTAGATCTAGAAATGAAGAAGACAAGAAGATTTAAGAAGGTATTGCCTTTCTTGTGAAGAGAGAACCAGACGGTAAGAAAATTTTTAAATGTTGGAATTGTCAAGAATATGGTCATTTTGCATCTAAATGTCTTAAGAGAGTTAAAAAGTACAAAAAAAATTTCAAACCTAGAAGATCTAAGGAACTTTATCATGCTAATGATGAGGATCTTGAAGCTAGTATAGAGAGAACTCTGAGTGAAAGTGATACTGAGGATAATGATGACATAGCATTTGTAGCAATTAAAGAAGAGAATCCTGAAACTAATATTAAGGAAGAAAAATCCTTAGTTTCTCAATTTGAAAAGAAAGTTGTTTGAATTATAGATAGTGGTTGTTCACATCATATGACTAGAGACATGAAAATTTTTATAAAGTTTAACAAATATGATGGAGTTGTTAGAGTTGGAAACAATGCACCTTGCTTGATTAAAGGTATAGGATCTATTACTCTTGATGGAAAGACTAATACTGATGATGTTTACTTTGTGGATGGATTGAAACATAATCTTTTGAGTATTGGACAATTAGTTGATAAGGGATATCAAGTTTGGTTTACTGAGAAAACTTTTGTGATAAAGGATAAAGATGGAAATCTATTGGAATTGGATCTAGAACCAGAGGTAATATATTTCAGTTGAATCCTACTAAGATGACATTTTTGTTTACGAAAATTGATGATAGATGGTTATGGCATAGAAGGTTTTCATATAAACTTTGAAAATATTGTGAAAGTAAGTACTACACTTGCAGTAAAAGATTTTCCTAAAATTATGAAGCCTACTAACATGATTTGCAAAGAATGTGTGATGGCTAAATAGAAGAGTAGTTCTTTTCCCAGTAAGAAGTTTACATTTGTAGAAAAGATGGAGATTGTTCATACAGATTTGAGCATTCCTACTAGGACTAGAGGATTCTATGGAGAAAGGTATTTTATGATTCTTGTGGATGATTTTACAAGAATGACGTGGATTGCATTTCTTAAAGAAAAATATGAAGCATTTGATAAGTTTAAGATTTTTAAGAATAAAGTTGAGAATGAATTTGGAATGAAGATTAAATGTTTGAGATCTGATAGAGGTGGAGAATTTACTTCTAGAGATTTTAACACCTTTTGTGAAGAAAATGGCATTAAGAGATAGTTTTCAGCCCCTAGAACACCTGAACAAAATGGTATTGCAGAAAGAAGAAAAAAATCAGTGACTAAAATAGCAAGATCTATGTTATTTGAGAATGATTTGGCAAAGATATTCTGGAGAGAAGTAGTGAACACAGTAGTGTATACAATGAACAAAGTACAAATTAGAGAAGACACGGACAAGACACCCTATGAATTATGGTTTGGACATGCACCCTCAGTTAAGTATTTTAGAATTTTTGGAAGACAATGTTATGTAAAGAGAAATGATGATATTGGAAAGTTTGATCCTAGAAGTGATGAAGGTATATTTCTTGGATATTCTTTGAAAAGAAAAGCCTATAGATGTTACAATAAAAGAACTAAGACTATTATTGAAAGCGCAAATGTTAAAGTTGATGAAAACTTCAAAATTCAGGAAAGAATGCTTGATTATGAATCAGATGAAGAAGCTCATCCTAAACCTAACACTGGATCTACTGAATTATTTTATGAGACTGATAGTGATTTGTTGAATGAAAGCCACAGTGAAGACATTGAAGAACCTACACCTGAAGTGAGATTTGAGACAGTGACACCTAACAAGATTTTATCAAGAAATCATCCCATTGGGAAAATTATTGGAAGCATCAAAATAGGAGTTCTAACTCAGAATAAGGTACAAGAACAATTATGTTTGATTTCTCAAATTGAACCTAAAACTACTAGTGAAGCATGTGAAGATGAAAGTTGGACTAATGCTATGAAAGAAGAACTAAATCAGATTGAAAAGAACATGACATGGGAATTGGTCCCTAGACCTAAAGACAAGAATGTTATTGGAACTAAATGGGTATTCAGAAACAAGATGAATGAACAAGGAGAAGTAGTAAGAAAAAAAGAAAGATTGGTATGTAAGGGATACTCACAGCAAGAATGAATTGACTGTGAAGAAACCTTTGCACCTGTTGCAAGAATTGAAGTAGTAAGAATGTTTTTTGCTTATGTAGCTTAGAAGAAATTCAAAGTATATCAAATGGATGTGAAGTCGCCATTTTTGAATGGAGAATTGGAAGAAGTCTGCATTGAGCAGCCTGAAGGTTTTCTTTTGACTCAAGAAGGAGACATGGTATGTAAATTGAATAAATCCTTATATGGACTAAAACAAGCACCTAGAACTTGGTATGCAAGATTGGACAAGTATTTGTTAAAGTTAGGATTTAAAAAAGTAACAACTGATAGCAATCTATACATAAAAGAAATCGAAAATGGTTTGTTGGTTATAGTTATTTTGTTGATGACATTATTTTTGGAGAAGATGAAGCTAGTGACAAATTTGCTGATGAAATGAAGATTGAATTTGATGAAGGGTGCTCCCCTTAATACCACAAGCACATAACAAAAATAGAGAAACAACAACAATAATATGCAAGAATAGAAAATTGGCTTCTTATTATCTCCACAAATGTGGAATTACAAACTTTCAGAATTACAATATGTAAAGCCACATGGGCATTCCGTTACAATATTCTGTAGAACAAAGCCTCGAATCAATACCCAGATCTACTACCCAGAACTACCCTAGCCAACACTACGGGCCTTCTTTATATAGGCAATTTCCACCACCCGAGAAGGTTCTAGAAATTTAGCCCTTAGGGCCGACCAAACTTAGAAATATTTTATTTTACAATTTATTACATCAAAGTCGGCTCAAAATGAGTTTTGAAACCCAAACATAAATTTTGAAGAAAAATTATTTTCTGCCATTTCAGGTGACCCAACTTCTGAAGACCATAAGTCATCGCCCGTTGACCTGATTGGCTATTATAACCCCATTCTGGAAATGCCACAAAGCACTCTATAGGCTTGACCAACGTAAAGCACCGGTGACCCAAATTTTCAACCTCATCCGAGGCCTCTAAAGCCTTCAAAACTGAGTTTGAAGTTTCTGTACCCTGCTTCCAATACCGAAAATCTTCAATATCTTCAAAACTACACCTGATCTAGCCATGAAACTTTGTTGGCAGGCTGATATGACTGAGATGAACCTCCATATGTAAAATCAGACATTCTGAGATCATAAGACCAACTTACTAAAAATAGAAAGTTTCCACAAATAGCAACTCTGCACAAGATAGCCCTTATTGAATACAAAAATAGAAATATTTTTGGGTGATGCAAGATTGCTTTTACACCCAGGATGCTCCTGCATCAGAATTTGAAATGAGTATGATTGGTGAATGAAATACTTTTTTGGATTGCAAATAACATAGAACAATGATGGTATCTTTGTAAGTCAAACAAAGTACTTGAATGACTTGTTGAAAAGATTTGGAATGGAGAACTATAAACTAGTTGGAACACCTATGGTAACTAGACATAAGTTATCTAGCACAGATGAGACTCCTGCAGTGGAACAAAAGAAATATAGATCTATGATTGGAGGATTGTAGTACTTGACACATACAAGACTTGATATAGCACATTCAGTTGGAATTGTAGCAAGATTTCAAGTTGAACCTAGAGAATCACATTATGTAGCAATAAAGAGGATACTGAGATATTTAAGAGGCACTATGGACTATGGATTGTGTTATAAAAAATCTAATGATTTTACCCTATGTGCATATACAGATGCTAATTGGGGAGGTAGTATTGATGATAAGAAAAGCACCAGTGGTGGAGCATTTTTCCTTGGAGGAAGATTGGATTCTTGGTTAAGCAAGAAGAAAAATTGTATCTCACAGAGTGCAGCAGAAGCAGAATATGTAGCAGCAGCAAACAATTGTAACTAGATAATTTGGATGAAGCAAATGCTAAAGGATATTGGGATAAAGTTTGTTGAACCTATTGTCATACATTGTGACAACACCAGCATAGTTAGTATGTCTAAGAATCCTATATTGCATTCTAAGACAAAGCATATAGAGATCGAGTATCATTTTGTAAGAGAGAAAGTTGCTGAGAAAGAAGTCAGACTTGAGTACATAAGTAGAAAGGAGCAGATAGCAGATATATTTACAAAGCCTTTGCCTAAGGATAAATTTGAGTATTTGAGAGGTATGCTTAGGGTTATGCCCCAGACTTCTTTTGAGAAGTGATCCTGTTGGTTGCATTCGTCTAGTGGTATATGAGCCTTATCCTTCTTCTTGATTGGATGTTGGTACTTCCTCTATGGGGGAGTATGTGTATCTGAGTTGAGTCATGAGGACTCTAGTGAATGTATTTTTTGAATAGTGTCTTTTGACATTGGAATTTTTGTTGACATAATGATGAAATTTCTATCATTCATGTCAATGGGGGAGAAGTGTACATGAAAAAATCTATTTGTACTATCTGAATAAGAAAATGAAGCAAGATTTGACTGATCGAGAGGACTTTAAGCAACAGTGTTGCAGTATTGGATTTTTGGAGAATTGGATGTTTTTCCATCTATGTTTCCATCAATGCCAATGGGGGAGATTGTTAGGAATTAATGTTGAATGTTTGACAGCCATTCTGTAGTAGTTGTTGTTGCATTCATAACTATGATTGTCATTGATGTCAACACAGTGATTTACCAGAGACTTGCAGAGAAGCAGACAGAGTTTGAATTAGCACCCATGGGTTATTTGAGTTGGAGCTATATGATCTTGAGAATATACTATTTGATATGTTATATGTCTATGGTTAAGAGTGCAGACAGTAATTTATTTATTCATGGAAGTTATGAGCTTTTTGGTAGAATTAGTATTTAGGCATTGTTCCTAAGTAGCGATTTGTGGAAATCGGATGATATCTCCTAATCGGGATGGAATCTAGTTTTGCACAATTAAAGGGAAGTTGAAGACACATTGATGGTGATTTGGATGATAGTGCAAAATTTGAGGTCACAAGAGTGAAGAATTATTGTAGTTGGAAGTCGACAGTTTTGTGTAATTTTGATGTAGCGTGTGGAAACTTTTATTTTGTAACTGTATGCCAACTCATTTGTAATTATTTGAGTGTGGTATAAAGGAAGGAATGTTTTTCCTTTTTTTTATGTAGAAGAGGATATAGTGGATAGATATGAAGTGAAGAAAAGAGCTAAATGTGAAAGCGAATTTGTGAAGGAAGACATGTGAAGTACAGAGATCTGAAATTGAGATCTGGTCTAACAGTGAGTGCATTTTGGCACAGTCAGAGAAGAGGTAACATATTATTTTTTTGAGTAATACAAAGATTATTTGGATAGTGTGTTTAGTGATCTTACCCTGAAGCTGTTTGGGCAGTGGGTCCTTCTATCTTCCATAACTCTTAACAGGGTTAGAATCCTTTAATAAGGATTCAAAATCTCCTAACACGGATTCATATGTACTGAATATATTTCATAAGACTCCTAACAGAGTCCATCCTTTCACAAGGAATATTCATATTAGTGCATCTTTTTTGGGAATCATTTCTACTGGGGTTTACTCTTTGATCAAGAGGTTCCCTAGTCAACACATCTAGTGTCATTGTGTTATTGTGTATGAATATCTTTCTATGGTTGGTAATTATATTGTTTACATGGTTTAATGCTATTGAAGTTGATAAAAGTTATAATTATTTGATAAATGATTCACCATCCCCCTCTTAGTTATCTTGGTGGAATTTACTTTCTAAAATACTATATCGAGGAGTTCTATAAGTTGACTATTCAGTCTAGACATAGAGAACTTGGTAAAGAAAAGGTAGCTTGGTATGTGAATGGTTTGAGATTCAATATTTAGGATGAGCTTGGTATGTTGAAGATTGATTCAATTACGGATGCTTATAAGTATAGTTTGAAGGAAAAAGATAAGTTTAAAAGGAGACAACATGATGATTCTCGAGGGAAGCAGAAGCTTGATCACTCTATGAAGGATAAACCGATTGTTGAAGATGAACAAAAACTTGTGGAGCTGAAAAAGAAGACATGTAGGGTTATCTTTAAGGGCACTTGTTATAATTATGGTGAAGAAGGACATAGATCTTTTGAGTGCACACAAAAGAAGATTGGTGATCAAAGGAAGGCTATGGTGAATGAGAAATTTGAGAATGAACTTGAATCCAAGAACTTTCTGGTTTGAAGTGTTAGGAATGGGAACACTAAGAGCGGGGGGGGGGGGGGGGGTGAATCAGTGTTCACTATATTTTATCTTTTTACTTTATTCTTTAAATTGAACTTGAATACTTAAATACTAAAATAAACATCAACATAAACATGAAACATGAATTCAACACATAATTCCAATATGGTCATGTGGAAACCCAAATAGGTAAAAACCCCGGTGGGAATTGACACCCACTAATATTTTGTACTTGTGTTTTATGATCCTTGTTAGAAGATCCTTAAACCTATTAGGAGTTTCTTTACAATATGTTTATTATAGTGATCTTATGAAGGGTTAGACCTTGTTTGGAGTCTTTTAAAATAACCCTATTAGGGGTGTGGACACACTATCCTAGAGCTCACTACTCAAGTAATGAAGGCTACAACCTTCTAATCTTAGATACACACTATATCTGCTAGATGAACTGGCACTGTGACACTGCTTGTCTGATTAGTTCCTTTGATGGGCTAATGTTTTGACCTCTTGCAAAGCTCTAATACATTTTAAAAACTCTTTGTACACTTCTTCTCTTATTGTCTTGACTTTCTATCAAATCACATCTCAATTACAATGGGCGCATCTCTTATTTATATGTGCATACAAAATAATTAACTAGGTCAGCTGTTTAACCGATTACATACAATGCTTCCAATTGAATTGGCTCAAGCATGTTAAAAAAAAAGTTAATTACATGTCTAAAACCTAGTTACAATAGGTGCATAGCCTTTACAACATAGAAATATAACCGCTAACCAAAATACTAATAGTCGGTTGCTTGTACTGTTCTTCTCCGTCATTCACTAACTGTGTCACTTGAACTGCCTGTAACTTTGTCATACATGCATATTCGATCATGTGCTCATAGACTAACCATGAGTACACTTGAACCAACTTCTCTTCTAGGGCACATACTATAACTCGGTCATACGTACGTGCACTAATGCTCTAAACTGTTGGTGCTCTACTTATTGTCCAGTCTTCTACACTTAGGCAATTTCTAATCTTCTCATCAAATGCACTGACTCCAAAACATCATATGCCTTTTTTTCCATAATGAAAACACTATATTAAGCCATATACACTAGTATATTCAACTTTCCAACAATCTCCCCCTTTTTCATTGATGGTAACAAAGGAATATGGCACAGTTACTAACTGTTCTCTTATACAAAAAGCTTTTGGTATACTCTCTCTTATATCTCCCTTATATTATTTACTGTACATCTTCTTTATATATCTATAAATCCATATTATATACATACTCCCCCTTTGACATTAATGACAAAGGTGCTTCAAAAATGTATCTACAAATACTTATAGTCAGAGAACATTCAGATATGCTATTTGTAGGTTTTGGATCTCTTTCTTCCAAAATGTAATCAGTGAATTAATAATCTAGAGATGGGCACATAGTGCATATTGTAGCTTCTCCATCTTCTCCAAATCTATACTAGGACCATGATCATATGTCACCATGGTGGCATCGATCTCCTTGATATTCTGATTAAGTATATCTAGTGAGGGCGCAAGAGCATTTCTAAGCTCAGTCTGCCTAGCCCTTATTTTTAACATCTCCTTTTCTGCCTTCTCAATCTTGTCAATTTGTTCTTGATATACATTATTACACATATTTACATCAGTGGATGGGTCTTTCACTATTTTCTTTACCTACTCTATCATAGCTTTTGCCTCTTGTATCTTCTTGAAATTGTCATCAGTTAACTTGTCCTGATCCATATAGTCAGCAATGATTTTTCTTCCTTTTTCTACAAACTCTTTCAAAGTTGCTTGTCCATCTTTGAGTGAACTAAGCTCTAGTGAGAAGTTACTAGCCAATTCACTTAGCCTTTTCTTTCTATACTTCTCTTCTGTGACTTGAGATGCAGAAGCTTCCAAGCTAGAAAAGTTAGCTTTAAAGGTTGTGAGGATGTTGCTAACATCATCAACAGTACTGACCTTGGAAAATTTCTTGTCTATAGACCGCAAGTTGTTCAATATGTCCAATGACTCAACAAATAGGGGATTCCTCATCACTTGTTTCTCTTTGGATTTTTCTATAGCTAAGACATTGATCTTGATCAGGTTTTCTTCTCCCCAAGAATCCAAACTAGTTGTGTCAGGTGTCAAACTTGACAACAATGCTATTGAGGGTAGTGGAGTGATAGGAGTGTTGTCCTCTACTTGTTTTACTTTGATTAGCATTTCAATACATGGCTTATCTATTGGCTCACTTCTTTTTACCTCTTCTTCTCCTTGTCCTTCTTCTGACTTTTCTTTCTTTTTCTCTATTTCTTTTTCTATTACCTTTTCTTCTTTTTCATCCGTTATATCCTCAATCAATATTTCTTGTTGATTAGGAGTGTTACCACATAAATTCTCATCCTCTTGAGTGCTTACAAAGGCCTCTTCAAACTTTTCCAAATCCATGTTTGTGGCCACCATAGTAACTTTTACATTGTCAATGAAAATTGATTCATCCTTGAGTGTCTTTGTCATGGGCATAGACTTATCTTCCTTTGTATGTGTTTCAAATATAGGTGTTGAGTCCTAGGGACCTATCATAGGTACATTAGTGGGCTCTACCACCTTGACTTCCTTTGTGGGCACTTGAGCTATAGGCGCAGTAGGTGGGAACATGTGCCTATTCATGAAGAGGTTCTCATATGCTTTCTTTGTTTCCTTAGCCACCAATTCATAGTTCTTATCCATTATATGCAGGGTCCTTGACTTGGTTCCAAGATGTGGCTTTACTAGATCTAACAATAAAGTCTTCTCTTCTAGCGAGCATATTGGGAGGGTTTCATCTAAGGTCTTTTCCCTTATTCTTAGATCCTCTTTAATAGCTTGTCTTTTGAGGTATTCTAATATGTTCCATACATTATCTAGAATCATAGTCTTTAGTTCTAGGACTATTTTCTTGAACTTCAACATATGTTTGACAATCATTCCATGAATCTCTGACTTGTCAATTTCACTATACTTCTCATAAAACTTCCCTACTTGATCTATCCTGCCTTCATCAATAATCCTTGTACTCAATACACTAAGACTAGGTTTGAAGCTTACTTCTGGAGGTGCTTGTGTATTTTTCCTATTTCTTGTTACTCACAAGGATGGATGACTAGTGATGATCTCTTTCTTCCTCTTAGGCATTCCCTTATACTCAAGAGGAGCAATAAGGTCAATTATTTCTATGGGCATAGGAGGGACAACATCAGATTTTTCCTGTTTGTTCTTAGGATCTTCAGATTTCTCGATCTTGACCTTCTTTAACTTAGGGTCATCTTCCTTTTCTTTTGTTGCTGATGTGCTCTTAATTCCCAAGGCAATCTTTTCTTGTCTTTCTTTGTCAAGGTCTTCTTGAGTTACTCCATGAATTCTAAGGATCTTAGAAGTAACCTTAGCTACTTTTCTATTAGTTGATGCATTGTTTAGAACAACATCAACTTCTCTATTTTTCTCTTTATAAGTCCCCCATCTAGGCTCATTAGGGTCTTTAAGGGTTGATAGAAATACTTGTGCATATGCTTCTAGGACTTGTTAATCAACCTCATTTCTAAGTGGATGGATCCAGTTTGTTCTTGGATCAACTACTTCCATACAAGTTACATCAATTTCTACCATAAAGAAAATGCTATCCTTGTATTTCTCAACAATACTCTCTGGTATTCTATACTTCATCTTCATTTTAGCCCTGAATATCTTCAATTCTAGTGTTATGTAATCCTTTAGTGTACTCTCATTAGTTTCTTTAAAGGATATCTATGGCATTGTAGGAAAAATCTTGTCCAAATACAAATCTGACACTTTTCCAAGAAGAAGTACATGCATATGATAAAAGATCCAAACCTGAATATTTTGGTCTTGTCATGTTTGATGGCCTTAATGTTCTCTATTAGTTTTGCACATAGGATCTCACACAAATTAAACTCTCCATTCTCTCTCACAAGTCTTTTTGCTACAAGAATTGTGGCCGCAAATACACTGTTTACTCTACTGGTATGTTGAAACCTATACCCTAGTATCATGGACATCAATTTGATGTCTTTCTCTTCTATAGGCTCAATGGTCATTCCACACCTATCACTTCTTGACTTGCATGGTTGTTCTACAAGTTTCCTCACCTCCTTGCCTACTGGAAGGACATCCCCTTTCTTAGAGAGACATGTTATCTCATGAATTAGGTCTCATGTGATTCTTACTAGAACTTCACCTATCTAGAATAGGTCATCATGAATCCTGCTAACTAGAATCTTTACCCATTCAGACTCATAGAAGTCATATGCAGTTGCATATTCAATTATCAGGTGGTTTTCAAACTATGCATGCTCATCCAAGAAGGTTTTATTTGGTTTCATCATGGTTTCTAAATGCGCTCTTATTCTATCAAGTCCTACAGGCTCCTTCTTACAATATATGTATACAATAATGTCTTCAACATGCATAACACCCATAGGCATGCAGGAGAATGTTGCTTCTAGGTCATCCAATGTGGATTTGAATGGGTGCCTCTTAAATACATATCTTTTCTTCTCCACAACATCAAATACAATAGGAGTAGCCATCAATTACTTGTATACCACTTTCTTAATGGTTTCCAAGAACTTTGGAATCAACATGATGGATTAGGGCTTCCACAATCGATCAAACACACTGCTTTGCTAGTGAATTATTCTATAATCCTTCATAATCAAATACTAGGGATTTTGTGCTCTTAAATCATGATGAAATCAAATGAAATGAGTGATCTACTAACTTCTATGTACTTTAAAGTGAAAATTCCACCATTAATGTTTGTCGCGTAAACCAAAATTTCATTGAAAAACTCCAACTTTCATTTTGTTAAAAATTAGTTAGTGCACTCTTTCACATAGGTTATGATAGTCTCCAAAATCTTAAGTCCAAAGGGGCATACTCTGATGGTGAGTATACCGGCCATGTAGGGGTTTAGAGATAAATTAGCTCCCCCTATGACCTTGAGGGCCATTCATCCAAATGTAGAGGGTGCATCCACTGTGGATGCATCCAATACATTCTCATCAACCTTATCCTTCTTTAACTCTAACCAAATCAAACTTGCATCCTTTGAAGCTTTCACAAACTTGACTTCTCCTTCAGTATCCAATATTGTTTCTTCTATCCTTTTAGGGCTTTCTTGACTTTGCGTCATTGATCTAAAAAAATTTGAGATGTGTCCAGCCTTGTTACAAGAGTGACAAATAACTGGAGGTCTTATATTCCTCGGTGCATTGACATGGGCTACCATTTTACACTGTCTAGTTGAATGACCATTATAGTTACATATTTGACATGTAACACTTTGAGAACTTCTTACATTTGACTAATTTTGATTTCTTTGATTATACTGAGTTTAGTTTTTCTGACTTGTCTTACAATTCATATCTCTATGACCAAATTTATTGCATGAATAACAGTAACCATTGAAATGTCTTACATCTATACAATTCCTTGCTATATGTCCATGCTTGTTACATGCATAAAAAGTGTGGTCTACTGGCTTGCGCTCATTCTTAGGTGGTTTAACATTATCTTTAGTTTTATCTTCAATCTTCTTAGTATCAGTAGAGTCTTTTTGTGCTTTCATCCTTGCTCACATGTTGTCAATCTGATTTTGTGATTCATTATATCCAATGCAGCTAGTATCTCCTTTAAGTCTTCTTGCATACAACTGAGATTCTATCAAATCAGAATTGGTGTGCAATTTATCAATGTGATTCTTTGCCTCTTTCAATTTAGATTCCAAGTTTTCTTTTCTATCCCTTAGCTCCAATATTTCCATGTTTTCTTTCCTTAATTATTCATTTAGTTGAAGGTTCTCTTTGATCTATTCATCATAGATATCTTGATTGTTGGTTAGCTTATCATCTAGTTCTTCAATCTATTATTTCAAGGATGAATTTTCTTCATTTAGCTTCTTGGTCATCATCCCTAAATCACTAGTAGAGAATTCTTTCAAATCCTGTCTTAGCCTTTTGATGATAACTTGAGCATCACTAAATTTTTCTTTTAGTTCTTCAAATTCTTTTTCAGATCTATTTGGGTCTTCAAGAGAAGCTTCAAGATTTCTTTTCAGATGTTTCATTTCTACTTTTTCCATGATCTCCTCAAGTGGTTAAACTTCTTTGCTGAGGACCATGGCTCTAATACCAATTGTTAGGAATGGGAACACTAAGGGGGGGGGGGGTGAATTAGTGTTCACTATATTTTATATTTTTACTTTATTCTTTAAACTGAACTTGAATGCTTAAATACTGAAATGAACATCAACATAAACATGAAACATGAAGTCAACAAATAACACCAATATGGTTATGGGGAAATCCAAATAGGTAAAAACCCTAGTGGGAATTGACACCCACTAATATTATGTACTAGTGTTTTATGATCCTTGTTAGAAGATCCTTAACCCTGTTAGGAGTTTCTTTACAATATGTTTAGTACAGTGACCTTGTCATGGGTTAGACCCTGTTAGGAGTCTTTTACAATAACCCTATTAGGGGTGTGGATACACTATCCTAGAGCTCACTTCTCAAGTAATGAAGGCTACAACCTTTTGATCTCAGATACACACTATATCTTCTAGATGAACTGGCACTATGACACTACTTGTCTAATTAGTTCCTTTGATGCGCATCTCTTATTTATATGTGCATACAAAAAAATTAACTATGTCAGCCCTTTAACCGATTAAATTCAATTCTAATTACATGTCTACAACCTAGTTACAATAGGTGCATAGCCTTTGCAACATATAAATATAACTGCTAACCAAAATACTAACAACCGGCTGCTTGTACTATTCTTCTCTAGCATTCACTAACTTTGTCATACCTGCATATCTGATCATGCACTCATAAAATAAGCATGAGTACACTCAAACCAACTTATCTTCTAGGGAACATACCATAACTCAGTCATATGCACATGTGTTGATGCTCTAAACTATTGGTGCTCTGCTTACTATCTAGTCTTCTACACTTAGTCAATTTCTAATCTTCTCATCAAGTGCACTGACTCCAAAACATCATATGACTTTTTTTCCATAATGACAACATTTTATTAAGTCATATACACTAGTATAGTCAACTTTCCAACATGAAGAACATTGCTGGGTGCAAAGTTCGAACCTTGTCAGAGGAGTAATTTGTTTAGAACGCGGTGCAAGTCAAGAGGTAAAATTTGTGATGTGATTGTGGATAGTGGTAGTACTTATAACCTTGTAACTAAGGAGATTGTTTAGAAACTTGGTTTGAAGAGAATGAGACATACTTATCCTTATAGGATTGGTTGGTTGCAACATATTCATTCTCTAGAAGTGAGGGAGCAATGTCTTGTTGATTTTCGGATTGGCCAGTATAAGGATCAAGTGTTGTGTGATATTGTGGATATGAGTATTTGTCACATATTTCTTAGTAGACCTTGGAAGTATGATTGAAGAGCTATGTATGAATGTGTCAAGAATGTATTTATTATTGATAAGAATGACATGAAGTTTTCTTTGATGCCTTTTCTAGATACAACACTTGGTAGGAAAAACCTGACCTTTGGTAGCTGAGATGAGTTGAATAATTCTAAAAGGATTGGAGATCAATATGGAGAAAAAACCTAGGTGTTATCAAGAAAAGACATGAAAAGATAGAGGAAGAAGAAATGGAAGAGTATGCAAGGTGAAGGCTTGAAGGACTTGTATGTGAAAAACCAATTCAGGGTTTATGTGCTGAATCTTGGAAGATGTCCTTCAAGCCTATGAGAACATCTTTCAAACCTGGGGTGTCTGATGTAGTGGCATTCTTGGGTATTCATCAAATCTACATGGTGATGTGTTGAAGTGGTTCTATGTTTCTTAGTGGTGTGTAAAACCTATGGTGATTAGTGGAACATATACTCAGTGATGCTTGTGGTGCTCAGTCAACATGCTTTATCGATGATTCTTGGAGTGCTCAGTTGTTTTACTAGTGCTTGGTAGTTTTGGTTTATCGACTGGAGTTCTTGGAGTTTTGGTTGGATGACTTGGTATATTTATTTTTGGTAGCTTATTTTGTATTCTCCTATATGGATCTAGAGGTCAACATGGAGAATTAATTATTTGTAAGGATATTTGTGAGCTGATTGTTGTTGCATTTAATATTTATTTATAGTAGAAGTTGACTTGTCTTAGGAGTTAATTGTTTCTTCCAGCTGACTTATGGTTGAGGAAATATATTTGAGTGTTTGGAATAAGCTGAGAAGGATAATAATTGGATCCTGCATGATCTTGAACATTAGATTGATTGTTTGATAGTTGTAATAGCAGAGCTAGTGGTTTTCATGCTTGGAGGCTTGTGAGATCAAGTTTAGATCTACCTTAGTGTTTCCATTAGTTTCTTATGTGTTTCAAAGCTAGACTAGATAGGAGATTGCATAAATACTTTGTAAGTGATTGTATTTGGCCCTAACTCGGAAGGCCTTATAGTGAGGCATGTTGAATGAAATTCTATTTTGAAGCATTATATTGTTGTATTCCATTGTGGTGGTTGTTGTTGTTACTGCTAGTGTAGACTTGGACTATCCATTCTTGGATCTTCTTTGTTTTCCCTACTTCAAATATGCCCTTTCTCCATGAGCTACTCCAGCTAAATATTGAACTCACTAAGTTTGTGGGTAGTCATCCTATAAGGTGATCGATATATAGGCTCTACTGATGGTACAAGGTCAATGTGGAAATCCACTACTCTAGCTAGTGGCATACCAACTCACTCTAAAGAAAAATCTTGAAAAATCTTGCAATATAGGATGGTCATTGAGGGAAGGATCCTTATCTACCTCCTCCTCTCTATCACTGATAGTGATGGAAAACAACTGAAAACCCTTTTGTATGCACCACTTAAGCTACATAGTGAAAATCACATGAAGAGATATGGGTCTTTGAACTCCTGAAATCATTAAGGACACACCAAAATCATCCACAAAATCAACTCTCTTATGTCTAAAATCCATCTTGGCATTGTGTGCATAAATCAAATCCATGCCAAGAACAACATCATAGGATCCAAGTGGTGTGATACATATGTTAATTGTGGTGGTCATGTCCCCAATCTACATTTGACATCCTCTCATGAAGGAACTAACTAACACCCTAGCACCCGAGGATAACTCAACCTCCCAACTCACATCTAGCCTAGTTAACACTATCCCACAATGCTCCACTATAAAAGGTGTAATGAATGAATTAGTAGCAACTAAATAAAAAATAATAGAAATGCTACTACCTCTGATCCTACTTGCAGCCTCAATAACCATGGCCTAATGCTCAGCATGGTGGTTATAAACTGCTGTAAACACTCGTTGAGATCTCCCCATGTCTCCCATTGTAGGCTCTGAAGTTTCCACCCTCTGACTACCTACGAGGTGGCCTAAAGGAGAATCTTTAGCAATGTGCCCCATAGCACCAAAAGTGTAACATGTGATGCATGAGCATCTCGGGTACATGGAAATCCTATGTCACCAAAAACAAGTTTATGTTTTCTCATGTTGCTCAGTTCCTACTTTGACTGAGTTGGCTTGGTAGTTGCTTCGTTTCCTTTGTTAACTGAGTTGGTCAATTAATTCCCTGGCACTCAGTTATCTTTTCTTGGTGCTTGGTTATCCTTTGTTACCGATTTATTTGTTTTAACTTTCTATTGAGGCTAACTTGTGCAATTAATTATGATGATGAATTTAATGTTGGTATCTATCATTGAGAAGTGTGTGGACCTAGATCTAGTCATCCCTTTTGTTAATGTTGGATCTGAAGGTTGACTTGTTCGGTAGCCTGTTGTATATATTGTAATCTTTGGCTGTAGTTTTAGAGGGATATTTTTAGGAGATCAATTAGGACATCAATTCTAAGATATATAAGTTAGAAGATTGAAGATAGTTTCATATCCTTGCATGTTGGAGGACTTTTGTACTTGAATTGTAATATCTAGACCTAACCGGGAAGGCCTTACAACCTGACATGTATGAATCAATTTGAAGTAATATAAGAATTTGATTTGTATTCTCTCTCTCATTTGTCTTTTCTTGCTTCTATGTGTGATCTCTACAAGGTGGATCTGGCAAGGGTGTGCCTTTGGCCCCTCTTCACATCCTCCCTTGCATCAAGTCCTATCAGACATAAGGTGAGATCTAGATCTAGGTTTGTGAATATAGGATTGAAGGTTCCTTCTTGTCAAACCCTAGTTGATTTTTTATGGGGTAGAAAATTGCGATCTGGCTGACAATTGCAAAGGGTTTCAAGATGGTTCATGGGAGGTGATATGTAGATCTAGGACCAACAAACATGTTTCGATAACTTGAAGCTAGATTAGAAGCTGTTGAGACAACTCAACGAAGAGGAAGACATCTTGAAGATGTTAGTGATGATGAAATTGAGGAAGAACAAGGTGATGTAGAACTTGGACCAATGATGGATCAAGATGAGGAAAGATTGTTGAAATATTTAACAAATCTGAAATCTACACCACATTTCAATCCTCCTAAGTATAGTACAAAATTGGATTTAGATGAATTGGTGGACTGGATCAATGAGATGGAAAATTACTTTGAATATGAAAATGTCCCTAAGGAAAAGAAGGTGAAAATTGTAAGCAAAAAGTTGAAGAGTCATGCATCCTTGTGGTGGGAACATCTACAATTGGATAGAAAGAGGAAAGGCAAAGACAAAATTAAGGTATGGAATAAGATGGTGAATAATTTGAAAGGAAAGTTTTTACCTTGTGATTATCAGATTAACCTAGTTACATGAATGCAAAGTTTTAGGTAGAAATATAGCTCAGTAAAATATTATACTGAGGAATTCTATAGATTAGATATAAGATCTAGACATGATGAAGATTATGTGGAAAAAATTGCTAGGTACCTGAATGGATTGAGAGTTTCCATCCAAGAAGAAATCAGTTTGGTTAAGTTGGAGAAAATTGAAGAATCCTATCAATTTGCTTTGAAAGATGAGGATAAATTAAACAAAAGACATGAACAAAGAAAAAGAGGTAAAGGTAGTAGATTCCCTAGAGGAAGAGGTAGATCCTATGGTGAAAATAATAGTTTTGAACCAGATCTAGATAAAGGCAAGACCGAGTGGAAAGGTGAAAGTTCATCTAGAGGAAGAGACAATAACTACCAAGGTGGTTACAATAGAGGTGGTTTCTGAGGAACTTGTTACAATTGTAGACAAGAAGGACATAGATCATTTGAGTGTACACATGAAAGTAAGAAGAGTCCCTAAATGAACTTGAGAAGGAAAATAACTTGATGGCAAGGAGAGAACTTTGGAGTGAAAGTAATAAGGAAGATCATGTTAGGAATGGGAACACTGAGAGGGGGGGGGGGGGGTGAATCAGTGTTCACTATATTTTGACTTTTGACTTTAATCTTTATGCTAAACTTAAATGCTTAAGTACTGAAATAAACATTCACATAAACCTGAAACATGAAATCAACACATGACACCAATATGGTTATGGGGAAACCCAAATAGGTAAAAACCCCAGTGGGACTTGATACCCACTAATATTTTGTACTAGTGTTTTGTGATCCTTGTTAGAAGATCCTTTACCTTGTTAGGAGTAGCTTTACAATGTTTTAATTATAGTAGACCTTGTTAAGGGTTTGGCCCTGTTAGGAGTATTTTATAATGATCCCTATTAGGGGAGTGGACTCACTATCCTAGAGCTCACTGCTCGGATGGTGAAGGCTACAACCTTCTAATTTCGGATACACACTATATCTGCAGGTGAACTGTTCACTGTGACACTGCTTGTCAGATCAATTTTTTTGATGCATTGATGCTTTGACCTCTAGAAAAGTTCTAATAAATCTTATGCTAACTTTTCATACCTCTTCTCTTCTTATCACAACTCTATTTCTACTTCCATACCAAATACAATGGGCACACCATATATTTATGGGCTTATACAAACAAAACAATTAGGTCGGCCCTATAACTAATTACAAACAATGCTTCTAAATGAATTGTCTTAAGCGTGCTTACAATTATACATATACATATTTCAACAACCTAAATACAATGGGTGCATAGCCTTCACAACATTGAATTATAATCGCCAACCAAGATGCTAACTATCAGCTCCATGAACTGTTCTCTGCTGGCACACACTGGCTGTGCAACTTCAACTGACTGTAACTTTCACATCTTTACATATCTAGTTATGTACTCATAGAATAAGCATAAGTATGGTCTAACAAACTTAAATTCTAGGGCACATACCATAATTCATCCGTACACACGTGCCCTAATGCTCTGGGCTGTAGGAACTTTGTACACTGTCTAGTCTTCAACACTTAACTGAATTCTGATCTTTACACTAAGAGCACTAACTCCAAACTACTATATGACTTTGTTTCCATAATTACAGCACTATATCTAGTCATATAATTCAGTATAGACAACTTGCCAACAATCTCCCCCTTTGTCATTGATGGCAACAAAGGAATATGACCAAGTTGCTAACTGTTCCTTTACACAAAATTTTTGTCTTCTATACATTTTTATACATAATCTTATATCTCCCTATACATATATATACTCCATATTCTATACACAACTCCCCCTTTGACATTAATGAAAAAGGTGCATCCAAAAACTATATCCATTCATTCTCACTAAGGGAAAACATCTGGATATGCAATCTTGAGGTTCTGGATCTCCTTCTTCCAAAAAGTTATCAGAGAGTTAACTATCTAGAGATGGGCACATAATGCATATTGAAGCTTGTCCATCTTCTCCAAGTCACTGATGGGACCATGATCATAAGCTACCATGGTGGCATCAATCTCCTTTATGTTCTGATTGAGGATGTCTAAAGAGGGTGCAAGACCATTCCTAAACTAAGTCTGTCTAAACCTTATCCTTGTTATCTCTTTTTCTTCCTTCTCAATCTTGTATATCTGTCCTTGGTAGACATTGTTTCACATGTTCACATTAGTGGATGTATCTTTCATTGAATTATATCTCTTTTTCTTCCTTCTCAATCTTGTATATCTATCCTTGGTAGACATTGTTTCACATGTTCACATTAGTGGATGTATCTGTCATTGAATTATCCACTGGCTCAATCAAAGCTTCTGCTTCTTTTATCTTCTTAAAGTGAGCATTAGTGAGCTTGTCTGGATCCATGCATGCTGCAATGATCTTTCTTCCTCATCAACAAATTCTTTCAATGATGTCTGACCAGACTTAAGAGAATTCAAGTCTAGTGCAAATTTTCTCATTAGTTCATTGAGTCTCTTCTTTAAGTACTTCTCTTCTGCCACTTTGGACGTAGATTCTTCTAGCCTAGAAAAATTGCTTTTGAACTGTGAGAAAATTGTACTCACATCATCAACCGAATGTACTTTTTGCACTTTCTTATCTTCAAGGAACAAACTGTTCAAAATATTCACTGATTCCACAAGGAGAGTATTTCTCATGACTTGCTTCTCCTTTACCTTCTCCATAGCTAGGATGCTAAACTTAATAATGTCTTCTTCTTTCCAAGAGTCCAAACTGCTTGTGTCAGGTGTCAAACTTGACAACAATGCTAAGGAGGGAGTGATGGGAGTGTTGTCCATCACCTCTTGTTTCACCTTGACCAATCCAATAGAAGTAATTTCATCTTTATTTTCTACCTCTTATTCTTCTTTCTTATCAAATACATCTTCAATAGGTACTTCTTCTTGCTAAGTGGGAGGTGTATTACTGCATAGGATTTTAGCTTCCTTAGTACTGACAAATGCTTCCTCAAACTTGTCCAAATCCTTATCAATATCCACCATGGCTATTTCCACATTATCTATGATAATAGTGTTGTCTTTGTGTGATTCTGTCATGGGCATAGACTTGTCTACTTCTAGTTGAGTTTCTGCTATGGGTGCTGAGTCTTGAGGACTTGTCATTGGTACATTAGTGGGCTCTACAACTTTATCTTCCTTATTGGGTGCATGAGAGATGGACACAGTAGGTGGTTTTATCTGTTGTTCTAATAACACCTTCTCAAAAGCCTTTTTTGTTTCCTTCATAATTAGCTCATAGTCTTTGTTCATAATGTGAAGAGTTCTCATCTTAGTCCTTAGGTGTGGCTTCACCAAATTCAATATTAGTGCCTCTTCTTCTTTAGAACATACAGGCAGAGTATCTTCTAATACTTTTTCTCTGATCCTTTGATCTTCCTCATTTGATTGTCTCTTTTGGTTTTCTAGAATATCCCATACTTTATTTGGAATAGAGGTTTTCAATTCAAGGACTATTTTATTGAACTTGATCATGTGCTTGACAATCATACCATGAATTTCTGAATTGTCAATCTCACTATATGTATCATAGTACTTCCCTACTTGATCAATTCTTCCCTCATCAATAATTCTTGTGCCGAAAACTTTAAGGCTAGGTCTGAATCCTACCTTAGGAGGTGCTTGAATGTTTTTTCTACTCCTTGTAGAACACGAGGATGGATGAATAGTGCTAGCTTCTTTCTTCCTCTTGACCATTGGTTTATACTCTGGAGGAGTATCTTTGGGCGTAGAAGGAGTATTGTCAATATTATCCTTCTGACTATCATCTGAATTAGTTTTCATATTCTTTGATTTTGGATCTTCATGTTCTTCTTCTCCTATTGCACCTTTCAATTATAAGGTAATATTTTCATCCCTTTCTTTATCAAGGTATTCTTGAGACACACCATGTATTCCCAAGATTTTAGATGTGACCTTTACAACCTTTCTTTTTGTTGCAACACTGTTCAGCTTAGCATCAACTTCTCTAGTCTTTTCTTCATAGGTTCCCCACCTAGGTTCATTATCATCTTTAGGGGCTGATAGCAATACCTATGCATAGGCTTCAAGAACTTGTTCCTCTACCTCATACAAAAGTGGATGAATCCACTTAGTTCTAGGCTCAATGGCTTCCATACATGTAGTGTTTGTCTCCACCATAAAGCATATTGTGTCTTTATACTTCTCCACAATATTCTCAAGAATCCTGTACCTCATCTGCATCATTGCTCTGAAGGTCTTTAATTCCAAGGTTACATAGTCTCTTAAGGTGCTCTCAGTGCATGCCTTGTTTGATATCTGTGGCATGGTTGGAATGGACTTGTCTAGATACAAGTCTGACACTTTACCAACTATATGAAGGTACATATAGATGATTAGGGACTCAAACCTAAATATCTTTGTTTTGTCATGTTTGATAGCTTGATGTTGTCTATCAACTGTGTGTGCAAGATCTCACACAAGTTGAACTCTCCATCTTCTTTCACAAGTTGGATGGCTGCTAGAATAGTGCCCACATACACACTATTCACCCTGCTAGTGTGATGAAATCTATAACCTAGTATCATTGACATCAATTTGATGTCTGCTTGCTCTATAGGCTCAATAGTCATGCTGCACCTATCACTTCTAGATTTTCATGTTTGCTCCACCATTTTCCTGACATCCTTACCTATTGGAAGGATGACTCCTATCTTAGAGAGGCCTATCATCTCATGTATCAAATCACTTGTGATTCTTACTGGTACATCTCCAATCCAAAACAAATCATCATGGATTCTGCTTAAAAATATTTTTATCCATTCAGTCTCATAGAATTCATATGCCGTGGTATATTTAACAATGGGGTGACCATTCCATTTGGTGTATTCATCCATGAAATGTTTTTCTAGTTTCAACATTGTGTCCATGTGTGCCCTTAACCTATCTAGTCTAACAAGTTCCTTCTTATAATAGATGTAAACCCTTATGTCTGCTACATGCATGACACCCATCGACATGTAGGAGAATGCTCCCTCTAAGTCATCTAGGGTTGATTTAAATGGGTGCCTCTTGAAAACATATCTCTTCAGATCAGTGATATCATAAACAATGGGAGTGGCCATGACTTACTTATTAATCACTTTCCAACTGAACTTAGAGATGATCTGGCAGCTTCCAAAATGGTGCAATGAGCTAGGGTTACTGCAACCTATCAAATGCACTAATAACTATAGAAAATCTCTGATAGATTCAATCTCCAAGACTTCACAACAACTTCCAAGGCTCTTTCTTCTCTCCTATCACTCTGAATTTGAATGCAATGAGCAATCAAATGACTTTTGTGTACTTTAAAGTGAAAAATCTACCATTAATGCACGTCGCATAAACTAGGCTATCACTTCAAAATTTCAAACTTGAGCTCTACTAACAATTAGCATGTGCATTCTTGCACGAAGGTTCCTATACACTCCTAAAGTTTAAGTCCAAAGGTGCATACTTTGAAGATGACTATACCAGCCACATAGGGGTCTAGAGATAAATTAGCTCCCCTTATGACCCTAAGGACCATTCATGCAGATGTAGAGGGTGCGTCCACTGGGGATGCATCCAATACATTCTCTTCATCTTTGTCCTTCTTTTCTTCTAACCAAATCAAGCTTGCATCCTCTAAGGCTTTCCCTAACTTGACTTCTGCTTCATGATCCAAAATTGGTTCTTCGGTCTTTTTAGGGCTTTCCTGACCTTGCATCCTTGATCTACAGAACCTTGAGCTATGTCCTGCCTTGTTACAAGAGTGAAAAATGACTGGAGGTCTATTATTCCTTGGTGCATTGACATGAGTCACTATTCTACATGTTTAGGTTGAGTGACCATTATAGTTACATATCTAACATGTAACATTCTGAGAACTTCTAACATTTACTTGATTTTGATTTCTTTGATCTTGCTGAGTTATGTTCTTCTTACTAGTCTTGCAATTCATAGCTCTATGACCAGATATATTACATGAATAACAGTAGCCATTAAAAGGTCTTACCTCTATACAGTTTCTTGCAATGTGTCCATGCTTGTTACATACAAAACAAGTGGGATCTACTTTCTTTTTCTCATTTTTAGGAGGACCACCATTGTCTTTGGTTTGATCTTCAGTCTTCTCATCATCAGTAGAGTTCTTTTGTGAATCCTTTCTTGCTCACATATTGTCAATCTGATTTTGTGCTTCATTGTATCTAATGCAGCTAGTGTCTCCTTTGATTCTTCTTACATACAGCTGAGATTCTACCAAATCAGCATTGGTGTGTAATTTTTCAATATGATCCTTTGACTTTTTCAATTCAGATTCCAAGCTTTCTTTTATATTCCTTAGCTCTAAGATTTTCAAATTGGCTTCTCTCAATTCCCCATTAAGTTGAAGGTTCTCCTTGACTTGTTCATTGTAGAAATCTTGATTATTCATCAGTTTGTCATCAAATTCTTCAAGATGACTTAATAAGGATGCATTTTCTTCAATCAACTTCTTGACTTTTTCTTCAAGATCAATGTCAGAGTGTCCTTTCAAATCTTTTCTTAGTCTTTTGATAACTAATTGAGCATCACTGACTTTTTCTTTTAGTTCTTCAATTTCTCTTTTAGAATTGTCCAGGTCTTAAAGAGTGGCTTCAAGATTTTTCTTTAGATGTTTCATATTTGCTTTTTCCATGATCTCCTCAAGTGGTTAAACTTCTTTGCTAAGGACCAGAGCTTTGATACCAATTGTTAGGAATGGGAACATTGAGAAGTTGGGGGGGGGGGGGCGTGAATCAATGTTCATTGTATTTTAACTTTTCACTTTAATCTTTATGCTGAACTTAAATGCTTAAGTAATGAAATAAACATTCACATAAACCTGAAACATGAAATCAACACATGACAACAATATGGTTACGGGGAAACCCAAATAGGTAAAAACCCTGGTGGGACTTGATACCCACTAATATTCTATACTAGTGTTTTGTGATCCTTGTTAGAAGATCCTTTACCCTGTTAGGAGTAGCTTTACAATGATTTAAGTACAATAGACCTTGTTAAGGGTCAGACCCTATTAGGTGAGTCAACTTACTATCCTAGAGCTCACTACTCAGATGGTGAAGGCTACAACCTTTTGATTTCAGATACACACTATATCTGTAGGTAAACTGTTCACTATGACACTACTTGTTAGATCAGTTCCTTTGGTGTGCTGATTCTTTGACCTCTAGAAAAGCTCTAATACATCTTCTTCTAAATTTGCATACCTCTTCTCTACTTATCACAACTCTATTTCTACTTCCATACCGAATACAATGGGTGAACCTTATATTTATGTGCTTATACAAACAAAAAAATTAAGTCGGCCCTATAACTAATTACAAATAACGCTTCCAAATGAATAGGCTTAAGTGTGCTTAAAATTATACATGTACATATGTCAGAAACCTAATTACAATGGGTGCATAGCCTTTACAACATTAAATTATAATCCCAAACCAAAATGCTAACTGTCAGCTCCATGCACTATTCTCTACTGGCACACACTGGCTGTGCAACTTCAACTGACTGCAACTTTCACATCTTTGCATATCTACTTATGCACTCATAGACTAAGCATAAGTATGGTCTAACAAACTTAACTTCTAGGGAGCATACCATAATTCATCCATACACACATGAATTGATGCTCTAAGCTCTAGAAACTTTGTACACCATCCAATCTTCAACACTTAACTTAATTATGATCTTTACACTAAGTGTGCTGACTCCAAAATGCTATACGAATTTGTTGCCATAATGAAAACACTATATCTAGTCATATACTTTAGTATAGACAACTTGCCAATAGATACAATAAGGAAAATTTTGTTCAAGACTAGATGTATAGTTTCTAATGAAGTGTGGAAGGTAATCATTGATAGTGGAAGCTCAAAGAACTTGGCATTTGAGGAAATGGTTACAAATGTGCATTTGAAAAGGTTGGAACACCCGAAGCCCTATCAAATTTCATGGATCAAAGATGAGCATACACTCTTGGTAAGTGAACAATGTTATGTGAATTTGAAAATTATAAAGTACTATGATAAGGTGTTATGTGATATCATGCCTATGGATTGTTGTCATATTTTGTTGGGTAGTCCTTGGCAATATGATAGGCATGCTATATATGATGGGAGATTGCATAAATATACTATTTGGGCTGATGGGAGAAGACAAATATTGTTACCTTTGATTGAAGAACCTCTTAGTAGTGTTTGTACATTGGTAAAAAATTTCTTGATGTAAGGAAGAAAGTTTGTTAATGATTTGACCAAGAATGATGTATTTTTTGCTATGATTCCTAACAAATTGAGTAAGAAAACAAAGAATTTCATCTCTGAAGAGATTGATAAGTTACTCGCTGAGTATAGAGAGATAATTTCTAATAATGTACCTAATGGTTTACCACCAAAGAGAAGCATTGATCATTACATGGATCTAATCCCTGGAGCTAGTTTACTGAATAAGGTACCACATCGGTTGACACCTATCAAGAATCAGGAATTGAATTGACAGATTCAAGAATTGTTGCAAAAAGGTTTGATTTGAGAAAGTTTGAGTCCTTGTGCAGTACCTGTTGTATTGGCACCTAAGAAAAATGGAGAATGGTGAATGTGTATGGATTCCAGAGCAATCAACAAAATAATAGTGAAGTATAGGTTTCCTATACCGAGAATGGTTGACATAATGGATAGTTTGAATGGAGCAAAGTGTTTTACAAAAATTGATCAGAAAATTGGGTATCATATGATCAAAATTAGAGAAGGTGATGAGTGGAAGACTTCTTTTAAGAAAAAAGAAGGTTTTTATGAGTGTCTGGTTATGCCTTTTGGTTTAATTAATGCACCAAGTACTTTTATGAGATTGATGAATGAAGTTTTGAAGAAGTTCTTAGGTAAATTTGTGATTGTAGACCTAGATGATATTCTGATATTTAGTAAGACCAGAGAAGAACATTTGTTTCATGTTAAACAAGTATTGTAGAAGTTGAAAGAAGAAAAGTTGCTGATAAATCTGAAAAAATATTCCTTCATGAAAGAGGATTTGTATTTTGGATTTGTGATTTTAGGTGATGGTTTGAAGATGGATTCTGAAAAGGTTGAAGCTATTTTGAATTGGCCTACAAAGAAAGATAGTGAGGTAAGATCATTCCATGGTTTGGAAAGTTTTTAATAAAATTTCATTAGGAATTTTAGTTCAGTTTGTAATGCTATGACTAAGACTATGAGAGGAGATAAAAGTGAATTTAAGTGGACACATGGAGCTGATAAAAGTTTTGAGACTCTGAAGCAGAAGGTTGCTAAATTTCCTGTGTTAGCATTGCTTGATTTCAATAAGGTATTTCAAGTGGAATGTGATGCAAGTGGAAGTGCAATAGTAATTATGTTGAGTCAAGAAGGTAAACTTGTTGCCTTCTTTAGTGAAAATTTGAATGATGCAAAAAGGAAATATTTTGTGTATGATTAAGAAATCTATGCTATTGTTCAAGCCCTGAAGAAATGGAGACATTATTTGATACCAAGTGAATTTATGTTGTATACCAATTATAAAGCTTTATAGTATTTAGGTAGTTAGAATAAGTTGAATCAAAGACATATGAAATGGGTTGAATATTTGAAAAGTTATACATTTGTGATAAAACATAAAACTAGAGTCACTAACCGAGTTGTTGATGCATTGAGTAGAAGAAAATCTTTGATGATTGAGATGAAAATTGAAGTTCTTGGTTTTGATGACATGAGAGATTCATATGAATTTGATCCTAATTTTTCTGAGCCATAGAGAAAGTACAGGACACCTATTCAAGATCAACCAATTACTAAATGGGAAGATTATTTTAGTCAAGGAGGTATGTTGTTTAAAGGTATTCAGTTGTGTATACCGAGAGGATCAATGAGAACTAATTTGATTAAGGAGAAACATAGTAGTGGTTTGGCTAGACACTTTGGTGTTGACAAGTGATGCAAGAGCAATCTTGCATCACCCAAAAAAAATAAATTATTTTTTTGTATTCAATAAGGGCTATCTTGTGCAGAGCTGCTATTTATGGAAACTTGCTATTTTTTAGTAAGTTGGTCATACGATCTCAGAATTTTTTGATTTTACATGTGGAGGTTCATCTCAGTCATATCAACCTGCTAGTAAAGTTTCATTGATAGATCAAGTCTAGCTTTGTAGATATTGAAGATTTTCGGTATTGGCAACAAGGTGTTAGGCCATTTTTCTGTCATAGCAAAAATCTAATGAAAATGGCCTTTTCCTTGCAAGTTTTGTAATGTTGTCTCTTCCCACCCTGCTGCAACACAGTTTTATCTTGCAAAGAATGTCCATAGTGTTTCATGGTTTGAGCTCCTACCCTGTGCTCTTCAATGTATCACCTTGCTCCAGTCCAAATTGCACGTGCTGAATCGCAAAATCCAGAAAGTTTTTCAAATTATACGGTCTGCAGGAAACAATTTCAAAATCTACCACAATGTCGAAAAGCCACAGTATTTTTGAAAATTCATGATGTTTTTAGTCTGTGTGAAAACCTTCGTTATTTTCAACCTTATGCCTTCTCGCTTTTGTGCACTTATCTTTTGGTGTCAAAAACTTTGTGTGTTTTCGATCCTCTTTCATTGAAAACCTTGTGTGTTTTCGACCTCACACTTCTGCCTTGATTGATGGCGCTTCCTAACTACACAAGTCTGGCTGGATGGTGGGCCCGGGTCTTCAAAGGTTTCAAAGTGATTGGTTGTCGCATGGCCACATGTCAGATTTTTCTGACATGCGATCATGCTACCGCTTGCCACCTGTTCGTGTGGGTCACAGTTCTTCCCATTGCCCGGTGTGATTAAAGTTTGGACAAGATCAGTGGTCAGCGTACGTTCGCATGGTAAAGATGCATGGTGTTTATCCCTTACACTTTTGTGACAGCCATCAAATTTTCTTTTGTGGGTGTGAAGTGGGCCCAGTGTCAGAAGGGAAGCAGGGGCACATGTTCTTATTGGTTGTCGCATGATTGCATGTCAGGAATTTTTGACATGCGACCATGCGACCAGTTGACATGTGTCACTTGGGGCCCATTGGTGGGTGATAGTGGTCCCACTGGTGGTCATGTGGCGGCCTTTGGTTAGCTGTCGCATGATTGCATAGCCCAGTTTTTGGCTATGTGATCATGCGACTGGTTGACATGTGTCTGCGGTGGTGATGAGGCTTGTCAGGTGGGCCCGTTGTCTTTTGTTGGCTCATGTAAACATGTGACAGGGTGCCACATGTGCTAGGGCCCATTTGTAGCTATTTGGGGGTCTCATTGGTAGGTGGTGTTGTGGCAATCTTCGGTTGGTCCGAGCTGGTAGGATGATAGATTTGAACGCGGGCCCAGGTTAGGGTATCTCGGTGGTGACATGACAACCGGTAGGATGCATGTTAGCGGCTTGTCACATGTTTGCATGAGCCAATTTTTTGGCTTTTGAACATGCGAAAAACCCTTTTGTGGCAGCAGCAGCGTCGGTAGTTATGAAGAAGGTAATTGGAAGTGGCATGTCGCATGTTCGCATAGCCCATTTTTGAGCAATGCGATCATGCGACAACTATTTGGCATCACTGTTGTGGAGTTAACTTGAGGTGTTTGGATGGGTTATAAACACAAGCCCGCGAAATGCATGGTGACCATTTGCTTTCATTTTTGAATCTCTGAGAATGTTTCCTGTGACTAGAAAGGACTGAAATTGATGACAGAAAGGGCCAGAGTTGGTAAAACTAATTTTCTCCACCGCTCCAGTGTGCTCCAGGGTGTGAGATGATTGCAGAAGAGGAGTGTCTTGCCATAGGGGAGTAAATGAAATGTACCAAAAGCAGTTGTAGGGTCACTTCCAGTTTGAATTTTGTAGATTTTTGATTGATCTTCAGTGCCTTTTCAGAGTTTCTCATGATTGAAGATCTGATGTTGATTAAATGCATTCAAGACTTAGTGTTTTCCCTCTGATTTGTATCAGATTTTGATGAACTTGAAATGCCTAATTGATGGAAAACCCTAACCATGGTTACCCTTAGCTTGTTGCATCCTAACTTGTGTGGGATTTCAAGGTAACCATGGGTATATATGTTGTTTTTGTTGATTTTCAAAGGGCTCCAGCTTAGAATTCCTTTTTGGTTCCATGAAAGGTTCCATCCTGTAGATTTCTCCTTCTCTCTGCATATAGGGTGTTCTTCTCCCATTGCTAGTTCAGAGAATATAGTGCATATTGTAGTAGATTTGTCTTATGTGTGAGGATTTAATATATTTTTACTATTACCAAACTATCTCCATTTGAATTTTGAGTCCATTAGTCATACATTAAGGGTGTTTGATTTGTCTACTTGTATTACCTATGTGTTTGCAAGTGGAGTTGTCTTCGCAGAGATAACTGGTTCAAGGTTAGTATTCATGTATGTATGAGCTGAAATATCAAGGATAGGTCATTCTTGTCTTCCAGTGGATGTTGGTTAATGTATTGTCTATTCATAGGTCTCTTCTAAGGGGAGGGTCAAAATCCTTTGATGTATAATAACATGCTTGAATGCACAGGTGGGTGTTAAGTTGAGGTTTGGTCATGGTGTGTGATTGATGCAAGGCATCAACACATTGGGTATATTATTTTCTTGTTTCATAGCTGTCATTTTCAATATGGTATTTGACTCTATGGCCCATTGGATAAGGCACTAGTCTATGAGAGACTTAGGGCATCTTAGGGGTCCTTTCAATCCATTCAAATCATTTCCATTTAGTTCCACCTTTTCCCTTTCTTGTTGATAGGTTAGGTCTCTAGTTTTCATACTCACTCCATGCAAATTGGGCTATTGCATGAGATATTGGCTTCATTGAGGTACATGATACCTAGAAGAGTTTGAGAACCATTCCACAGTCAGTTACCTGCAGGCTTGTAGTGTGACACAAGTTAATATGTGTGTGTAGATGAGGTATACTCACCTGAGTGATGTGGAGCTCAAAGTGTAGAAGGATCTCTCTTTGATCCTCGTTAGTTGGCCCTTTTTCCTGTCAGATTTGGAGTGTTGAGTGAATGTGACACTAGCCCTGTCAATCCTAATGCCAAGCTGACCTTTGGGGAAAAAGAACACCAACACAAGGTAAAGAAACTTTGAACTCAGTTTTTAAGGCTTTAGAGGCCCTAGATGAGGTTGAAATTTTGGGTGAAAAGTGCTTGCGCTAGTCAAGCCTGTAGAGCACTTTGTGGCCTTTCCAAAATTAGGTTATAATAGTCAATTAGGTCAACTGGTGATCAATTTTGGTCTCTGAAAGTCAGGCCACCTGAAATGGGGGAAAATAATTTTCCTTCAAAATTTCTGTTTGGGTTTCAAAAGTTATTTTGAGCTGACTTTGATGTAATAAATTGAAAAATAAAATAATTCTAATTTTGGTCAGCCTTGTTGGCTAAAATTTTGGAACCTTCCTAGGTGGTGGAAAATTGCCTATATAAAGAAGGCTGTAGTGTTGTCTCAGGCAGTTCGAGACAGTTCTGTGTAGTAGATCTGGGTAATAATTTGAACCTTTTTCCTATAGAATATTGTAATGGAATGCCCATGTGGCTTTGCATATTATAATTCTAAAAGTTTGTAATTCCACATTTGTGGAGATAATAAGAAGCCCATTTTATGTTATTGCATATTGTTGTTGTTTCTCTATTTCTGTTATGTATTAAGGGGAGCACCCTTCATCAACAAGACATTGAATTTTCTTAAGGAGAAATGCTTTTGGCCACAACTATATAAGGATGTTCAAAAATTTGTGAAAAGTTGTAGAATTTGTCAAGTTGCAAAAGAACTAAGTCAGAATATTGGATTGTATACACCGATTTCTATTCCTAAGAAACCTTGGATTGATAATAGTATGGATTTTTTTCTTGGCTTACTGAAGATAGTGAGAGGTAATGATTCTATATTTGTTATTGTTGATAGATTTTCTAAAATGGCACATTTTATACCCTATAGAAAGATATCATATGCAGTACATATAGAAGATCTTTTCTTTAACAAAATTATCAGATTGCATGGATTAATGAGGAGTATCATATATGATCAAAATAATAAATTTGTTGGATACTTTTGGAAGACGCTTTGGAGGAAGTTTGGCACCGATTTGAAATATAGTTCTACATTTCACCCACAAATTGATGGACAAACAAAAGTTGTGAATAGAATCTTGGGTAATCTTTTGAGATGTTTAGTTGGACAGACACCAAGCAATTGGGATTTTGTGTTGGCACAAGAAAAAATTTTGTACAATAATTTTGGGAATAGGATAACTGGAAAAACACCTTTTGAGATTGTAAATGGAATACAACCAAGAGGGATATCAGATTTGAGGGATATTGCTGATGAAGGAAAGAGAAGTACTGAAGGAGTAAAGTTTGCTGAGTTCATGAAGACATTGCATGAAGATGTGAAACATGAGTTGGAGAAAAGAAATCATAAATATAAAGACACAATTGATAGATCTAGAAGACACAAGAATTTTTCATTTGGTGATGAAGTAATGGTTTATTTGAAGAGAGGGAAACTTCCTATTGGAACATATGGGAAGTTGAAAATGAAGAAGTTTGGCCCTTGCAAAATTTTGAGGAAAATTGATAGTGGAAATGCTTATGAGATTGAGTTACCTGATGACATGGATATATCACCTATATTCAAAATCACTAACTTGTATGAGTACCATGAATCAGATGAAGAAATGGCAATACCAAAGGATTATCCTAAGAAATAGGTAGAAGAAGATGAGTAGATTTTGGAACAAAGAGTTGGTAAAAGTACAAGAGGAAAACAATATATGGAATATCTGGTAAAATGGAAGATAGACTGATTGAAGATAGTTCATGGATTTCAAAATCTAATTTGGATTCAGCTTGGGTTGTACTTGCTACATGATTTGGAGAACCATTTCAAATAACCCCAGGTGTCTGATGCATGAGCATCTCAAGTCCTTGGCAATCTTGTGTCACCAAAAAAATGTTTTTGTTTTCTTGTGTTGCTTGGTTCCTTCTTTAACCAAGTTGGCTCAGTAGTTTCTTGATTTCCTTTATTAACTAAGTTGGTTGGTTAATTCCCTGGTGCTCGATTATCTTTTCCTGGCACTTGGTTATCCTTTCTTACCGAGTTGTTTGTTTTAGTTTTCTATTGAGTCCAACTTGTGCAATTAATTATGGTCATGGATTTAATGTTGGTATCTATCATTGGGAAGCATGTGGACCTAGATCTAGTTGTTCCTTCCAGAAATGGTGGATCTAAAGGCTGACTTGTTGGGTACCTCTTGTATATATTGTAATATTTGGTTGTAGTTTTAGAGGGGGATTTTTAGGAGATCAATTAGGACACCAGTTCTAGGAGATAGAAGTTAGAAGATTAAAGATAGTTTCAAATCCTCACATGTTGGAGGACTTTTGTACTTGAATTGTAATATCTAGCCCTAACTGGGAAGGCCTTATAGCCTGGCATGTATGAATCAATTTGAAGTAATATAAGAAGTTGATCTACATTCTCTCTCTCATTTGTGTGTTTTAATTTCATGTGTGATCTCTGCAAGGTGGATCTGGTTAGGGTGTACCTTTGGCCCCTCTCCTCATCCTCCCTTGCGTCAAAATGGACCTTGAGCCTAAATCTAAGTCCCTTGAGGTCTATACTAATGTTGTCCACCTTTCATGCTAGATCCATTGAAACCACAAGTTTAAGATTGTTGAGTCCTAGCTAGAGGTGCGTACTATTCCTAAGAGATATGATCTCGTTGAGAACCCTATGACTGCCACTGCTTGGTCCTAGAGCCCTACTATCCTTGTGGAGGCCTCTATCTCTGACTCTCATGAGACTATTTCTACTTTTTCTATGGCTGAGGTGCTTTGAAAGATCTTGATGAGTGCTTTTGATTTCCCTTCCAGAGGGATCTCTAGAAACTAGAAGACCGTGGTGTGGGATTGCAATTTTGTGACCTATCTCGTGCATCATGAGACCTATTATGGGTCTCCTCTACAATCATGGACCTCTCTATGGTATAACATAGATCTCCTGGAGGTACCATCCACACCCCGTTAGAAATAGCATGGTTCAACCCCTTAATAAAGTGGTTGACCTAAAGTTTCTCATCCTTTATATAGTCCACATAAGGAAGGAGCACAAGAAAATTTCTCTCATATTGTGCCATTGTAAGACCTCTCTGCAGAAGGTCATGGAACTCATTGATACAATGCTTCCTAAAGTTCTCTAACATGTATCGAGCCCTAAATCTCTCAAGGAATGTCTCCCATGTGAGGGTGTCTATAATTAGGTGGTTCTTATACTCCTCCTACCTCCACCAAGTACAAGTGGTCCCTCTAAGCATATGTACTACAAAATATGCCTTCAGGTTGCTCTCATAAGTTTGAAACCCAAAGAAACACTCAAGGATCAAAAGCCATGTCTCAACCTTTGTCCCATCTGTATATCCTATAAAAGGTGATGGTTGTAGGCATAGAAGCCATCTAATCTAATCCCCTACATCTCGAGGTGCTCTATACACTACCTTAGGTGGTGGCTCTAGAATTTATATTGACTCACCCTCTAGATCTTCTTGTGCCTCAACATGTCTAGGAGGAGGGCTCCTACTCCTATCTTAGGTCTTAGTCCACTGACCTCTTGGTGGGAATCTATCCATAATAATACCAGGGAGATTCTAAAGGGCATTCAAAATTGTTGGTGTAATTAATTATTCCTAATTACACTTTACTTAATCTTACTTAGGTTAATGCATTGCATAGTAATTTGTGATTGAGACACCTAGGAGTGTGCACATCTATTAAGCACATGGTGTAGGAGAAATTCCACTTTTGGCGTGATAGTTGTCTTCACATACCTCGTTGTGTGTGAGATCCACCTTTTGTGCTCTTATCACATTATCATCCTAATCCATTGCACATACTTTATTGCATAATGGAGGATGATCCACATTTGGTGGACATGTGATTACACCTAGCATAGGTGATAGCTTATCAACTCCTTATCATTCTCTCATATCGCCTTTCCTATATAAGGAGGCCTATTATGTAAATATTATTCAATCATTTGAAGGTGAATTCATTGGTGAATATCATTAATTCATTGGATCTATTCAATCCATCCTTGCATTCATATTTTTTCTCTTGTGCTTTTCTTCAACCTCTTGATCTTGGTTCAATATTTGCTATTTGCAAATTCTTACATGGTATTAGAGCCATTAGAGAAATCTTGATTAGCTGATTTGAAGAGAGCTTTATGTAAGCTTTAAAGGTCCAAATCTCATATTTGAGAACCAGTGTGCAATAGAGGCATTTTGGAGTAGATCTAACCTCACCATTGTGTCTGGGAGGCTGTTTCGGTTAAAATCGACTATAAACTCACCCATATTCGGTGAAAGTCCAATTTGAGGTAAAAGAATTTTAGCAAATCAGACTGTTCGGCCCGATTTGCCTCACTGGTATGATTTTTCAAAAAAAAAAATTATTTTTTTAATTCTGATATTTTTCAAAAAAAAATTATATTTTTCCGTAAAATTTGGGTGAGGTACGACCCATTTTGTTTTCTCTGTCATCATCAGACAGCAACAAAGGACCTCTGTCACGACATCGGACTAGAGCCGTACCAAAATCAGAGGCATCCGGGCCTGAGATCCACCAAAAACTTCTCATTTGGTATTGTTGGGGGACTTTGCATATAAAAAGGTTTAATAACCTTTCCCACATTGAATGTGGGACTAAACCCCACAATCCCGTGCAGCGGCGCTTTGAAGATCTACCACCTTGACACTCCTCTTGATGCCCTTCAGTTCACAGTGCCTCCACCCTAATCTCTACCTGGTAGAACCCACCACCGGCCACTCCTTTGCCAAGCTCATCACCGCGTAGCCCTGAAAGATCTCCTGGCACCACCCACCGCCGAAGCGGCCACTACAACCCCCTTGCTCCACAGCCTTTTTCAACCATGCTCCTCCACAGGTGCCGTCCTCCACCATCGAGCATCCACCTAGCCATCGCCTTCCTCCACCATGCGGCAGAAGTGGAGGCCGTCCATCTGTGCCATGCGGCACTCCCATATTCACCAAGATCTGTGCCACATGGACGAGTACACAACCACCACCTCAAACTACCACGCAGGTGCCCAGTCAGCACCATTGTGCCACATCACCCTCCAAGACATGTCACTACCATGTCTCTATATGAACGTGTATGGAAGACCCACTCAGTAGACACGTCAACCGAAGGGGGCAATTTTTTGCTTGCATCACCTTTTTAGGAGCCTAAAATTGACGGTCGTTAGCCATCACAGTAGGCGAAATTGGGTTTTTTTTACAGCCTTATGATTGTCAAATTTAACCCAGTGAATTTCTAACATCAGCAGGGTTTGAAAATTCTCTGCCTTCACCATTTGCATTTTTTATTTTGCAGTCTAACTTTGAGAGGCCATAACTTGGTCATTCGGGCTCCAAATCAGGTGTAATTTTTTTTGAAATTGGGTAGAATTTCCTAAGATTTCTAGTTGTGGTATTGATTTTGTAGTTTGGTGGCCACATTTGTCAAAAATTGCAGTTTTTGGTGACTGTACCTGTCTGTTCCTGATTTCTACAACTTCTAGGGCTTCGTTTGGGCACATACGGTAACATTTTGAGGTGAATTTTTTTTTGAAAGTGCATTTTTGTCTACTTTCCAGATTTGCAATCAGATTTGAGTTATTTTGAGTAGACATATCACTTTCAAAAATAGGCTATTTTGGGGCTATAATTGCACTTGGTTAATCCTTAGATTTCAATTTTTTGATTTGCATCAGTCATTTGAAGAAGTTATCATATTTATCAGTCATTATTTGGTGTCAATATGGATAATTAAAAGGTTAAAATCCTCACTCCATATAACTACCATGAATGGAAAGTATCTTTAAGTGATCATTTATTGAGTCTTGGATTGCTTAGAATGACTCTTGGGTAGGATCAAGAACCTCAAACAGGTGTTGTAGAAAGGAGAAAATGGTTTGATCAAAGGGATAAAGCACTTGGCTCTCTTAGATCATCCATCTCTTGTTACTTGCTCTTTCATATTGCATCTTGCACACATCCTCATGATGCTTGGATCACATTGGAAGGACTCTTTGGTAAACCTGATAGAATGAGAAAATTTAGATTAGAGAATGATCTCATAGGTCTTAATCCTAGGGATTTTGACAATATTCAAGATTTTTTCTCTAAGTTCAATACTATTAGATTGGAGCTTTCTTCATGTGGCATTGTTAAAGGGGATGAACAATTGATCTTTTCAATTCTTTCCAAGCTTGGTCCTGATTATTCTATCTTTGTTTCTACATTCTATGCTACTATGGATGCTCTTGGTAGTGCATACAAATTTCCCTCTCTTGATGAATTTGCAGTGTAGCTCACAAGGGAGCAAGCAAAGTTAGCACACATGGGTCAGTTGAAGCCTTCCACACGTCAAGCATTGATTGCAAGTGAGTCTACTTCAAAGGCTTCTAATGGCAAAGGAAAGAAACAAAATAGGGATCCTAAGCCTCATGACAAAGGTAATGAATCTTCTTCACCAACAAGTACTGAATCCAAGTCCTCTTCAAGAGAGGAATCATTTAGAGAAAGAGAGATAAATGTGCATATTGTCAAAAGTTAGGACATGATGAGCATAAGTGTTTTCAAAAGAAGATTGATGAGCTAACTCACATTATTCAAAAACACAACATTAAGTTGCCCTCATCAGTGTCTACTCCTTCTTCTACACATTTGGTAGCTTCTACATCTCCATCATCATCCAAAGATAAAGGTAAAGGACAAGCACTCATGGCTTCCATACATCCTGAGCATGGTAAATGGCTTCTTGACTTAGGTGCATCACATCATATGACATCTTCTATGGATATGTTTTCTTCTTTTGAGCCTTGTAATTCTCCTAATATTTTGATGGGTAACAACACATTCATGAGAGTTTGTGGGAAAGGTTCTATTCCTATGGGAGAGGGGACATTTAATGATGTTCTTTGTGTACCATCCTTGACCACTAATCTTCTTTCTATTTACCAAATTACACATGGGGCACAAGGTAAAATTGTTGAGTTCACTCCTGATTATGTCTACATTAGGGACGGAGACTAGAGATGTCATAGCTATGGGAGTTGTTGATCATACATCCCGCTGTATTCCTTTTCTAATTTTGTTGATAATGATGATGATATTCATGATGTACCCATCCCTTTGTGAAGGGATAATTATGAGAACTTTGGGCACTTGAATCATTTTGTTGTTGAGACAAGTGTTGATCTTCCTACTCCTCCACCTCCTACTTCTTCAGATGTGGGCTCTACTATTCAGCAGGACAATCATAGTGTTTCAAATCTTGCAGAGTGTGATGACTATTTGGATGCATCTTCAGCATTTGTTGATTCTCATGATGTAGATTTGGAAGACATACATGAGGGGGTTTCTCTTTCCCTTGATGATAGTTTCATCATAGATGGGGACACTTCTTCACCTTCTTTGGAGATTGGTGTACTTGATTCTTCTCCTTCTTCACTTGATTTGTCACATGAGGTGATAGATTCTTTGAGCTTGGAGATTCCTAATCAGTCTTCAGAGATTCATTCATGAAGACCTACATCTTCTTCCTCATTCCATTTGCACAAGGATTGGCTTCTTCATCATTTGATGTATCTATTTCTTCCTAAGGGGAGACATGTGTCTTGTAAGCATTGGTTGATCTATTGTTTGTAGGTACTCTTCATCAACATGGGAGCTTCTACATTATGGGGGCGATATCATGTCTCCAACTATCCTTCTTATGTGGGGATAATTCTTTTTATATACATGATGTATGTAGTTCTTGGGGGGTCTTGAGCACTCCATCCATCCATGCATCTTGTTTTCTTCTCTCTTTTTGGGGGAGGATTTTTCCCATGAGGTTTTCCCTCTTTCTCCACTTTATGAGAGTTATGTATTTCATGTATTGCATCTTGTACATGGGTACCTAACATGGCCTAGTAGCTGGGACCTATCTTGCATTGTGAGTTTAAGTGCATTCTCCTAAGTTGCACTTAAGGGGGGGTGTTGGTGTAATTAATTATTCCTAATTACACTTTACTTAATCTTACTTAGGTTAATGCATTGCATAGTAATTTGTGATTGAGACACCTAGGAGTGTGCACATCTATTAAGCACATGGTGTAGGAGAAATTCCACTTTTGGTGTGATAGTTGTCTTCACATACCTCATTGTGTGTGAGATCCACCTTTTGTGCTCTTATCACATTATCATCCTAATCCATTGCACATAATTTATTGCATAATGGAGGATGATCCACATTTGGTGGACATGTGATTACACCTAGCATAGGTGATAGCTTATCAACTCCTTATCATTCTCTCATATCACCTTTCCTATATAAGGAGGCCTATTATGTAAATATTATTCAAACATTTGAAGGTGAGTTTATTGGTGAATATCATTAATTCATTGGATCTATTCAATCCATCCTTGCATTCATATTTTCTCTCTTGTGCTTTTCTTCAACCTCTTGATCTTGGTTCAATATTTTCTATTTGCAAATTCTTACAAAAATATCTCAGTTAGGGTTCGGTAGTAGCATAGGGAGAGGTCCCTGCTTGTCATGTACACCTTCTTCTAACTGCTCAATATCCTCTATTGCCTCACATAAAACCCTAGCACTTCACTCATGGAGATGACTAGTATGCATAATTAGACGCATCCTACACAAGGGTAAAAACAAAAGATAAGTTGAAAATGCAATGGATTTAGGTTCTTAGAGTTGAAACTGTGCTCTAATACAAAAATGTCATGCCAAAAAATTACGGCAAAACAAAGACAACATTTTTTTTTAAAAGCACAAAACATCAACTAGGTTACACACTAGGGAACACTCATGTTGAAAATGAAACGCATCGACCAACACATATAAACTCACAAGGGGAATCATGGCATGAGTTGGCTTGCCAACATCTCTTGTGCATCAAACTATATTATTTAAACAAAAACCTAACTAGGTTTATTCATAAAATAATAAAAGGGATTAAACCCAAGGAAATAATCCAAATTTAGAAAATATGAAGAGGTCAACGATTAGGTCAAGAAATCCTAGGGGTCCAATTTGAAGAAGAACAAATCAAAGGAAATCAAGTCGTAACCCTAATGGTCCCTAACAGACACCAGGTTACCATTTAGGATCAAATTAGAGAAATTCAATTAAAGGATTAAAATATTTAAAATTATAATTATTAAATAAAATATTATTATTAAGGCGGAATAATTTACCTAGGTCCCTCCTAGGACTTATAAATTATTTATCCCCCAATAGTCCAAATATTAAAAGAAATTAATAAAAGTGATTAAAATAATAATCATCAAATAATTCTCCTAAAACTTTAATAAAACATTAATAAAGTTTAAATAATAATAAAATATATTAATTTAAAAATCTAAAAATTTCAATCCCTAAGATAATAATAAAATATTATAAAGGCCCATTAAATAATTTCCCAACATTTTAAAATTTTAAAATAATCAAATAGTCATTTAATGGACAAATATTTTAAAATCTAACAAAGTAATTCATAAGAAATCTTGGAAATCAAAAAGCTAAATAAAATAATATTTTAAAATCAAAATATCAAAAAGAGATAGAAAAGGTCAATTGTCATTAAATACTGGTAAACAATATTTAAAATGATAAACCTGAATTAATTATAATTTAAAAAATTAAAATTTAAAAAAAAATTGGTCTCCAAAGGCAAACCCTAACCCTAATTTCAAATTTAGGGTTTGGTCCAAAAATAAAACATGGCCAAAACCCTAATTTCTCCATTTTGGGTTTTGCAGGTTGGGCCTTGAGCATGTTTGAGGAAAATCAAAAGGGGAGTATAGACACAAGTATACAAAGGGTGTATATACAAACACAAGTGTGTATATACTCCCATATATACTTGTGTACATATATTAATCAAGAATCTACAATAATTGAGGAATGTTAAGATTTCCACATGATTTCCTGATGGCATCATCAAGCAAGAGGTTAACAAGCTATAAAAATGTTTTTGTTTAAATTTCACATGAAGTCTAGACTATAGTAGTATATTTGTTTAAGTTCCAATTTGTCATTCTCTATGTAAATAGAGTTATTCTCTATTTTGAAAAAAAAATAGACATTAAAATATTTTTTTTCATTTTACTCTTATTGTATTTTTTTAATTTATATTCTAATATACGTTGTTTTTGGATTATAAATCTTTCTTTTTTTTAATATAATATAAACACTACTATGTTTATATATATATATATATATATATATATATATATATATATATATATATATATATATATATATATATATATATATATATATATATATATATATATATATATATATATATATATATATATATATATATATATATATATATATATATATATATATATATATATATATATATATATATATATAATTTCATTTTAATAAAATACTAGCATGATTTCTTTTGTTAAAACTTTATTGTTTTCAACAATTTCATTTCGCATGGCATAGGTTAAGAAAAAATTAACAAATATTAGAAAGGGGGGTTTGGGAAGGGACCCGCGGGCTACCAAATATAGACTAAATCCCCTACCCCAGTCCCTACGATGGTTCGACACTGCCCCCACAACCCCCACTATGGGGTCACTATGGTGGGAAGCACTACTCACCACAGCCCCCGCAAGGGTATTGTGGTGGCGGTGCTCCCTTCCGCAACCCCCAAAGTGGGTGTTGCGGTGGCAGCCTAGCCATTGCAGCGTTCTGCAGGCCCATGGGACTACTATGATGGGGAGTCTTTATTACTTAGGGTTTTTTAAAAGAAGTTTTAAATTAACGGGAGTTTTTTTCAGTAGTTATTTTAATATTTTATAAAGTTTATTTTGATTAAAGATATGAAGTTTGGTTTAAAGGTTATTATTTTAAAAATATAATATATTATATATATATTAATATATTTTATATATGTTATATTATATATAAACATAATGGTATATATATACCTTAAATAAATATATATGTAAATATATTCATATATATATATATATATATTGATATATTATGAATATATTAATGTATATATATGTATATATGTATATATATTTTATTTATGTAATAAGGAAAAGCATGATGGAAAGGTGAATAGGGGTAAAATGGAGTTTAACAATGCATCTAACATACCCCTATTTGTGTGTAATTTGTAATTTGAATTTCCAAGTAATGTAAATTTGGAAATGATCAAAATTAGATAAGATAAGGTACATACCACATGATGGAATTAATATGGAAATACCTATTTTTTGATGCCTGTATACAGTTTCAGGAATTTTTGCAATCAGATCTCGAACCAAAAAATTGCAACAAAGAAAACCTAGAAAACTTTTTCAATTCTGAGGGAGATCGAGTTTGACCCAAATAGTGGGGCACAATATTACCCCCCACTGAAGGTCATCCCTAACCTAAACATTACTGACATAAATTTTGTTCATAGATCCTAAAAGTTTAATGAAAAGGGTACTCAGATTTGCTCTGTAATTCTTGAAACAATGACTGTAGATATATGAAAATGGTGTTTTGGGTGGCTATATAGTGTTTTTCCTTAGTCAAACCCCCATTTTTGGTGATCTCCACCTCCACGAATAGCTAGATGTAATAGAATATGTGTGTGTATTGAATGTGTAATACCAAGATCTAATCCTCTATATTGAAACCCTAGCATGAATGGCTATGAGAAAACAATGCAAATATCTGAATAAGATAAGAAAGTATACCAAGCCCCCAAGGCTAAAGTACTCTTACCATACCCACAATCGATAATTGCTACCCCATGATTGTATCTTTCAATGCTTGAATATTGATAATGGTGGATCAAGGAAGAAGAAATCTCTCTCTTGCTCCAACTAGATGTTCACAATGGTGTGGTCACAAAAATGCTTGATATCAACAATGGCTTGATCTTTTATATCATCCTCTTGCAATTTTGCATCTTCACTTCACCATTGCTTGGTTGCTCCCTTGATGGATGCTTGGTGTCTTGTTGTTGTTTTGTAAATGAAGACAAATCAGAGTCTTTATATAGAGGTTTCAAGGTGAGGCTCATAGAGTAATGTGTGGACCCATAATTCAAATTTCACCTTGAATTATGGTCCAATCATAATAACCAACTGAGGGAAAAGAATTAAATCAATTTCAAAACTAAACCCTTTCGCATTTGGATCTGAAAGCCCGACATTGATTTTAGGGCCCTTTGAGACCAGAATTTGAAAAGGAGGGTCAAATCCTAATAGGGGTCAAGGACAACATCAACTCTAACATAGGTCAGTGTTGACCTCAATTTTGACCTAGGTTAGGCTTGACCTTGACCTTGACCCAGGGGTCCAGATCCACTCTATGACGAAGATAGAAGGTTCCCAAGATGCCCAGAGACCTACAAATGAAGCCAGAACAGGGTAGAGTGCTAGAGGGAGGCACATAGTCCTATGATGATCATGATGAAGGCTAGTAGGACCTATTTCTAGGTCCTACCTAGAAAATAGAGCCACAAAGAAGGGAAATTAAGGAGAATTCCTAGGATCCTAACCCTAATTTCACCTAGAATGAAGGAATCAAGTGCAAAATGCATCCTAAATGCAAGTCTATCATGATAAATGCACTAAAAGAGGGTGCTAAACCTATCAAGATGGAAGTGCTTCCATTTTAAGATGATACATTTAGCCTCCACTTTAGCTTAGATATGACACTACATGAATATGCAAGATAAAGTAAGAAAACATTAGAGTAAATAACAAGGATATAACCAAGTCCTCGATGTAGAGATCCTACAAAAAAATCTTAGAACCTGCAACACACAAGGTTAATTAAAATAAAAAATCACCTAGAGCTTACTAAATGACAACTTGAGAAGTGCATAAAGCCCCTTATGCCCCCGCTATTTCACCTTTCTACTTCTGAAGGGAGAAACATGGTGATAAGGATAACTTTATACACTGGATATGCAGTTTGTTGAAAAGTTCTTTCCTAAACTAGTTAGAAGGATTTCCAGCCTTCCTATACTAATTCAAGGAATTAGGTATCTAAATCATGATTCCAACACCACTCACAACACTAAAAAAAGAGTTACCAAACTCAAGTTATGATAAAAAGAGTGAATGTTTATCTAAATACATAAGAAAGGAAATCCGAATTTACCATGAGTAAATCCTAATAGAAACTCTAACAAAGCCCTAATATTAATTATAAATAAGGAAAAGGAAGTCACACTTACTCATTCTTACCATTTTTAGATTCGAAGAGAGAAAGAACAATGGCGAGGAGAGAATAACTTCGAACAACATAGATGGAGCTCCTAAGATAGTGCCTAGCTATTAGAAAATCACTTCCTGAGGTGAGTTTGTTGTTATTCATTCCTATATTTTCCAAATTCTTGATTTTTTAAGGCAAGGTCGACCCTAACCTAGTTATGTCAACCTTGACCCAAAAAGGTTGACATGAATTGTAAGGTCTCCACCTTATCTGGGATGAGGTTGACCCTGACCCAGGAAAGTTGACCTTGACCTAGGAAGTTCGACCTTGACCTAATAGAGGTCGACCTTGACCTAGTCAAGTTGGATTTGTAGATTTGATGATGTAGAATGATGATATGATGTTTGTTTATGCTTAGAGGACATGGTTCATCTCCAAAAGAATCCCTTTGGAGAGTTTCTAGTGATTATCAGAGAGAGACTATCTGAGCTAAATGAGGATGAGATGGAGTTATTGAGAGACATAGGATTGTACTAGGTAGAAGTCCTACCATAGACTATACCAAGCCATGTTATCAACTTTGATAGAGAGGTGGGATGAGGATACATGCTCCTTTCATCTTCCCTCAAGAGAGATTACAATGACACTAGAGGATGTCTACAGGATCTTGTGGCTTCCAATTCAAGGCGAGACCATCACACCGAGAGCACAATGAGTTTGTGAGGAGATCCTTGAAGATGGAGAGTATTTCCTAGGATGGGTTCCATAGATGTGAACCCAGTCAGATTAGATCCTTTTGTCATCCATACTATCAAGCCCTACACCTTCGGTACAAAGAGTGATGCTTTGTATAGTATCCTTGGTTGTGTTACCCAACTCAAAGGGTACTATATTTCCTACACCTTTTACCCATCTTATATGGAGGATGGAGACTGATAGGATCATGTTCTCATGGGGTCATAGCATGTTAGCCCAGCTATACCATGAGCTATGTTAGCTAGTGAGATATCAGAGAGAGAGAGTCTTTCAATATGCACACTCTTGCAAATTTGGTTGTTTAGCATTTCACATGTACACATCCATAGGGTGCTACAATGATGGTAGATGTGAGTACACCGAGAGTCATTTCTTATCCTTTGAGATATGCTTGGTGGTTTGGAGATATCCTCTATTGGAGGGTACGTCTAGATTGCATTCTAGGCATAGATGTGATATGGAGACCCTACTACCAAATGACAGAGTGGCTAGATACATGATTCCATTTGAGACATTCACAGCAGAAGAAGCTTCTAGAGGGCCATCAGAATCATATAGTGATGCCATACTATTATGATCGGGTGATGAGATAGTTCAGCCTATTATAGAGAGTCTCCAGAGAAGTACCTCATTATGTACATTTGATGAGGTATTATTAGAGGCTCAATGCCATATGTCAACCATTGATAAAAGACATAGAGGATAGTGATGCAGATGAGATAGAGGATATAGAGGTACCACTAGATGTGACATATTCAAGCATGAGCCAAGATTACATGACGCATTGGATTCTTTAGGGGAACCGCCCCATCTTCCCTGAGTATTATCGTACAGGTGATCCAGGCCTATCAGAGAGGACTCACTAGGATAGTGGTACAACAAAGGAGGATGAGGATATCAAAGATGAGGAGGAGCACATCCCCAAGGGAAAACCCATGGAGGAGGAGAGAGAAGAGGAGATGCCCCCAGCTGGTGATATTGGTGCAAATGTACACATTTTTCACGCATCACCACTAATATCATGATGGCCTCCATGTGCCCAAATAGAGACACCACCATCAAGGCATAGACATAGTGAGCATGGAGAGAGTATTCACTCCATGCCCCCACCATCTAGACCCTTCAGTGATGTCCAGGAGGGAGACCTAGGTATGAAATATGATATTTGATTAAAAATGTAACTTAATTTGAGATGAAAAAGCACTAGATTAATAAATGAATTTTCCTTCTACAGCTAGCATAGCAGAGTGGAGGAGTTTTGTATCTAATATTTTGAAGGATACATGTATATCCTACCAACTTTTAGCTAGCAAGTGAGAGTCTTCCATTGGTCGCAAAGATCCTGACAGGCATGCTGATATGATTACATGTGTCCAACGGTAACTAAGGTTGTGTAGAGAGAGAGAGATGATAAATTGATGCTAGATTTACATGAGATGAGCATATTGAGGAGCCCCTCATGGACATAGATCTTCATCTTCCTATCATAGGCTAGAGAGAAGTGGGAATCATCGGCCATCAGAGCATAGAGATAGGTAGAGTGATAAATAGGGTCATATAAGACTAAATCACCAACCAAAAATGTTCATTCAATTAACTTGTGATTATATTGCTTGTAAAGAGATTTATGATAAGCTTTTATATGTTCTAATGGATGTATTTTTTGTTCATCCAACATTTCTAACTCTTGCAAGCATTGTTCACAAAAAGTATCCTTGTCAATTATCCCATGAAATGAAACACGTAAAGAAGGTATTTAAAATTTCAAAGGCATAATAGCATCAGTACCATAGACAAGATTGTAAGGAGAAGTACCTGTGGCAGTATGACCACTAGTCCTATAAGCCCATAAAGCATAATTTAGTTGAGTATGCCAATCTTTCGCATGCTTACTAACTATTTTTCTCATAATTTGTTCAAGGATTTTATTTGATGCTTTAGCTTGTCCATTAGATTGAGGATAATAAGGAGTTGTAAATATATGTTGAATTCAATATTTCTCCAAGAATTTTGTGACTTCTTTGTTTTTAAAAGAGGTACCATTATCCAAAACTGTCATCAATGGAATACCAAATCATGTTATGATATTATTAAGGATGAATTCACAAATAACATCCGCAGTCGTTGAACAAAGAGGGATAGCTTCGACCCACTTTCTAAAGTAATTTGTAGTATTCAAGATGTAAGTATGTCCTTGAGAAGAAGCTGGTGAGATTTTTCCAATAAGGTCAAAATGCCAAATACTAAAAGGCCATGGAGAAACTTGATTATGAATCTCACGGGAAGGAGCATGAATCAAATTACTATGTTGTTGATATTGAGGACATTTCTTAACAAACATGAAAGAATCTTGCTCCATTATTTTCCAATAATATCCCATTCTAAGCAATTTATTAACCAGAGATTTTCCACCAAAATGTCCTCCATAAGAACCAGAATGAGCTTTTGCTAAAGCTATCAGGATTTCGGTTCTATTGAGACACCTTAATAGTAATCCTTCATAAGAGAATTTGTAAAGGGTATCTCCTCGAATGATGTAATGTGTTACAAGCTTCCTAATATGATTACACATGTTTCTTGTTGCTGATTCAGGAAAAGTACCATCTTTCAAAAAATGAAAAATGTGAGAATACCATTCATCCGAGTGCAAATTGAAACAATTAAAGGTAATCTTTTCAAAAATCATAGGGTTTTTAAGAGTTTGTATAGTAAATTGAAATTTTCCAGCATTATTCGCAAGAAAAATAAAAAAATTTGTGCTTTCCATGGCGTCCACATGTCGGTTATCTTTCCTAGGTAAGGTTTGAATCGTATAAGAAGAGAATTACGAAAGCACATCAAGGGCTAAATCTATATATTGTATCATTTTATCATTCTTAGTCTAATAAACTCCTTTAATTTGTTTAAAAATCAATTGTGAATCTCCATATATTTTCAAGTGTTTTATGTTAAGGGATGAAGCTACTCATAGGTCAGCTATAAGAGCTTCATACTTTGTAATGTTATTAGTACAAGGAAAGGTTAATTTGTATGATACAGGGATTGGCTTTTTCATAGGAGGAATCAAGATAATACCAATACCAGAACCTATCTTACATTTAGATCCATCAAAATATAATTCCCAAATATCATCCTGTTGAATAGATAGAATATTGTCATAAGGGAATTCTATTGAAGTAGAACATGTATCAGAATGAGGACAAGGAGGCTCGGCTAAATAATCTGTTAAAGCTTGTCCCTTAATATACTTCTGAGAAATGAAATTAAGGTCAAATTTTGTAAGTAACATTACCCACTTTGCCAGATGGCCAGAGAGATCAGTTTGTGAGAAAAGATGTTTCAAAGGATCAAATTTAACAATCACCTTGACTTCAACTTTTATAAGATAATGCCTGAGTTTCTAGCATGCATAAAATACAACTAAGCATTATCTTTCCAAATCTGTGTATCTTGTTTCATAATCAAGTAAAGTCTCACTAATGTAATACAAAGGTCTTTCCTTATTGTTATTATCATTTTGAGCTAACAACACACTTACATCTTTTAGAGTTGCTGAAGTATACAAATAAAATGGTTTATCAAAGTTAGTCAGTTGCAAGATAGGAGGATTTGTAAGGTACTCCTTAAATTTCTCAAAGGTTTGTTTACATTCATCATTCCAAGAGAAAGTGGTATCCTTTCTAAGAAAGTAAGTAAAAGGAATAGTCCTATCCACTAAATTAGAAATAAAGCGATGAATAGCTTGTATTTTTCCTTGTAAACTCCGTAACTGAGAAATATTGTTAGGAGGAATATTAACAATAGCTTCAATCTTTTTAGTATCTACTTCTATGCCTCGCTTAGAGATTATAAATCCTAATAATTTACCAAAATCAACTCCAAACACACATTTCTTAGGATTTAATCTCATGTTGTAACTTCTAATCCTTTAAAATGTTTGTCGTAAAATAGTCACATGATCTTCTCTTTGTATAGATTTCACTAAGATATCATCCACATTATCTTCAAGGATCTTATGAATATAATCATGAAAAATCAAATTTATCACTTGTTGATAAGTTTCTCCCACATTCTTTAATCCAAAAGGCATCATGACCCAACAAAATGTTCCCGATGTAGGAGCATCTCGGGTCCTTGGCAATCCCATGTCACCAAAAAGATTTTGAAGTTTGTTTGTGTTGCTTGATTATTGCTTTGACTGAATTGGTTGATAGTTGGTTGAATTCCTTTGGTCACTGAGTATGGATGGTTATCTCCTAAGCAGTTAGTTGTTTCACTGGTGCTCGACGATGCTTGTCTGTTGCTTGGTCATCGTTTCTTACCAAGTAGTTTATTTTGAGTTTTTGTTGAGGTCGACTTGTGCATTGACTATGGGTCATGAATTTAATGTTGGTATCCATCATTGAGAAGTGTTTGGTCCTAGATCTGACTATTTCTTCCATTGATTGTGGATCTAAAGGCTAACTCAGTTAGGTAGCCTCTTGTATAAGTATAGTTGTCTGGTTAGAGTTTAGGGAGTTAATTTTGATAGAAGATAGAAGATATTAGAATCAAGATTGTTGGCAGATCCTTGCATGTTTGACAAATTCTATAATTCATTGTAATATCTAGCCATAACTAAGAAGGCCTTATAGCCTGACCTATATGAATCAATTTGAATGAAGTTAATATATCAATGATCCTTCTTTCTCCCTCTCATTGTGTTGTTGTTTCTTCTCTAATTTGTTGAACAGGGCTAGATCTATAGGGTGTGCCATCATTTGGCCCCTAAGGTTCCTTCCCTTGCATCAGGTAGTATCAGAGTGAGGTGAGATCTAGATCTAGGTTTTTAGGTTCCTTTTTGTGAAGCACTAGTTGAATTTTTGTGGGGTGTTAGATTGCGATCTGACCTGCAATTGCAGAGGGTTTTAAAGATGGTTCATTGAAGGTGAGAAGCGGGTCCAAGATTGGCAGACATGTTAAGACAACTTGCTGCTAGATTAGAAATTTTTGAAATAGCCCAGAGAAGAGGTAGACATCTTCAAGATGTTAGTGATGATGAATTTGAAGTGGAAAAAGGTGAAGCAAAACCTACACCTGGGATGGATCAGGGTGAGGAAAGATTCTTGAAGGCATTGACAAGTTTAAAAATCAACACCACATTTCAATCCTCCTAAATACAGTGGAAAATTGGATTCTGATGAATTTATAAACTGGATCACTGAAATGGAAAAGTATTTTGAGTATGATAATGTATCTGAAGAGAAGAAGGTGAAAATTGCAAGCACAAAGTTGAAAGGTCATGCATCCTTGTGGTGGGAACATCTGTAATTGGATTGAAAGAAGAAAGGCAAATAAAAAATCAAGGCATGGAATAAAATGGTGAATAAGTTGATAGGAAAGTTCTTACCTTGTGATTATCAGATTAACCTAGTTAGGCGAATGCAAAGTCTAAGGAAGAATGATAGCTCGGTAAAAGAGTATACTGAGGAATTCTATAGATTAGATATCAGATCTAGACATGATGAAGATGATGTGGAAATAATTGCTAGATACCTAAATGGTTTGAGAGTTTCCATCCAAGAGGAAATCAGTTTGGTCAAGTTAGACAACATTGAAGAGGCTTATCAATTTGCATTGAAGGCCGAGGAAAAATTGAACAAGAGACATGAGTAGAGACAAAGAGGTCAACGTGGTAGATTCCCTAGAGGAAGAGGTAGATCTTATGGTGAAAATAGTAGATTTGAACCTAAAAAGACAGATCTAGACAAAGGAAAGACCGAGTGGAAAGGTGAAAGTTCATCTAGAGGTAGAGGTAGTAACTACCAAGGTGGTTATAGTAGAGGTAATTACCGAGGAACTTGCTACAATTGTGGAGAAGAAGGACATAAATATTTTGAGTGTACACATGCTAGTAAGAAGGCTAGTAGCAGTAGAAATGCTTTGGTGCAAGAAGAGTCACTGAATGAACTTGAAAAGGAAAATAACTTGATGGTAAGGAGAGAACTATGGAATGAAAGTAAATAGGAAGATCTTGTAAGGAAAAGTTTGTTCAAGACCAGATGTAGAGTTTTTGACAGAGTTTAGAAGTTAATCATTAATAGTGGTAGCTCAGAGAATCTAGCATCTGAAGAGATGGTCACAAAAGTGTAGTTGGAAAGGTTGGAACATCCGAAGACCTATCAGATTTCATGGATCAAAGATGAGCATACACTCTTGGTAAGTGAATAGTGTTATGTGAATTTGAAGATTGGAAAGTACTATGATAAGGTGTTGTGTAATATCATGCCTATGGATTGTTGTCATATTTTATTGGGTAGACCTTGGCAATATGATATACATGCTATATATAATGGAAGATTGCATAAGTATACTATTATAGCTGATGGAAGAAAAAAAAATTTGTTACCTTTGATGGAAGAACTCGTTAGTAATGTTTGCACATCTATGAAATTTTTCTTGATGGAAGGAATAAATTTTGTTAAGGATTTGAAGAAGAATGATGTATATTTTATTGTGATTCCTAACAAACCGAGTAAGAAAATAGATGATAATGTTCCTAAGGAGATTGATAAATTACTCACTTGGTATAGCGATATCATTTCTGATAATGTACCTAATGGTTTTCCACTAAAGATAAGTATTGATCATTGCATGGATCTAATCCTTGGAGCTAGTTTACTGAATAGGGCACCTCATCGGTTAACACATACCAAGAATCAGGAATTGAACCAACAGATTCAAGAGTTGCTGGAGAAAGGTTTGATTAGAGAAATTTTGAGTCCTTGTGTAGTACCTATGGTATTAGCACCTAAGAAGAATGGAGAATGGTGAATGTGTATTGATTCCAGAGAAATCAATAAGATAATAGTGAAGTATAGGTTTCCTATACGAAGAATGGATGACATAATGGATAGTTTGATTGGAGAAAAGTGTTTCACAAAGATTGATTTGAAAAGTGGGTATCATTAGATTAGAATCAAAGAAGGTGATGAGTGGAAAACTTCTTTTAAGAAAAAAGAAGGTTTGTATGAGTGGTTGGTTATGCCTTTTGGTTTAACTAATGCACTGAGTACTTTTATGAGATTGATGAATGAAGTTTTGAAGAAATTCTTGGGTAAGTTTGTGATTGTATATCTTGATGATATTTTGATATTCAGTAAGACTAGAGAAGAACATTTGTGGCATGTTAGACAAGTTTTGTAGACATTAAAAGAGGAAAAGTTGCTGATAAATCTGAAAAAGTGTTCATTCATGAAAGAGGAGATTGTGTATTTGGGGTTTGTAATTTCAGCTGATGGTTTGAAGATGGATCCTGAAAAGGTTGAAGCTATTTTGAATTGGCCTACACCTGTGAATGCTAGTGAGGTAAGATCATTTCATGGTTTGGAAAGTTTTTTCTGAAAGTTCATAAGGAATTTTAATTCTATTTGTAATGCTATGTCTGAGACTATGAGAGGAGATAAAAGATAATTCAAGTGGACACATGGAGCTGATAAAATTTTTGAGACTCTAAAGTAGAAGGTTGTTGAATTGCCTATTTTGGCATTTCTTGATTTCAATAAGGTATTTCAAGTGGAAGTGCAATTGGAGCTATGTTGAGTCAAGAAGGTAAACCTGTTGCTTTCTTTGTTGATTGATGCTAGAAGGAAATATTCTGTGTATGATCAAGAATTCTATGCTATTGTTCAAGCACTGAAGAAATGGAGACATTATTTGATACCGAGTGAATTTGTGTTGTATACTAATCATAAGGCTTTACAATACTTGGGTAGTCAAAATAAGTTGAATCAGAGACATATGAAATGGTTTGAGTACTTGCAGAGTTATACATTTGTGATAAAACATAAAAGTGGAGTCACTAACCGAGTTGCTGATGCATTGAGTAGAAGAAGATATTTGATAACCGAGATAAAAATTGAAGTTCTTGGTTTTGATGAGATGAGAGATTTGTATCAAACTAATCCTAATTCTTTTGAGCCATGGAGAAAGTGCAGAGAACCTATTCAAGATCAACTGAGTACAAAATGGGAAGAATATTTCATTCAAGAAGGTATGTTGTTTAAAGGTATTTAGTTATGTATACTCAGAGGACAAATGAGAACTAATTTGATGAAAGAGAAACATAGTAATGGTTTGGCTGGACATTTTGGTATTGATAAAAATTTGAATTTTCTAAAGGAGAAATACTTTTGGCCACAGTTGTATAAAGATGTTCAAAAATTTGTGAAAAGTTGTGGAATTTGTCAAGTTGCAAAAGGAGTAAGTCAGAATACTAGATTGTATACACCAATTGTTGTACCTGAGGAACCTTGGACTGACATCAGTATGGATTTTTGTCTTGGCTTACCGAAGAAAATAAGAGGTAGTGATTCTATATTTGTTGTGGTAGATAGATTTTCAAAGATGGCACATTTTATACCTTGTAGAAAGACATCAGATGTAGTACATGTAGCAGATCTTTTCTTTAAGGAAATTGTTAGATTACATAGATTACCGAGTATTATCTCTGACTTAGATAGTAAATTTGTTGGATACTTTTGGAAGACTCTTTGGAGAAAGTTTGGCATTGAGTTGAAATATAGTTCTACATTTCACCCAAAAACTGATGGACAGGTAGAGGTTGTAAACAAAAGTTTGGGAAATATTTTGAGATGTTTAGTTGGAGACACACCTAGTAATTGGGATTCTATGTTGGCACAAGTAGAGTTTGCATACAATAATTTAGTGAATAGGAGTACTGGAAAAACACCCTTTGAGATTGTAAATGGCATACAACTGAGAGGTATATCTGATTTGAGAGACATTGCTGATGAAAGTAAGAGAAGTGTTGAAGGAGTGAAATTTGCTGAGTACATGAAGACATTGCATGAAGATGTGAAAATCAATCTAGAAGAGAGTAATCTGAAATACAAAGACATAGCTGATAGATCAAGGAGACATAAAATTTTTGATGTTGGTGATGAAGTGATGGTTCATTTGAAGAAAGGACAATTTCTTGTTGGAAAATATGGGAAGTTGAAGATGAAGAAGTTTGGACCTTGCAAGATCTTGAAGAAATTTTATAGTGGAAATGCATATGAGATTGAGTTACCTGATGACATGGACATGTTAATAATTTTCAACATTTCTCATTTGTATGAGTATCATGAACCTAATGAAGACATGACAGTACCGATGGAATATCCTAAGAAGCTGAATGAAGAAGTTGAGCAAATTTCAAGCAAAGAATTGGCAAGAGTACAAGAGGTAAATAGTATATGGAATATTTGGTAAAATGGAAGAATGGACCGATTGAAGATAGTTCATGGATTTCATAGTCTAAGTTGGATGTAGCCTAGATCAGACCTACTGAATGATTCAGAAAATCATTTCTAAATAACCCCAGGTGTCTGATGTAGGAGCATCTCGAGTCCTTGGCAATCCTATGTCACCAAAAAGATTTTGAAGTTTGTTTGTGTTGCTTGGTTCCTACTTTGACAGAGTTGGTCGGTAGTTGGTCAGTTTCCTTTGGTTACCGAGTATGGTTAGTTGTTTCACTGGTGCTCGATGATGATTTTCTGTTGCTCGGTCATCCTTTCTTACTGAGTAGATTATTTTGAGTTTTTGTTGAGGCCGACTTGTGCATTGATTATGGGTCATAGTTTTAATTTTGGTATCTATCATTGGGAAGTGTGTGGTCCCATATCTGACCATTTCTTCTATTGATTGTGGATCTAAAGGCCAACTTAGTTTGGTAGCCTCTTGTATAAGTATAGTTGTCTGGTTAGAGTTTAGGGAGTCATTTTTTATAGAAGATAAAAGATAGTAGAATCAAGATTGTTGGTAGATCCTCGCATGTTTGATGACTTCTGTAATTCATTGTAATATCTAGTCATAACTGAGAAGGCCTTATAGCCTGACATGTATGAATCTATTTGAATGAAGTTAATATATCAATGATCCTGCTTTCTCCCTCTCACTATGCTGTTGCTGCTTTCGTGAGTTATTGAGTAGGGCTGGATCTATAGGGTGTGCCATCATTTGGCCCCTAATTTCTTGGCCCTTGCATCATTTCCCAAGGTGTTATAAATAGAGTCTTAAATTGATCTTCAAGAGGAATAAATTTTTGATTATATCTAGAAAAACCATCCATAAAAGATAACAAGGCATGACCCACTATTGAATCCACAATCATATCAATGTTAGGTAACGAGATATCATGTTTTAGGGATGCTTTATTTAAGTCTCTAAAGTCAATACACATCCTTATCTTATTTTCTCCCTTTGAAATAGGAACAATGTTAGAAATCCAATCTGAGTAATCAATAGAACGGATAAATCTAGAATCCAATAACTTTTCAATTTCAGTTTTAACTAGTAAAGCAATTCATGGATTCATCTTTTGAATTTTCTACTTCACAGGTTTCATATTTGGCTTTAAAACAATATTATGAGTAACAATCTTAAAATCTATACCTGGCATATCAAAATATGTCCAAGCAAAGATGTCCTTAAATTCAAGTAAAAGGGAAACCAATTGATCACATTCATCCTGATTCAAACATTTCCTAATCTTTATCATCTTTTCAGAGTTGTTCTCATCCATTTGATTATCAACAGTTTCAGTTATTAACAAATCACTTCATATCAGAGGATCCATCGATAGAGGAAGTATATCCTATTTATCATGTTCTCCAAAATAAGCATTGGTACTTAAACAATAAGGCTTCTATTGTTTGCGATGAAACTTAGGTAAATCCTCATAAAACCCTAAAAAATCCATTAAGGATTCATCTTTAGGAAAAATATCTAAAGTAGGTCTTTTATTAATGTCAATGAGGAGTGGGTTAACCAATTTCAATTTTCCATCACATATGTGATTAACATTAGGAGGAAAAGTTGGTGGTTGTCTATAAGGATTAAATCCTAATCCATACATATGATGATAAATTTTATTATCCAAAGGTACTTGTATACCTTGCTCATATTTACAACATCCTTTCTCATTAAATCCTGATTTCTTAAGCAAATGATAACTAGAACCATATCGATCAGCCATATTAGATGGAGTCCAAGGAGAAACATAAGTCATAATATCATAACAATCAGATTTTATTGTTTCAATCATTTCTTTAATCAAGGAAACAATAAAATTACTTTTTAGTTCCTCAGAAAGCAGGGAAGGAGCAAAAACTTGTTTCTCAAATTCGCATTGTTGCTTCATGAATTCCAAATTAGAGACCTTATATTCTCTAATGAAAGTAGGATTAAAATACAATGTCCCCCAATCATCCTCAATCAAAGAAGAAGATGGAGCTTCCAGTTGTTGTATCTCAGATTATTTTATCTTAGGTTGTTTTATCTTGGGTTGTTTTTCAATCTCTTTTCTTGGTTGAAGAGGCTCAAAGATTTTAGCATATTCCACATTTAGGCAAGGATTTGTTGCATCATCCACATGTAATGTATACATTAAGTTGTTATAAATGAACCTAACCTTGCTATGAAGAGTAGAAGGAACTACATGCATAGTATGTAACCAAGGTCTTCCTAAGAGAAGGTTATAATTGTGATGTAGGAGCATCTTGGGTGTAAGAGCAATCTTGCATCACCCAAAAAAAATATTTTTGTTTTTATATTCAATAAGGGCTATTTTGTGCAGAGCTACTATTTATGGAAAGTTACTATTTTTGGTAATTTTTTTATGTGCTCAGAATGATCTGATTTCTTTCTTGGAGGTTCATTTTGGTCATATAAGTCCGCCAGTAAAGTTTCATTGCTAGATCAAGTGTATATTGGAAGATATTGAAGATTTTCGGTATTGGTAGCAGGGTACAGAAACTTTAAACTCAGTTTTGAAGGCTTTAGAGGCCTCGAATGAGGTCAAAAATTTGGGTGACAAGTGCTTGCGCCAGTCAAGCCTGTAGAGCACTTCGTGAAGTTTCCGAAATGGGGTTATAATAGCCGATCGGGTCAACTGGTGATGACTTATGGTCTTCGAAAGTTGGGCCACCTGAAATGGTGAAAAATAATTTTCTTCAAAGTTTTTGTTCAAGTTTCAAAGGTTATCTTGAGCCGACTATGATGTAATAAAATGTAAAATAAAATAATTCTAAGTTTGGTCGGCCTTATTGGCTAAAATTCTGGAACCTTCCCAAGCGGTGGAAAATTGCCTATATAAGGAAGGTTGTATTATTGTCTTAGGTAGTTCAAAATAGTTCTGGGTAGTAGATCTAGGTATTGATTTGATGCTTTGTCCTACAAAATATTGTAAGGGAATGCCCATGTGGCTTTGCATATTGTAATTCTAAAAGTTTGTAATTCCACATTTGTGGAGATAATAAGAAGCCAATTTTTTGTTCTTGCATATTATTGTTGTTGTTTCTCTATTTTTGTTATGTGCTTGTGGTATTAAGGGGAGCACCCTTCATCAAGTGGTATTAGAGCTGGAGTTCTTGAGTGTGTAAACAGATCACCGACTGTGAGGCGGTTTGCACCAGGACCGTGGTTAGGGTTTTAGCGCACATCGCGAAAATGCCTCCACGAAGAGAACGTGGCGGAAGAGCTGGTGCTATGACACTTGAGGTTAGAGAGCTACAGAGACAAGTGCAAGCATTGCAAGAAGAGATTCATAGAGGAATGAATCTTAATGTCAGAGACAAAAGCAAAGATGAAGCTGAAGAAGAATATCAAGAAGGAGAAGCTGAAATTGTGAACCAGGAGGAAGAAAGACTTTTTCGGGCAATTTTCAAGATTGGGAAAAGACCTAAGATTGAGGTTCTTACATTTTCTGGAAATCTTAACCCAGAGGAATTGATCGACTGGATCAATGAATGTGAGGAATATTTTGATTATGAAGATGTTGATGATCCTGATAGGGTCAAATTTGTGAAGGCCAGATTGAAAGGTCATGCGAAGATCTGGTGGCAAGAAATTCAGTTGGAGTGAAATATAAGGGGAAAGGAGAAAATCATGAGATGGGATCAGATGGTGGATAAATTGAAGCAACAGTTCATTCCTATTGATTATGAGCTTGACCTACTAAAGAAAATGCAGAGTTTGAAGCAAGCAAGAAGATCTGTTCAGGAGTATACAGAGGAGTTCTATCGACTCCTCATCAGAACAGGCCATGCAAAAGCTGATAAGGAGAAAGTTTCCCGATACCTTAATGGGTTAAGGCCAAGTATTCAGGAGGAGTTGAATCTGGTTCAAATGAACAGTATTGAGAAGGCATACCAGTTTGCCCTAAAAGTAGAGGAAAAGCTGAACAAGAAGTTTGAGAGCAGACAAAATGGAAGAGGTCATGGTGGAAGATTTGGTGGACGGTCATATGGGGCCGAAATGAAGATCCAAAAAAGAAGGATGAGGCCAGTAGCAGTTAGAATCAGTGAGGAAATAATTCCAATCACTTCTAGGATCAGAATAATAGAGATCAGAGAGGAAGAGGAAGAGGACAAGGATCTGGAAGAGGAGGCTTCCGTGGAACATGTTTTCACTGTGGAGAAGAAGGTCATAGGGCATTTGAATGTCCTCAGTGCCAAGGTAGAATAGATAGGAGAAATGAAGGCTAGGCCAGAGTTGCACATGTAGATGAAGATGCCAGATCATCAAATTCTGAAGATGCTAAAAGAGGAGAAATGTTGATTAACAAAAGAGTCTTGTTGAGTGGTGAGAATGAACCTGAGCAAAGGAGGAGCCTGTTTCGCACCAGGTGCAAGTGTGAAGGTAAATGTTGTGATGTGATTATTGATAGTGGAAGCACTGACAATTTGGTGTCAGAAGAGATGGTGACAAAGTTGAAGCTCAAGAGACAGAAACACCCACATCCATATCAGATTGCCTGGGTACAGGATGACCACAAGGTCATGGTCAATGAACAATTCCTAGTGAAGTTCAAGGTTGGCGGATACCAAGATGAGGTATTGTGTGATATCATATCTATGGATGCATGTCATATGTTGTTGGGTAGACCATGGCAGTTTGACAAATGTGCTGTACATGATGGTTATGCGAATACCTATTCCTTGACAAAGGATGGAGTGTGAAATAAGCTAAAAACATTGAAGGAGACTGAAGAAAAGGTATGTGGTAATGCAAGGATAACTTTTGTTGATGGAAGAAATTTTCTAGATGGTATGAGGCATGAGCATGTATGTTTTTCTTTAATTCTAAAAGCTGGTAAAGAGGAAGTAGAGGATGTTCCTATAGAAGTTGCAAATTTGTTGAATGAGTTTCAGGATATTGTATCCAATAACATGCCTGATGGATTACCACCAGTCAGGAAGATCAGTCATCAAATGGACTTGATCCCAGGAGTGAGTTTGCCGAATAAGGCAGCACACAGAATGACACCTGCAGAAAGTGAGGAGTTGAACAGACAAGTACATGAACTATTACAGAAAGATTGATCCGTGAGAGTCTGAGTCCCTGTGCTATACCAGCAGTATTAGCACCAAAGAAGAATGGACAATGGAGGATGTGTATAGATTCTAGGGCAATAATCAAGATCACAATCAAGTACAGGTTTCCATTGCCATGAATGGATGATATTATGGACTGTTTGAGTGGAGCTGTGTATTTTTCAAAGATAGATCTGAAAAGTGGATATCATCAGATTCGGATCAGAGAAGGAGATGAATGGAAGACTACCTTCAAGACAAAGGAAGGACTTTATGAGTAGTTAGTCATGCCTTTTGGGCTAACCAATGCACTGAGCACTTTCATGCAGCTCATGAATGAGGTTCTGAAAGAATTTCTGGGTAAGTTTGTCATTGTTTACCTAGATGATATTTTAATCTTTAGTAAGACATTGGATGAGCATATGATGCATATTCGTATGGTATTTGAGAAGTTGAGAGAAGAGAAATTGTTGATTAATTTGAAGAAGTGCAATTTTGTGAAGAAAGAGTTGGTGTATTTGGGGTTTGTAATTTCAGGAGAAGGTCTAAAAATGGACCCAGAGAAGGTACAGGCTATCCTTGAATGGCCTACTCCAAGGAGTGCTACTGAGGTAAGATCTTTTCATGGTTTGGCTAGCTTTTACAGAAATTTTATCAGAAATTTTAGCAGTATTTGTGGACCCTTGATTGAAACAATGAGAGGGGATAGAAAAGAGTTTAAGTGGACTAATGGGGTAGAAAAGAGTTTTCAATTGTTGAAACAAAAAGTTATAGAACAACCAGTTTTAGCACTTCTAGATTTTAATAAGGTGTTTCAAGTAGATTGTGACGCTAGTGGTACTGCAATAGGAGCTGTTATGAGCCAAGAAGGTAAACCTGTTGCTTATTTCAGTGAGAAATTAAATTATGCCAAGAGAAAATATTCTGTTTATGATCAGGAATTTTATGCTATAGTTCAGGCATTGAAAAAGTGGAGGCACTATCTGCTTCCTAAGGAGTTTGTTTTGTATACTGATCATCAAGCTTTGCAATATTTGAATAGTCAAGGGAAATTGAATCAAAGGCATTTGAAATGGGTTGAGTTTTTGCAGAGTTATACATTTGTTTTGAAACACAGGAGTGGAAAGTCTAATAGGGTTGTAGATGCTCTTAGCAAAAGGCAACTACTACTGATAGAAATGCAGATTGAAGTGGTTGGGTTCAAGGAACTCAAGAATTTGTATCCAGGGGATCCTAATTTTGGTGAAGCTTGGAAAGCTTGTACAGAACCTGTTACTCTAGACAGGACGAAATGGCTGAATTTTATCATCCAAGCTGATATGCTATTTAGAGGGAGTCAGTTGTGCATTCCACAAAGTTCTATGAGGGAGAATCTCATCAAGGAGAAGCATAGTGGAGGATTGGCTGGACATTTTGGTCGTGATAAAACCCTTGCTTTGGTTGGTGAGAATTATTATTGGCCACAATTGCAACAAGATGTGAAGAAGTTTGTATAGAGTTGCAGAGTATGTCAGATGGCAAAAAGAGTGAAGCAGAATACAGGGTTGTATCAGCCATTACCTATACCAAAGAAGCCTTGGGAGGATATCAGTATGGACTTTGTTCTTGGTTTACCGAGGACTCAACGGGGACATGATTCAATTTTTGTGGTAGTTGACAAATTTTTGAAGATGACACATTTCATTCCCTGCAAGAAAACTAATGATGTTGTTCATGTAGCAGAATTGTTTTTCAGAGAAGTAGTGAGACTTCATGGTTTGCCAAAGACCATAGTTTCAGATCGGGACACTAAGTTTGTTGGATATTTCTGGTGTACATTATTGAAGAAGTTAAAGACAGATTTGAAGTTCAGTTCATCACATCATCCACAGACTGATGGACAGACAGAGGTGGTGAATAGGAGTTTGGGAAATTTGCTGAGATGTTTGGTTGGAGATAAGCCAACAGGATGGGATTTGATTTTACCACAGGCGGAATTTTCATACAATAATTCTGTCAATAGGAGCACTGGTAAATCACCATTCCAGATTGTATATGGAAGTAGTCCAAGAAATGCATCTGAATTGAGGAAGATAGATAAAGGAGAAATAAGTAGTGCTGAAGCTGAGGATTTTGCAGAACACTTGAAGAACATCCATGGGGAGGTGAGGAAGCATATTACCAAGATGAATGCATAGTATAAGGCTAAGGCAGATGAGAAAAGGAGGTATAAGGAATTTCAGGTTGGTGATGAAGTCATGGTTCATTTTTAGAAGGAGCGGTTTCCAGTTGGTACATATAACAAGCTAAAAATGAAGAAGTTTGGACCATGTAGGATACTGAAGAAACATGATTTAGGAAATGCATATGAGGTAGAATTGCCTACTGAGCTAAATATTTCACCAGTGTTTAACATTTCAGATCTGACAGAGTATCATGAAGGAGGTGTTGAAGATGAGATCACAGCAACACAGTGGAGCATTCCAGCAACTAGTTCAGACACTAAGGAGATCAAAGATATACTGGACAGTCATGTTGGCAGAAGCACAAGGAACAAGACATATGAAGAATATCTGGTCAAGTGGAAAGGACAACCTACTGAAGATTCATCATGGCTGACAAAGGAGGAGGTTAGCTGTCTTGCTTTTCCTCTGCATACCTGAGTCATGACAGGGTCACTTCTCAAATTACCCTGGGTGTCTGATGTAGGAGCATCCTGGGTGTAAGAGCAATCTTGCATCACCCAAAAAAAATATTTTTATTTTTATATTCAATAAGGGCTATTTTGTGCAGAGCTGCTATTTATGGAAAATTACTATTTTTGGTAATTTTCATATGTGCTCAGAATGATCTGATTTCTTTCTTGGAGGTTCATTTTGGTCATATAAGTCTGCCAGTAAAGTTTCATTGCTAGATCAAGTGTATATTGGAAGATATTGAAGATTTTTGGTATTGGCAGCAGGGTACAGAAATTTTAAACTCAGTTTTGAAGGCTTTGAGGCCCTGGATGAGGTCAAAAATTTGGGTGACAAACACTTGTGTTGGTCAAGCTTGTAGAGTGCTTCGTGGCATTTCCGAAATGGGGTTATAATAGCCGATCGGGTCAACTGGTGATGACTTATGGTCTTCGGAAGTTGGGCCACCTAAAATGGCAGAAAATAATTTTCTTCAAAGTTTCTGTTCGGGTTTCAAAGGTTATCTTGAGCTGACTATGATGTAATAAAATGTAAAATAAAATAATTCTAAGTTTGGTCGGCCTTATTGGCTAAAATTCTAGAACCTTCCTAGGCGGTGGAAAATTGCCTATATAAGGAAGGCTGTATTATTGTCTTAGGCAGTTCAGAATAGTTCTGGGTAGTAGATCTGGGTATTGATTTGAGGCTTTGTCCTACAGAATATTGTAAGGGAATGCCCATGTGGCTTTGCATATTGTAATTCTGAAAGTTTGTAATTCCACATTTGTGGAGATAATAAGAAGCCAATTTTCTGTTCTTGCATATTATTGTTGTTGTTTCTCTATTTATGTTATGTGCTTGTGGTATTAAGGGGAGCACCCTTCATCAAATTGAGAGGTCTAGGCATAACATGAATAGGTGTATTTAAAATAACTGGACCAACTTTAACAGGTAAGGTAATAATGCCTAAAGTTCATTTTGCAATATTGTCAAATCCACGTATAGGGAAATTATCAGGTTGAATAGTTGTGAGATCAGCCTTAATTTCCTTAAGAATATCCATGCTACAAACATTAAGCCCAGATCCATTATCAATTAATGTTCTTCAAATGATACTCTGATTAATAGAAACAACAACCATAAGAGCATCATATTGATTCTGCACTTTAGGTGAAGGTAAATCTTTATTAAAAAAACACAATAGGAGGTATAGAAGGCATAGTATGCATGCACTCCAAAATAGAATGAATGTTCTCTTGATTAGGAGGAAAAGCACAAAGAGTGGATAAAGCTTTTTTTAATGCCTCATGATATGTCAGGGAAGTTTGAAGTAATTCCCATAAAGATATCTTAGCAGGAGTAGCACGTAATTGGTCAACTAAGTTATACTCCTTAAAGGTGGAGGGAAACCTAGGAGCTTGAGGAAGCATAGGGTTGAGAGGGCGGTAAGGAAACCATAAAAGTAGACTGAGGGTTATTCCATGTGCAATAAGCATGATAAACATAATTAGTGGTATCAAAGAAATCCAAAGGATCTCTAGGTTTACCCTTAATTGTTATGTGAGGACATCCTTTTACCATCACCAAAGGTGTAGGATATATCATTTTAGGTTTATCAATACTGCAAATAGTGGGACATGAAGGTAACCATGCACACACCTTATGGTAAAGGCTAATTGGAGAGGTTGTAGAGGAAAATGAAATATGAATAGGATCAATGGAGATCTTATTCAGACAATTTTCATCTTCACTACCATGTACCTCATTAGGGAATCT